>VZRV01002440.1:522105-594576 GCA_013398115.1 Falcunculus frontatus | reverse complement strand
AAAAAAAAAAAAAAAAAAAAAAATCTGTGTTTTAAAAGTGCAGTTCATTTTATTTCAATGTTTTAAGTGTTTTCGTCATACAATTTCATGGGCTGACCGCTGGAAAACCAATCAGGTTAACATTTTAAACACAGCTACTCAAGTGACCCTATGCAGTTCTACTGCATACTTGAGTCCCATCACCTCCTTCAGCAGATAGGCAAATTTTGTATTTACATTTTAAATACATGCCATAGTATTTTTAAAATTACATTTCAAGGTCCCTATCAAATAAGATTATCTTCATAAAGAGTAAAATGCAACTTAAGAATGAGAATGTTCATCCACTTAAAATGCAGCTGAGTCCTCTGCCATACTCACATATACCCTTAAGTATTTGCATTGGCAGTGTAATGCCATCTTCACTTTAATTTTTTTATTAAACTTTGCATATGACTTGGCCTGACCCAATATCATGCCATACTTGATAATACCTCCAAAAGATAAAGCAGATCTGTTAAAGATTCATGATGTCGCTTTGTCTATAGCTATAGTCAACAACAGATGACCTTTCAGTCCCATATATTCCTAAGAGTATAATTAGACTTACCAAGCAATCTCTAGATTGACTTGTTTAAGTACTTAGCAGGGTATTAGCAAGAGTTGAACTCAATTCAAGCTTCAGTTGCTTTAATTAATATAGAATTTGAAAGCTTTCATTTGATGTGATAGTACGGAGAGAGGAGAGGTAGAGACCTGGCAACACTCAGCTGTCTGTTGTCTTAGTAGAGAATATAGTAAAAGAGTGGCAAACAACATTAATTATATAGAAAACAAACTGTGATTAAGAAATGAAGGATTCCCTGCAAGTGCACTGACAGGTGTAATGCTGTCCATTCATTAACTGTAAGATATGAAGGAATAATTATACAGGTAATTTTGATCATTCTCTGCAATGAACCACGGCTTTATAATATTTGAAAATCCCACATGATCAGCACTACACACAGATATAGAGTCAAACCCTTAAAAAGAAATCCTTAAAAAAGTGCAAATTTTCCATTAAGCCATAAATCTGAATTTAGAGTAATGCACAGCCACATTCCAGAGAAAGGGTGCAAACAATTCCAAGGACAGGAGTAATTCTGAATTTCAGATTGAATTCAGTGAGCACACTGCGTCTCCAAGAGAAGTGACACACAAAACAATGTCAAACAAGCTGATAATCTTCAAATGGCTGCTATGATCCTGAAATAATTTGTTTCACATGCCCAGTATCACTGGCCACCTTTGCTCTAGGTTTCCAGACAGAATTTGCAGAATAAAGATGTGGGTCAATCCACAAGGTCAGATTTACTTTGTGAAAAAATTCACAGGAGAAGATAATTGCACTTTTCTTCTGCACTCTCTTCACTCTTACCATCCTGATTGCTTCAATGTTTTATGAAGAAATCATAAGAAGGTATTAATATTCTTATATATGTAATGTAATGCCAATTTAACCCAGAGGTATGACTTAACTGATTGTGAAGTTTTAAAACAGTTCAGCTAAACAAGGACAAAATTTGGAGGTTGTTCACATTTCGATTTAAACTGCGCTAATAAACAGTAATTTACACACTGTAGTAGTTTTACTACTGTGACAGTTTTAGTATTAATAAGGAACTGGTCTAAGCACAAATATAAATTGAAAGAACTGAGGAAAGAACTGAGGAAGAGAAAAATTGAAGCTGCACTGTCTTTCACTATATACCCCATAGCATGTATTCGATTTGCATGGTCAGATTTTGGAGCAGGGGCGTACAGAGATGGCTTCTGTGAGGAGCTTCTGCAAGCTTCCTCTATGGCCAGCAGAGCCAATTCCAGGAGACTCCAAGACACACCGGCCACTGGCCAAGGCTGAGCCAATAAGCGATGGTAGTAGTACCTCTGGGATAACAGATTTAAGAAGGAAAAAAGTTATTGCATAGAAGTAATCTTGACCAGAGAAGAGAGGAACGAGAATAAGTGAGAGGAACAACTCTTCAGAGACCAAGGTCAGTGAAGAAGGAAGGGGAAGAGGCACCAGAGCTTATATTCCCCTGCAGCCCATGGAGAGGCAGCTGTGCCCCTGCAGCCCATGGAGATCCACAGGAGATCCACCTGCAGTCAGTGGAGCAGACCACACCTGAGCAGGTGGATGGCTGAAGGAGGCTGTGATCCTGTGGGAAGCGTGCACTGGAGCAGGGTCCTGGCAGTACCTGTGGCCCCATAGAGAGAGATGCCCACACTGGAGCAGGTTTAGGACTTGTGACCCTGTGGGGGACCCACACTGGAGCGAGCTGCTCCTGAAGGACCAACCCTGTGGAAAGGGATCCACACTGGAACAGTTCATAATGAACTGTAGCACTTGGGAGGGACTCACGCTGGACAAGTCCATGGAGGACTGTCGCCTGTGGGAGGATCCCATGCTGGAGCAAGGCAAGGACTCTTTTCCCTTAGGAGGAAGCAGCAGCAGAAAAAGCATGTCACAACTGACTGTAACCCCCATTCTCTTTCTGTCTGTCCCACGGGAGGGAAAGAGGTAGAGCCCAGGAAGGAGGATGAGGTGATGGGAAGGTGCTTTTAAGATTTGTTTTACTTCTCATTATCCTTCTCTGATTTTGATTGGTAATAAATTCAGTTAATTTCCCCAAGTCAAGTCTGTTTTGCCTGTGACAGTAATCAGTGAGTGATTGCTGCTTGTCCTCATCGCAACTCATCAGCCTTTTCTTGTATTTTCTGTCCCCTGCCCAGCTGCAGAAGGGAGTGATAGAGTTGTTTTTGGTGGGTACCTGGCATCCAGCCACGGCCAAACAACCACAAATGGTCAGTAAGTTGCAAAGAGGTCCTACTTCTCATGAAAACAGGAGCAACTCTTCTTTAGTTGTGAGCTATTTGGTGCAAAGGAATTTGCGCAGAGCACAACAGTGAAAATGTCCTTCTAGCCAAGCAGCAGCACACACAGGGAAAAATAAAAGTGTTAATTTTATCTGCTTAACATCAGCATCAGTGAAACTGAGAGTATAAGCTGAAGGCACATAATCATGTAACGATTTCTCAATGCACCCAGGGACCAGTTATCAAATTAAACATGAGCAGATGGAAAGGCAAACTACTCCAAATAGTAAAATGTTCCTGTTTAGGAAGGTTTTCCCCACGCACAAGTTTTTACCTGTTTAAGCAAACTGGTTCCGTTAAACCACTGTAAATCCATGTTCAGCATCCTGTGTTTTACCTCTCACTGTGAATATGATTGCCTTTTGGATCTTAGGGGAAAAGGGGCATTATTCGGTCAGTAGATTCTGACTACTGAAAATACCTTCTGATATTAGGTATGAGCTCATGGGGACTCCTAGTAGGTTCCAGACTCTTTTTTTTTGATGGCTTCCCCTCCTGCCCCCTCATATTTTTAATATGGCACTTGGCTAAAGGAATCTTTCCATGGGGTCATTTTCAAAGAAATCATAATGATCACTGTGAAAACTAGAAGTCTATTGGTGATTTCCCCAAGACAAAGATATACTGCATATCACAAAGAGTTTATAACAGATTTTTATTTTAATTAAATGTTTTCTAGAGCTCCAATTCTAGTTAGAAAACCATTTTAATTCTAAAGCATCACCAGAAACTGCTGGTTTTGGAAACTGGTGAGTTAAGTCACAATTCATCCATCTGCCTGGCACAGATACTATCTACATGCGGCATAATTACCTAGGAAAGGTATTAGGCCAGCCAAATGTATGTATATGAAAAGGAAATTGTTCTTAAAGAGGTCAGCAGCGGGTCACAACAAACAGGTCAATGATTAAAGGAAGATATACATTCAGTCCTTACGTTTGCTAATATAATATCAACCCATTGTTCTGCACAGCTTCCCCACTCGGTACATCATTAGAAACCTATACTATCTCCTACATTGTGTATTCCTATCTGGAGATGGAAAGCATAAATTATGCAAGATATCAATAAATAAGAGCTCCTAAATGGTCTTTAACAATAAAAACTGCTGACCTTAAGCATGGCTGAGTTGCAAATCCAACAGAACAACAACCAGATAAGTACTGCTAATAGCTGTAGTTTAAAAATAAAGAAATAAAAATGCCAGAGACCATGACCTTCTAAACTATGAATGCTTTTTATTCTTTACATTCCCAGAAATCATCTCAGTCATTATTTGGTTTAGTCCTTTGGAGCTGAAACTTGGGTGTGCAAAGCTTCTCCTCCCAAGATCTTTCTCGACAAAAAATGTGTCCTCATCTCTGCACAGAGAAGGTGGGCTCTTAAGGCTCTGGCTACCTTGCAGAATTGAACCACTTGAATTGAACTGGTTGTGATGGACCAGGCTAAGCAGAAATGTCCCTATTTTTCATGTGGGCACTGGTCATAGATTCACCAATTGACAGCTCACTGTCCATGCTGAGCACTGTTGGAAGAGATTTCTTTGTTATAGAGCAAAGTCTCTGACTTTGAACTCCTGCCATTATGGGCACAACTTCAGCACCTGCAGGCCTGGCAATACTTAAATGTCACAAGAGCTCAAATAAGCTCCTAATAGAAGAATGGTTTGGATAATAGGAAAACAGGGAAGTTTAAACATAAGAGCAAGTTGAACCCTTTCAGTAGCCTGTGTCATATTGGAACCAAGACCAGATAGGACCAAATGATTTAAAATCAATGTCTTTACACCTACAGTTAGAACCATGGTTTATAGTCTTCCTTTTTTTTTTTTTTTCACATGAAAATATAAAAAGTCTTAAGTGAAAAGGCACTACATAGAACAGCCCATTTCTCTAATATAAGCAATAGTCAAATGATATGTTTTGATGGATACAGGAAAGGAAAATAAGTCTAGTCTCTATTTGTCACACATCTTAAACGGAAAATTGTCCTTTTTGTAACAGTGCTTTCTGCCATTCATTTTAAAATCCCCACACTATATAAACTACAAAGAATGAATCCCTTGGGCATAGAATTTTTAAAAGTACTTATACAGAAATTTAGGTCAAAATACTCTGGCCTTTTCATCCAAAGAAAATTCTATTATCAAGACACAAAATATATTTAAACAATACTACTCCATTGCTAAGGTTCTCACGTTAAAAAAAGCTTTAAGAAACTCCTGTTACCCCCTATTTACACACAATACTATGTGTGACTGTTGGGTCATCGTGTTTTCACAAAGGCAGTGCCGCTGGAGTTTGGAGAACTCAGAGCAGAAACTGGAACTAGGAGGAAAAAGGAAGAATACATCTGGCTGCAAGAATTAATCATAAAGTTACGGGGCAAGCTTTTTTTGTGATATGATACTTTTATGAATCTTGAAATAATTCTGAAGACTTTAACAGTGGCTTTACCAAAAGAAAAGGAAGAGCAGAAGTTTTTAACTCATGTATTTGAAAGACGACTGGGGCAATTAATGATTCTTTACAGGAAACAGCAAGTAACATGTTTAGAAAGAATCATAGCAGTGAGCATATAAAGATACTGTAATTATTATGTCTTTTTCCAGAAAACTCCATTTGTACAGGAATTAAGAAAACTCAAAGCCAAAACTGACTTTAATGTTTTCACTTGTAGGTCAACCTCCTTTAACCTATCAGCCAAAAATCATCAGATAATGCAACTCACTTCAGAGTGAAATCCAAATATATGTACTCCAGCTGTGTAGTGATTCAGTTCACCCGCCTTCACAAATGTGCTGGATAGATTAGCAAGAAAAGGAGACAGTAAACTAACAGCAGAGCAAATGTAACACTGTAAAAAGCTAAGTATTTTTTTCATATTGAGAGTTTGAACCCAAAATATTGTAACAAACAAGAATTTCAAGAACCATCTTGGATCAGATTTCTCTCTACCATCATTGCCACCTAGAACAGAGCCTTTGTGGGCTATAAACTATCAACTGGCTTGCAGATGAAAGAAGCTGTGTTGAAGTATTAGTAAACTTTCACATGAAAGAGGACAAATTTTAAATACCTATTTGCAAATATCATTGAAGGAACAGCCCCCAGTGCAGTCTTGCATCTGTACATGCAGTTTGGGGAGCAGTCCACCAACTTTCTATATTAAAAGTTTGACTCTAATTATGTATTGCCATATAGAATCTTTCCCAGGATTCTGCTGAAGACTTAGAAGTGTTTAGGGATCAGGAAATATTGATTGTAGTCATATAATGTATTGTTCCTCTCAATCTACTCCAGCGCAAAGCAAATGTCTATGAAAGAGCACCCTTGTGCATGTGTAACACATCTTTATTTTTACACGTGTGTTTTACAGTTTTGGGTACTTTTTATCATGGAAGTAATCATATCAGATAATTTGTATGGAAAGGCAGATTTTGTAACGTTACGATTTTCTATTCATTATTCTTGATGTGCTCTAAAGTTATTCTGAAACCATTTCCAATAGTCTCTATAGATAAAAAAATTTCTATTAGTCTGAAATTGAGTTTAAATACTGAACATTTACCAAGTTATAGACATGTGGAAAGGAAACTTCTCCTAGAACCCCAAACAGGAAGAAAGCCCTGAGGAGAGCTGCCACATCATGGTGCACAAGATGGGAAGCATGACCACCTCCAAACACCCATACATGACATCATCATCAAGAAATGACATCAGACTTGTTGCATTACGGAGGAATGCAACTCAGCTACAGCATCACACAGAGAAAAAAGGGCAGGGAGAATCCAAATTCAGCTCTGGTGAGCCGGTACACCCAGCTGCTAGCAGAAACCTTCTTCGTTAGCATCAAGAAGTTTAGGCTGTGTCTCTGAAATTGCTGTTAGCCTCTGGAAAAGTCCAAATGATCCCTTGTAACTGCACAGGCCTCTAACTCCTGTTCCATACCCTTCCCAAGACAGGGAGCTGCTGATCCAGGGACCCTGTCTCTGTTCTACATCACTGGCCATGGGGGGAGTTTTCTTTCTATTTTTTCATTTTATTTTTGCCTAAAGTAACTTCTTTTGCTAAGAGTTAGTGGGTTTTGTCAGCTATGGATCCTATGAGGAAAGCTCCGTGTGTGTGAACCTGCCTTCAACACTAAGCTGGAGGCTACAGCACCCCTTGTGTAATGGAGCTCAGCCAGAGTTCTGGTTCTGCATCCTCCTTAGTTCCCTGCTGTTTCTCAATCCTTACTGCCTTTGTGTACCTGCTCATGTCTTCCTCACTTTGACATAAATCTGTTCTCTTTCACCTCACACCATCTAATCTAGCTCCTTGTCTCCAGCCCCCTTCCTGACTGATGACCCTTCTTTCCCCCCTCACTCACATAGCATGAACAGAAACCTTTAGTGAGTAAAATTGTAGTTATTTCTCCCACTTACAACAGGACATAGAAGCTTCGTATGTATCTGGATGCCTTGCTTTGAACCCTCCTCCTCAACTTTCAAACAGGCACTTCATTCACTTCATGATTTACTATTATATTCTTAAATTCAAGGAGGTGTTATTTCTCTGCTTTCAGGGGAGCTTCTGCAGGCTAACGCATTAGTGCTGTTCCTGGAATCAAAAATCTCATCAGTGACAGCAAATATACTTGATGTCTTAGTAAGACTTACAGAAAGACCCTGGTTTTATTTGTGTTTATTTCTCCCTTCTCACACTTGCAAAGACTATGCACAGCAAGTAGAGAATTTCTGGTCTGACAAAGAAAAGCTGAAATGCCATACCGACTCAAGGAAAAAAACAAATGCATTCAAGTGCCAAACTCTTCAAACTCTGATTTGAAGATTCTGGGTGTTTTGTTCTCAATAACAACTTTGCAGAGCACCTGTAAGAACAGGTCTGTCTGTGATAAAGCTGTTCATGTGTGATAATGCTCTGTAGCTTCAATTTTCAGCATTAAAACTTATGTTACTGGCTTCATTTCTGCAGCACTGCATTATTCTGTACAAAATGAATTCTGTACATGAAACGCTCCAGAAATATGCTTGAAGAGGACAAATGAGATCAAAGGACAGATTCTACATCACATTTTGTTGAAAGCACATACAGCCATCAGATCAAATAGCCTATGTCACATTCTACTGGAATTTCTAAAGCAACTTCTTTCAGGCAGAGATGAAGCAGTTCTTGCACTTTGTGATGTGTTATGATAAAGTCAGCTTGATTTAAAAGATCAATTATTGTTTCACCAAAAGCCCACAGCCACAACCAAAGACTTCACAATGTGTTACTGATAGAGAAAGTATAAAAAGTTATCCAGAAAGGAAAATTAGAAACTGTCAAGCAAAATATTGTGGCCAAAGTTTCTAAGGAAGTTAATGAATGCTTCAAAGCAGGCTCAGTGATGCTGTGATCATACAGTGAATCAGCTGGTGTAGGTAGGACCTCAGTACTGCCATCAGACACAGGGCTCTGCTAATAAGCACCTTTGCACACTGGACCATGCCCACCAGACTTCTGCGTGGAAGAGGCAGGGACATGGTCCCCACAGTTCTTTTAACTAACCCAAATACAGCTTGCTTTCATCAATTTCCAGACCCAATTAATGAAGAAATTAGTGTTTGTTTGGAATGAAGATAAATCAAAATGAAACAGAGGATTGTTCAGAGAGTCTAGAGGCTTTAGGGATATCTCCCCAAGTAGAGGGAAATTATGATTGGCAGTTATCGACATAATCATTAAAATTTGCAATGCCATTCAATTTTTCTGCACATCGGCTTCTCTTTATTTTCAGAGGATGCTCCACACAGGAAGAAGTAACAAAGCATGTTCTGAAAATTCTTCATTTTCATTATCAGACAAGACAGACTACAACATTCCATTGATTCCATAAGATTCTGCTCTGAAAATTACACTGACCACATAGAACTAAGAACTTCAGGTTAGACATTTGACTCCTCAAATAAAATTGAAATACAGGGCTGTCGTAATAGCCAGTGACTGTGGCTAAGTTGAGAAAAACACATAAATAAGAACACACTACTAGAACTTAAAAGGGTGAAAGGCAAAGTGAGAGTTATAGCACACCACTGATTTAAAACAAACTAAAGCCCCAAAAGGGACCCTATTTTGTTTCCTTTTCTGTGAGACACGGCACACTGCTGTTTGTTAAATACAGTAATGGAACTGCTCATTATTATTTAACTTCTTAGGAAGAGAAAGAATATTAGTCACAACATTGAGTAATTTGCAAAAGAATATTTTTAAACATATTGTCATTCTTTAAAGTACACAACACTTTCTGTGAACAATTCCAGAGTAAAAAAACCACCACTTTATTTGCAGATGGAAGGTTTACAGATCAGTTACCATAAATATGAGACTAATTATACCATTCAGAGCCCTGCAAGCACAGAACAATTATTCTGAATGGATGTAATTCGAGACCCACAAAATCTTCCAGGGAAAACCTTAGCTGAGGACTGGGCAATGTAATTTCAATAGACAGGCCAGAATACAGAAGAGTGTGTTCAATTGTACCAACCCACAGAAAAGACTGAGAGATGCTGCCCTCCCTGGAGTACAGAGCCAAGCTACTCCTATGGACTCAGAGGAACAGTCCACTCATGCTGAGGAGTACTCCAAGAACAACGATGTATCCTAGATCAGGGAAACACCTGCAGTACCACGGGCAAGGCAAAAGGAGTCATAAAGTCTCCATGTAAACACAGGGAGCTTCCCGCTCCTCCTGCCTTTTTACAGACAAGAAAAAACTGATGCTCTGTGCAGCCCATGCAGAAACTCTTGTTGTCTCCACTGACAACTGAGCAGTGACAGTTTGTGTGTGGCACCACACACAGAGCCAAACAAACAGCGGGGTCCCCCTGAAGTGCCACTGACCACCACACAGGTAGCAGGAGCTCCTGCCTCCCCAGCAGCATCCCAGGCATATAGGAGCAGAAATGGTGGGTAGAAAACAGTCCTTTGGGCTTGATGCCAAAGCAAACTATGCAATGGAGAATCACATTCCATGAAAGGAGCAGTGCAGGGACGAGGAACAATGGAACAGGTAACTCTGGACACCCAGCCATTGCTGAACCACACTGCTGTTTGCAGATGGAAGATCTCGTTCCCTCTTGCCGACGACAAGGAAAGGGAAAGGAGGTTGTGGTCAGAGTGCCAGTGGCAGATGGGAGTATCTGCAGCAGCTGGTGGGCTGCTCCCATGCAATGAGAACTTCATTTGAGGTGTCTCAATATTCATATCTTACCAACTCCTTCACAAATATTGTAAGGTATAGCCAGAAATACAGGACCGGTCTTCTTATCGCTTGCGATAATAAAGTCCATTACAACTTTGTAAATACAACAAAAAAATAATAGACAGTAATTCATAAATGTTTCTCCAAGTAGGAAGCATACAAAATAAGAGAGATTACAGTCACATTCCACATTAGGTAGTTTAGACAATTAAAAAAAAAATAATACCTTGTAACATGCTGTACACACACTGTAGCATATTTTGTTCAGCTGATAAAACTTTTTAATAACACTTTGCTATATTTTCTGTTGCTATTTCTTGGCTAGAAAATGGAAGACTCCATCATTTTAAATATAAATAATGAATTGTGCAAAATATGAAAGCATGGATTAAAAAGACTTTTTTCCTAAGAACACCACAACACATAATGCTCTGAAAATTAAACTGAAATTAATGAAATCGAGATAACTCACATATTTTGGTGAAGTTTACACAAGTAGTTTTTCCTCTAATCTTGCATAATCAGCCCAGGTCTGCTTCTACTACTCTGTGTTGCCATCATCTGGGCTGTTTGCAGAAATGAGCAGCTGATATGCATGCAAGCATAGGGAAATGTAGCTTTTTACCATGACTGCCTACAACAATGCTCAGGCATATAAAATGGAAACAAAAGGGTAATTGACATTTGCCCCCTCCAAAAGATGCCCAAGGAGCAGACCAGGTAGTCACTCAGCATTCTCACACACTCTTCAGAGAGACACAGAGACCACATTGCAAATAGAGACACAAAACATCAGAAAAGAGCTACAGTTCCAATTAGGACAAAATCAGCCACTCTAGGCAATAAAACAACAGGAGCCATCACAACATCGATACCTGAGAAATACTGCCACTTGTTATCTAACCATATCGCTCACTCTAAACATTACCCAGGAGATTCAGAGCCAGCCTAAACACTTCAGAAACCATCCAGAGCCGTATGGCACTGCATTCTTTCATACCTCAGGAGTAAAAGTTAGCCAGAGCCTTCTGACAAACTAAAGTGATTTATTATCACATAGCAGAACTAATGCGTTCTGCTTTACAACTCTCCTGGTAGACTAGGAGAGATGTTGCATTTATTACCTACAGTACATAATGCCCACTGCAGACCTCTGTATTATTCATAAGACTGGCTTTTTTGCGCCATCATAATGCTGATAAATTATAAAAAAATGCATATTTTATTTCAATTTCTAACATATTTTGGTACAAATATCAATCCATCACATTGCTGTACGAGAAATAAGCATTACTGCTGACAGCTGTTGACATGGTCACCTCAACAGAGATGAAATGAAAGGGCTGCAAAGGTTGCTCCCACTCACAGCTACCTCTCCACTTCATTAGTTTTTTGTGGTTTAATATTTAGAGAAAGCTAGATAAAAATCAGTGCCACCAGAATTGAGGCGTGCAGAGGAATGGAATAATACAAAGGATAAAGAAAGCCATCAAAAGTAGAAAGGGGCATTCGGAATTTTTTCTTCAAAGGTAGATTTCTGCCAGCTGAGTGGATCCACAAGATAAATTTCACTTCCTAGATCAAGATGAGTTAATTTCTAAAGAGGCTAATTCAGGTGCTACCGAGTAACACAACTACAGATGCAGGTGGGGCTAAAACAAAGGTTATTTCAGCTTCTCTGTCTGGCCGACTTCCATTTCTTCCTCCCTCAGCTGCAGGTAACATGAGCACATAGCACAGAGAGCACCCTCCACCACTGCTCATCAGTCCTGACAATAAAACTATCTCACTAAAAATAAAATCTGAAATATTATAAAATCTGAAAATACAACACTCTGCGCACAAACCCATTCAGTTACTTTCAAAAGCATTACCTGCATTGATAGAGAGATGTAAGTTAAATTATTTGCCTGCTATTAAATTGTTTTACATGAATCTTGACCTGATGTTAGCACCACCCATTTATGTTACTGCCTTCTGCAGAATGTAGGTAACAGGGATATCCCTAAAGATACTAGGGTACCATGAGAGCTGTGGGATTTTTCTAAAACTATTGGTAAATATCATAAGACATAGAACAGACATGAGCATAATCATCTAAACTATTAGCTTAAAAAATGCCAGTGTTCACAAACACCAACACTCTGCAACTCATAAGCTACGCTCTCTTTTGAAAGGTTTCAATTGTACTGCTCCCTACCCTTTATACCCTTTATATTCTTTATATTCTCTCTTGATTTCAACTTGAAACAACTACTATCAACATGAGTGCAATCCAGTTCTCTGCTACTTCGTTTTTATTCATTAAAATGTTACTAATATTTGCTGAGTGATCACAGCACAAATGCAACAGAAAGCGTATGACTTTAATCTGTGGCAGGCACATCTCGTATGTGAGGCGCCCTTTTATCTGCACACACACATTCTGTGCGAGAGGCCTATGCCTGACACATGGCCATGGCTTTTAGATCTACGAGACCATTAACATAATTGGCTCTGGACAGATGAAGAGTTGTTTGCCTTAAAATCCCAGCACCAGGCTAAAATATCTAACTAATACTCACCTTTTACACAACGGTCTTTCTAAAAATAATACGCTCTCTCCCTGTATGAAGAGGAATTTTCACCTTGAGCTCAGCCAGTTGCTTAGATCATTAAAGGGGAAATGGATTTCCTTTAACTAGCACTGCCTGCCCAGCACTGGGCATGGACGCAGCCCTGCCACAGACCACGCCTGGCATGACCTTCAGCTCTTTGAAAGTCTCAGCAGCATCTGGAGCACCAGGATCTCTTTCACCTCTCAACCATCCTCTGCAACCTGGCACAGCCAAGGTGGCCCTGGAAAGTCTGTGACCACCCACCTGCACAGAGCACCCTTCCTCCCCTGAAGGAACCTGGGCACCATCTGCTCCCAAAAGCCTCACCTCACCCTGGTACAAACGTCTGTGACTCAGAATATTCCCAAGTAAAGTCACTCTTCATAGAAGTTTCATAGAAGCAACATACAGGAATACTCCCCAGCCTTAAAGGCACCTGCTCAAATTGGAAGTATACTACATGAAATCAGGGACTCGCATCAAAAGCAAAAATGCACACAAGGCGGTCTGGGCTGCACCCAGTGCGTGGTTGGATGGGATAAACTGGGATATCCTGCCATCTGCTGGGAGCAGATGGCTTGCTGCAGCTCTACAACCCCTTTATCACTACATATGTAATTAGGGACTTTTAAAATCCACCTAATAAAGTTATGAAAAATGTGCAAATCATTCTATGTATCACACAGGTTATTTGTGAGATATCTACTATTGTACGTACTTCAAAGGCATATTTGTTTGCCAGGATCTACTCCGGAGTATGAATCATTTTATATAATACCATATTATTTTCTTCTAGTTATATCAACACTGTTAATGTTAACAGACACAAGTTAGTTCTTGTGGAATTGAATTGTTGATTACTTAAATAATAAAAGAAAATTTCAAAATGACAGCAATCTAGAAATACTTGGTGATAAACTGCCACTTCATAACTTTCAGCAGTTTCCTTATTTTTAGAAACTTATTCCAAGTGTTTTGGTATTTTGGGGGGCTGGGGGGAGAGATGGTTTCAATTAAAACACCAGGTGCTGGATTCAAGAGGTTTCATAAGAATCTGAGCCTTTTAAATCTTTTCAAGCAAATTTCAAGTAAAAATGTTTGAGAAAACTACAGAAAAGGAAGGAGGGGACAAAACCTCCCCAAATAAGTCTTGGAAACAAAACTAGAAAAAAACCTTATGTCTGTGAAGACAGTACATACAGATTACTTGTATTGTCAGGAGTGAGGCAACTCCATTACAGCTACCGAACTCCATACCAGCCAGGTTCCAATATCTTTAGCACCACTGTAATCATCTCAAAGAGCTTCATTTCTAGCTTGTGACCCTCCAAAGCTGACACAAACAGCAAAGGGCCACTGTAGCTCACTCCAACCAAATGCCCAGCTACAGGCATGGAGTCGTGGCTGGCCAAGGTACTCACTCAGTGCTGCATGTCTGCAAACCAGTGGAGAATAGATGCTTCCAGGCTGCACTGAAGACAGCTGTAACTTAGCTGGCCAGGTGACACACATGCCACCCTGAAATAACTGCATGGAGAAAGCTTTGGGATATTCACGGACACTATAGTGCTGTCTTCCTTGCAGCGGGGTTATGCTGCAGGTTATCCCCCTGTGTGTAGGCAAGTCTGCCTTACTGCCCTGAGAGGATGGAGGAAGAGGAGCAAGGGGAGAACCCAGAGAGGAAAAAGCACACCAATATGCCACCTACTTGTCCAGGAGTACTTTGCAATCAGAAAGTTGGCTGGGTGAGGGAGAGAGGAGCACAGAGAAACCATAAGCAGTTTTAATTAACAAACTCTTCCTAAAAACTGCAATATGAAAAAAAAAGCACTATCTCTACATGCTGATCTACCAAAAATTGTTGGCTCAGCACATTCCTGACTACAAAAAAAAGTTTAAGACTAAATAAACAAAACACACACAAAAACTTTTCCCCACTGCAGCAGCAAGAGTTGAATTTTTAATCAATGAAGAATGCAACATGTCATTTAAAGAGCAAGGTAACCCCAGAGTTCTCAGCTGACTGACTGAGCATATACATAGGTTACTTCTAACTTAATAAAAACCTCTAAAAAGGCACACAAATCTTTCTGCCTACATCAGTGAAGGCACGGTGTCAAAATAGTCCTGTTATTTCTAATACTTCTTAAAATACTAGTCTATTCAGAAAAATGCACTATTAAATATTATGGGCCATGCCTGTAAATATGCACACTCCTACATTAAGCCACAAGAGGAAATAATATGTATACACACAATACATTACAAATAACCTGACTACCAAGGAACCTCAGCCACTTAACAAGTCTACTATAAACAGATTTATTCATAGTGATTACTTCATAGCCACTCAGAAAGGCTGCCAACTAAGGGAAAAACCAGTTTAGTTTGCACTGGGGAATAACACAACAACAGCATAAAAAGCAAAGTAGACTCAAATATTGGATCCAGTGGAAATAAGTAGCTGAGCAGAGCACAACTGCTTGAGCTGGAAGCCAGCCAGGATACTGGGAACGATGCCTGTGGTCCAGAGAAAGCTGCTGAGCTAATCACCACTGCAGTCCCCCATTTAGTTTTACACTGAACATATGAAGTTACATATCTAATAGCAGAGTACTTCCCTCTCACCTGATGGCTTAAAGAAAAGACTGCTTAAGTGCCAAGCCTAAAAATACACAAGACTCTAAATGCAAGTAAACAGTTTAAATGTATTTCAAAGGGAATATGCTGAAATTGGGCTAAGAAGTTGTGCATTTGTCAGTTACTTAAAACTGCACTTAAAAGAGCTGCCAGCAGCAGGCAATAACAGGTTACCAAGAAAAAAAGAAAAATAAAACACCTATAGATAAACACATCATGGGGGAAAAAAGGGCAGCTTTACAGAGGAAGCTCAAAGTGATGAAGAAATGCAATCTGCAAATACATTCAGCATGAAAGCAGACCAGAAAACAATTGCAACTTAGCTCACTTGGGAAGCCAATGCTATTCAAACTGATCACATCAATTCTTGAAACTAAAATAAAACCACACAAAAAAGAGAGTCTCACACTTCCATCGAGTTACTGGTTTAAAATTATTAAATGTCTTGTCCTTTGAACTGCAAGCAGGACCCTTTATGACAAGTAAGAAATATCAAAACAAGAACCACTGTGAACAACATATTTCCCACAGTGACTTTCTAATACATTGTATACATGTGAACCCCCAATGTACAAAAAGATTCAGCAGTTAATTAGAAAATTTTTTATATCAAACAAATTTTGGATAGTGAAAGCGAATTTTGGAGAGTGGAAATGAAGTAAGTATTTCCAAGAAGATGGTGCCAGAACTCGGTGGTAACTCCTGTTCCCATGACAGACATATGCTTTCTTACACACTTGCTCTCATTCCATGTCTTGTCACAGTTCCTTTACATGTTTGCAGATGTGCATATGAGTGATAAGGGGATGCATAGATTTCTGTAAGTGATCTTCTTTAAGAGGCACTTAAAGCAGTGACCCCTTAATGCAATTTCAAATTGTTGTCAAGATTTAACATTTATTTTGCTAGACAAATAGCCTATTATTGGCAAATTGGCTATTCTTCTAGTACGTCAATCAGGTCAGGCTTAAAATCAATACACGGCATTTGTCAATTGTGTTTCATGTGTCTTCAGCCTGATTATATTCATTAAGAAGGAACAGACTACTAATAGCATGCATTGTAAATCAGGTTATAGTGTCAGAAAGCAAACAATCTTACTGCAAAATAATGAGCTTAAGTTCTTAGCTGGAAGAGCAGTACAGACAAAGCTCAGCTGTAAAAATCATAATGCATGTAGTCTTTAGTCTAAGATGACCTTCAGCCTGCAAAATCCCAGAACAATGTTGCCATAAGTATTTCATCAATCCATGTTTAATATCAGTCATGAGAGGAAAGGTAAGCCCAGTGGAGCCCTTCTTAAAAAGAAATCAGCTTATATCCCACGGTTTTGTCCCACCATTATATACACTAATGCTTGAACAGAACTCATTTCATCTTCAACCTTCCAGTTGCTAGAAAAAACACACACCTCACTAAGATCCTAAAATTACTTTTCAAACATACTTTTATTTCTTCTCAGCAACACAAACTGATGAATGTTAGTGCATCACATACACTCAGCTAATATATCAGGCTGCAAAAATTGGCTCAGAGTGTTTTATCTCAATTTTTTTCCAATGCAACTAAAAAAGAGAAAGCAGATCCCACTCTTCATCCTCGCCTGACCTGCATCCCAGCTGATTGTCTCACCCCTGATTAGTGTTCATTAATCACAACAGCAAATGCAGGTAAGCCCATTTCTGAGTTCCAGGCTGCAGTTTGTGAACAGGATCAACCAGAGCTAATTGGCATTTGGAATCAAACTAGGAGGATATGGAAAAAGAGATGCTGGTTTGGAATGAGAAAAAGGAAGCAAAGAGTTAAAGAGGTAGGGCATAGCATAAATACCAACCCCTCCAAACAAACAAACCACAGGTTGAAAAGCCTTTACATTTTTGAGAGAGGAGAAACCAAATACTTAGAAGCACAGTGAAGGCATTTACAATGTTCCACCTCTTCAGGGGTGGCTGAATCCAAGAAGTGTTACTGCAGGATTGCCAGCATTCTTATTTTGTTAATTGAACATGTGTTGCATTGTAACCATTGGCTGAAGCAAAAGTTTAAAAGACTCAGTATAGTTACCATGGAAGCAGGGGAGAATGACATTCAACATATTTTAGAAAAAAAAAAAAGACCTTTAACGGTATTCATTAATGGCAATTATTGACTTCTATAGACTTATACATCACAAACATCCCCTTTGGCTCTGTAAGATACCTAATGCATGATCAAAGAGGACAACAGAAGTACATTAGAGAAAAATGTTGATCATTCATCAATTTATACAACTGAGAAAACCAAAACATAAGCCATGGTGTAAACTTCCTAGAAGCCTGGCAATTTTCCTACCACCATTAAGAAAGGACCAGCTATATATTACCATCTTTTTCACAGACTCTGCACTCCACGGCCTTGATCTGTCTAAACATTGTACACTCTTCTCTGCAGCACACAGAGGGTAGAGTGACCCAGAATTTCATTGGCAAATGGCAAAGCAATGTTAGGTAAGCTCAGTCAGTACTGCCACACCGCTCTCCATAATGCAGTTAACACCCTGTGTCAACACAGATTGTAATACTTGTTTGGAATCTTTCATTTTAATCTGTATCTTGCCTTCCTTCAGATTTGGTGATGTAAATCATATAGGAATTAACATATTGCTGTATACAGCTGAATGTTAACACGAATTATTTGTAAGGCAAGCCGATGACTAAATGATACTGACTTGACAAACAGTAAAAAGTCAGTTTTAGATGAGTCTTTATGTCATTACGTCTTACCAAGCAATCAGACTTTAAACACAAGCAGATTTCTCCAAATAAATAAATAGAAGCTCTGAACAGTGAAACAACTGGAAACCTTTTAAACTACTCAAGGGGAGAAAAAAAAAAGGAAGAAAAAAAGGACCAAAATCTCTTCCCTCGACAGATATTTAGGCATATTTACGTATTTACCTCTCTGCCCTGCTTACTGTTCATCTGAAGTACATTACACAATTACCAAACAACTGCCATTTTAAAAAAGATTTGCATAAGCCAGATCATCAGGAGTTGCATTCATTCCATGCCCACAATGCCCCTATATAGGCAAGTAGGGCCAATACAGACCTACAGAAACAAGAGCAAAAAGCCTGAAATGGGTAGGCTCCAAAATGAGAAGAAACGGATCTTCAAGTAATTATTTTTTTCCTTCAGTTGGAAAAGATACAGATCACTTTAAAACTAAATGGTTTTTGATGTGCACTACCTAGCACTGATGTTTCACAGGAGGAGGAGACCTGCACTACATAGCTTAGGCTTCCCAGTGGACACACAGAATATCACATTTGCCCATCTAGCAGGACACGCAGCAGAAGAGAGAACATGTTCAGGAGCACAAACCGGGCTGTCACCAAGCTACAACTGCCACAAACCCACAATCTCTGCTGCGGGTCCTTCAAGAAGAAACCCTTTAAGCAGCACTTGCCCCCATGAAGCCATCCTTAAAAGATAAAATGAACTTCTTTTTTTTATCTGTCTTTGAATTACAATGGAAATGCTTATGAAGCTTATTTGACATTAGCAGAGACCACATGGACAGCATTTACAACTTACGTGGTGCATAAATTGTACAATTTTCAGAAGACCTTCAAGAGTTTGATCCAGACCTTGCAACTGCAATCTGTCTTGCAGAAGGCAGCCTGTACACCACCAAAATTTGGTAGTTCCAGTCTCACTTTACTGTTGTAGGTGATGAGTATGCAGTAGCTCTTTCTGAAACATGAATTGGTTGTAATAATTTTAAAATTTAAGATTAAATAGACACCTTATCTGGGTGACCAGGGAGGTAAGTTTTTACATCAACAGATTACCCAAGGAGTCTAATCGTTAACCAGTCAGTAACCCGAAAACATTGTCTTCAGTAATTTTAATGACTTTCAACCATCAAAAAGAAGGAAAAAAGCACACCTGTGAAATGGGTGTCTTTGTAGTTAGAGAAGCATAGTTTCTTTTACCTCCAACTATATTGACATAATCTATACAGTTGGTAGGTAGGTAGTGACTTTTAGATTGAATGTCACCACTTGTTGCACACTCGATTTTGTTTACTGTAGGCCAGGGAACCAGAAACACGAATAACTGTACCCTTCTAGATGCATTTTCCAATAGTGGCCATATAGAGTCCTCCAAGCAAAGCGATGGTGTGAACAGGTAACTCCTTACAGAAAACTATCCAGCTGCCAAATTTTCATTGTCCCACTCCATAATCCCCAGGAGGAGGGAGGGGATGGAAAAGCAGGCTTGCTAAACTTAGCAAGCATGAGTGCATTTCACAAGAATTGTCTTCCGTCCTCCCTTAGTTGTTTTGAGGAAAAAGGGTGGGGAAGAAGAGGATAACAGAATGAACAGAAGAAAAAAAATCTGTTATGCATATTACACATTTATATTACTTTAAATAATGAGCTGCTGGTGTTCTCCTGGAAGAACTGTTATTTCCTGTATGCTGCAGCTTTGATATCATACTTTATAGGTTTTTTTCCAAGGCTTGTAAGCAGCAATTACCACCATAGCTATCTAAAACAAATACCCAGTCTGAGCCTGAGCCAGTCATTCACCCACAGATTCCCCCTCCCTAACCCCAGTTCCTCCTCAGCTGGAAAAGCCACTTTTTCAGGAAACCATTCCCAGAGGTGACCCCAGTAGCACGCCAAGGAGGCCACCCACTTTGAACCAGAAGATATGGCACAGTCATGATA
Source organism: Falcunculus frontatus (assembly GCA_013398115.1). Taxonomy (NCBI): domain Eukaryota; kingdom Metazoa; phylum Chordata; class Aves; order Passeriformes; genus Falcunculus; species Falcunculus frontatus. Next base: position 574,476 of record VZRV01002440.1, on the reverse strand, counting down.
TCATCAGTCTCGTGGGGTAATCACTAACTACTGAATTACAGTGAAACAGAGCTAATTTCAGTTTCTGAGTTACTTGCTTTAGCTGTGCTTCTCTCCAATTCGTATCAGAGGGACGTGCTGGAGCCTTGCTCAGGGCAGGCAGCAGTGGGATCAGTCTTGTGCTCTGCAAAGTTCCATGTCACCAGCAGCCTTTAAACTCACAACTCAGTATTGCCTGGACTCATGAAAATGAAAAGGGGCCATAAAACAAAATGACTGACATGATTTACAAAGCAGTTTTTTAACTTCCAGGTACTTAAACCCAGCACATTAATCATACTAGAAACCCCTGACAGCTCACCAACAACAGCATTTTCCAATGTAAAAGCTGAGTAGGTTATTAATGTTGCTTATTTTGTTAAAATGAAATTCTGTGTATCACACACATACCAGCTAGTCATACCTTGCAAAAAGTCTCTAGGCAAATAAAAATCTAAGTCAAAATGCTCTGTTAATGGATCTTTTGTGAACATCCAACTGAATGTTCAAAACAGGTTTTTTATTTTCCTGTGTTTCATCTATTTAAAAAGAGAAACTGCACAAAAAGCACCTTCTGCAGCAGACCATCCTCCCTGAAAATCAGAGCTCTGCTCTCCAACCTCTGTTTCTAGGAGCAGTCCCTCTCCCGAACTCGCAGGAAGCAAAGGGTGTGACACTGTCAGACAGCAGTTTCACCCACAGAGAAAGCATTCTTTTCACATTTCTTATCAGAAAAAGCACTCCTGTGCAGCAGTCCTGCAGAGAGGTGTGTGTGTGTGTGGGTGGGTAAAATAGAGAAAAAACACACACTTTACCTTTAGGTGTCATATTTAACCATATTCACAAGGTAACACTAGAGCTTTCTAGAGGATGTAAACCCTCTGGGAAACACATGCAAACATTTTCATAATGGAACCAGCACTAATCAGAGGCCACTGACAAAAATAGCACTGACGAGAAAGTGAATAGCTTTGGTACTATTTATATGTGTTGTTTCTGTGCAGCTCTGGAAAAGAAAGGGAAAAAAAAGGCAGTTAAAAAAAAAAAAGAAGGAACGTGAGAGAGTGTAAGTTCCTCATTTGTATACAATTAATAAAAGACTGGATCATTCAAGCATGGGTTTTGGATGGATGCCCTAGCCCCATTTCAGTACTTCAGAGCAAAATAAAGCAGTCCTGCAGTGTCACTCCACAGAGAGTAAGCACCACTTACTGTAGAAACAAACATACATACATACTTTAATATTAATCACTACTACCAGCTTGTTTCATACTTGCAAATGAAAATTTAATAATAAAAAAGGTTTAAATCTGTAGGCATAGGTAGATTATTTTTATTGAATTACTGAATGGAAAATGATGCATTTAAGCCTAATGCATAAATGGAATTTATTAATATACAAAAAGAAAAGTTTTCTTGAAATACGAAAAGATACAATTATCATTGAGCAGTACACCATTGTCTGCGGCCTGCTCCATTGTAATAGATGCCTTGCAAATCTTTTTAAATATTCACATTCACGCCTAGGTAATTTACCAACCTAAAACTTCTCCAGAACTGCCTTTGATGTCTGATAATCACACCTGCACTTTTGAACCCTACATAGGAATCTTCCCAATTCACTGGCTTCAATTAAGTTAATCACTTTCCTATCTAGGAAGAAAAATATAGGTCCCTAATATGAAAATGAAAATAGGAAACAAAAAGTTCATGTGACTATCTCAGCATAAGAGGCACCATATTATGTCAACCCAAAAGCTAACCCAAATCAGTGTTCTTTTTTCATCAGTGTTGCTTACACGTGCTAAGAAATAGAGAAAATATAAAGCAGTGTTTTTGCTGGCACACCTCACACTTCCAGTGGTTATCAGGAGATTACAGAGAGATCAAGACGTGTGAAGTTTAGAAACCATTTCCTTCTACAGTGTAGGCAGTGACAGTACATTTATAGCAGTGTGTTTATGGGATAATATTTTGTTTAAGTGTTGAAATTGGAAACATCATTCTGAGGTTTTATGATTTACTACCTTTCTAAAATCTGAAAGAATAAAGGTAGTAAATGTCTGAGCTGCCAAAAACACATACTAAGTGCTCCAATTTCAATAGAATTTTTGCCTGAAGTTACTTCTTTAAAGAGAATTTATATTCTTAGCTTTTCCTCAAAAAGGTTACAAAATTCTTGCCTGAGGAATTTGGCAAGTAAATTTGATGGAATTTGTTTTATCAAATCCTTTTGCAACTTCTCTAACTAGGCAGATTTTAAGGAAGTTCTATTGTAACAAAAAAAATCCATTATATTTACTAAAATGTCCTAACAATATCAAAGAAATTATTTTCATCATTCTACCACTGAGCTAACATACATTCTGCAATCAAACCCCTAATTTTAAACAGAAAACTAAGTTCAACCTTACCAAACTTATACCTGTTGTACATCATCCCCTGCTCTCTGTTGCCTCACTTTCTTTCCAGTGCAATATTAGATTGCCCTCTAACGGATTACCTGCACAACTGCACAAGCCTATTTTTCCTTTTAAAAGTCCTGAATAAGCGAAAAAGGTTGCATGAGAAATGGGAAAAGTAAAGTTGTTTTGTTCCTGTTCCTGTTTAATCATCTTTTTCTACTTGAATTAAACTTTGCAAAATTTTAATTTTCAACCTTTTCATTTTAATTTATTCAGCTGCAAAATGAAGTAATGTGTGCTGGAGGTTCAGGTCTTTAAATGGTCTCAGGCTGTAAGTTCAATTTGAAATCTAGAGTCAAAAAACTGCTTATAGAAAAATAAAATAGAAGCTGACCCAGCAAAGGATTTCTCCAGAAAATTTCATTTACTCCAACTCAACTTTTGAACTCATTACCTACCCCAAGCTAGACATTAAACTGGCCAACTCCACCAATGTCCTCCTGTCTCAGCAACGTGACATCAGCACAACTGCCTCCCTTTCTGCCCTATTTTCTTTTCTCCCAGAAAGTGCTTATCTCTTCCAGATGGAAAACATTTTACAAAAAAAAATAAGACTTTGTGAAGAGATCTAATTGTATCTAAAAGTCATATCGAAAGTAAACAACAGGCACATAGATTTACACTAGATAGCATATGCACTTTAAAGTAAAAGGGAAGGATTATTTTGGTGGTGGTGGTGGTGATAGCTTAATGCATCTTAATGCTGCTTCAGTAACAATTTTAAACTCTTGTTATTCTCAAAATGCTAAATATTCATTGTGTATCACCAATCAAAAAAACCCAAATAAATTTCAAATAAATTTCAATTTAATGCAATATTTAATGCATTAAAAGAGCAAGACTGCACAAATTTGAGCACAGCAAATGTCATCCTATCATTGCCTAGCTTTATCCTTAAAACCACCAGAACCATAATTCGTAAATTAAAACCATTTATCTTGAAAGTATGGAGAATAAGATTTGATAAACATGAAGGAAGTGGAGACTCAAATTTCTGAACCTCACAGTTCCATCAAAGATCTTCTTCCCAGGAGTAGCACGACAAAGGGGGTTCAAGGAAAGAAGAGACATTTCTGGGTTGCTAAATTCATTAAGTAAAAGCAACATACAGACAAGTGTCAGCACCCAACAGTGGAAGAACAAGAGATCAGCTTAGATCTACATCATGAAACTAAAACAAGTCTTAGCAAAAACTGTGGATTAAAGATGTTAGAGTAATTATGTTTCTTTTGCTGCAAGAGTTATTTGATTTTGATGATATCAAAGAAAATCACATTTTCTTTTCTTCTTATGCAAGTTAGTTCAGTCTGAAAACAGACATATGTACAAACAAACAAAGAAATCAGCCTTTCTGATAATATCCAACCAGCGTACCATGGGACAGAGATTTCTAGCTAAAGCTCTAATCACTCACTTTGGGACTTGTTCTCTAAAGCTTATAAAGGCTCAGCATCTTCAGCAAAGCTGTGTAATTTCAAGTAATGATTCTTGTCCTGTTCTGGTTGGACTGAGATTTGAGCAATTATATTTAAAACAAACAAAAATGACAGAGAAGTCCACTAAACTGGCTATGACATTTTCACCCATGAGACTGGGTCTAACCTGCACTCCTGAAGGTAATGACTTCTGGCACCTTGACACAGAAACAGAAGCAATTTTTACACCCAGACCACCCAGCATCTGACTGTCTGACTAAGGCAGAAACAGAGACGAAAGTACTGAGTACAATATATATTTCCACATCCAAGCACTCAAAAATACACTTACTCAAAGAAAAGTGTAGTTCAGGGAGGTTATTTCTTTCTTTGTCCTCTAAAAGTTGTAACTTACGTGAAAACTAATGGATCCGTTTCTGATGACTGAAGTTTAACTAAATGAGCCAGCTGACTAGTACAAAACAGGTTAAGGTGAAAAGCAGTAGAAAAAAACCTATAAACCCCATTCACATAGAGAAAACAAGCAAAAATTTCTACTCTCACGAAGATAAACAAGGATTTAAAATTAATTAATGAAGAATAAAGCGTTACTGGGCAATGGGTATCTCTATTCAGGGATATTCAAAGGCTGAAAGAAAATACTGTCAAGCATAGAAAACCAGTTTGTGTGAAGAGATTATAAATGCTGACTTCACAGTTCCACAAAGCCATCTTCAAAGTATGTTTGAGATCAAGAGTAGCAAACCCCATAGTGAAGAGAGAACTCTCAAACACATAGAACTCAATCAGCTTTTTCAGTAAAATTTTTGAAACCCTGTCTCAACCCCCAAACCAGACTACTCGTTATCAAGTATAAAGGGAGAGATGCTAAGAGATCAAACAAAGGGTTTTTGAGCAACCTGGTCTAATGGAAGGTATCCCTGCCCATGGCAAGGGGCATGAAACTAGGTGATCTTCAAGGTTCCTTTCAACTCAAACCCTTCTATGAAAAGTATTGTTTGGCACAAACTCCAGAGAGGGTAGAGCACTGTAAAGAAAAGGAGGCAAAAGCATCGAAATGCTAACAGATGTGTAACCTCACGGTTGTGACTGTGTTTTGCAAAACAAAGCAGGGACGTTTACATGACCTGCTCCAGAAAGGCTGCAGAAAGGTCTCCGTCTCTCAGCCTTCTTGTTGCTATTTAAAAGAAAACACAGAAAGGGGGAAAAAGGGATTGCCTAGGCCTTTCCCAGATCAATAGGAAGCAGAAATGTTTATTCTGCAAACAGTAGAGGAAGTTGTCTGACTCCATGGGAAATGGTGAAAGACCATGGCATAAAGAAGTACTGGCAAATAAAGTAAACAGATCAAGAGAGTATTTTTCCTCTATTGTCTTTTGGTTATAGCACCTTTTGTCTTTTTTTTTCTAAGCAGACTATACTTCTCCTAATGCTACTTCTTCCAAACTAAAGACAGCATTTTTGAAACCATTACTGATTACTATGGAATCTGGTTCCATTTTGGGACGTCAGAAATGGTATTTCTATTTTATTAATGAGAATGTGAAGAAAAGTCTAAAGATAATTTTTCTTCTCCAAAACATACTGCTAGGGTTAAGTAAAACACAATAGGCACATCATTTGCATCACTGAACAAATTCTAATTAATTCCTTAACACCAACACGCTCATTTTGAGAAAAACAGGAGTGAATGCCTTAAGGATGGAAACTGTAACTTGGAGAAAAAAAACCCCAACCTGAAAGTTAAGTTGATTGCATGACTAGCAATTCACACTCCTCCTCACCAAGCTCTATCAGAAAAAGCAATTACGGTGCAGCATAACTAGGTGTTCAACTAGACTACCAATTGTACCACATGTGGGTTGAAGATACCATCTCTGAGATTTTATTCAGGTTGCGTGAGTTTTCTCCTGTTAGAAATGCATTCCTACATTTCTTCCACCTTGTTTCTAGATCCATATCTAACGGTGCTACTAAGAAAAAAACCCAACAAACCATTGCTTCAGCATCCCAAACCTGGGGATGACATAAGAGGGTGCTTCAGAACAAAGGCTTCCTCTGGGTGGGAGAAAGGTGATTTGGTTTCACCTCAGCCACCATCTTCTTACTGGAGAAGGAAAACGACTATCTTCTCAATCAGCTGATGAGCTTGGAGAGTCTTTACAAGACAGGTGAATATTAGAGATCACAAATTATATTCCAGTCATGCAATTCCTAGGATCTAAGAAACATATCCAAACAGGAAGGAGCATCTTACAGTTCTGGCAACAATTCTTGCAAGTGCAAGGCAAAGGTGCAAAACTACATCATCGGGTGATGAAAGATGAATGATAGGAAAAGAAGAGACAGCCAACAGAGGTATATACCTGTAAACAGCTGCCAGGTAATTTAAAAGGAAATAAAAACCTGTCCATATTTGTGAGGTGGAGAGAAGTGGTGGAAGCTGTTGGCAATAATGAAGCTTGGAAGGAAGTCTTTTTTAGGCACATCTCTATTTTTAAATTGGAATGTTTTGGTTAAAAGCTTGCTACACCTCCTGGTCTCTAATATTTAAATGTGTAAACATCTTTTTTTTTTTTTGCTTCAAAGCCAGTTTGCAAGGGCATAAACTCTTACAACTCTAGAAGTGTTAACAACAGAGTGTCACCTACAGAGAAGCTGGCTTTGTGAGCAATCTTTTTGAAAGACTTGTTTCGCATAGATTAAGTTGTCTATAACTAACCATGGCATCACTCTCATTAAATTTTTTCTTGCTGTATTTACTTCCAGAGAGGAAAAATGTTCTCTTTTTTCTTTTTGCTTCAGAAGAGTTTATCTAACCCCACTGCTGTTGGGTTTTTCTTTAAATTGTTATTTAAAACTCTCATTTGAAACAGAAAAACAAACAAAGAAAAAAATCAGAACATTTATATGAAGATATCTAGCCTAAAATGACCTATTTCACTGTGCTTCAACATTTTTACCCTCAGTAATTTGGCTTATACCTGAATTGCAAGCTGAAATAACCTTTTTTGCTCTGCATTTGCACTGCCAAGCCAAACAGTATTAACCATCCTTTCAGTTCCAATAAATTACAGCAACAAATACTAAGAGGTTTTATTTCATTTTATAATATGTAAGGGTTTTTTCACACTAATTCAGCCTTTTCTAATGAAAATCAGAGGCAACAACCTTAACAATCAAGAAAAAATACTTCAATTTTCCCAAACTATTACAGCTACTTCTTATAGAAAAGTACAGAGAACTTTGAATTTCATCAAGTTGCATAAATATATACAAAGAAGATGCAAAATCACTGCCACCAAGTTACAGTCTATCATGAAAAAGGTAATGAAGTTGCATTCAGACAGTTCTCAGACATTTAAATAAGGAATGCAAACATGCAGAGATTTCCTTCGGGTGAAATCTTGTTTAAGTGGATGTAAGTGACACAACTGGGAAGAAGCTTTCAAAGTCCATTTTTTAATAGAGAAGAGTTGTTGCGGCTTTTGTAACCTTAAGCTTCCTGTATTTTTTAGTAATTTCTTTTCTTTATCCCAATGAAATATAAAGGAAGAATGAGAAAGCAGATACACGCATCTGATGGAAAAAGTTGTGGCTACCAATGTAAGTCTCTCCAGACTTAATGTACTTAATCCTCCCAGTAAAGGCACTCTACAGCTAACAAGCTGAGATGTGCCTCAGCAGGTATGTTTTGTTAGTGACAACGAAGAAGTGTTAATGTATTTATTATCCCTGAAAGTGCTAACATCAGTCAAGGTCCGTATGCTTCAGTATTTACTAGAGTAAAAACATCAGCCTTCTATTAATGTTTTCTTCTGGCAAAAGTTAGAGTTGACATGAGAGATTTAGGGATTTTCTTTTTTGAGACAAGAAGGTGTTCAATACTCTCATGAGACAAAGACAGGTACAATGATTGTCTGACCAGCCATGAGCAAGGGGATGATTTTTTGTGATGTGAGCTGTGTGTCTGAAGTGCTGCTGGAGGCACTGCAAAGAAGCAAAAAAACCAAAATGAAACCAAACCAAAACAAAATAGCTGCAGGCAGGTTTTGACCCTGTGGTTCAAAGAGATAATCATCAGAGATTTGGAGAGAAGCTGTAAAATCTCTATTCAAAACTCTTCTACTTTACTAAATCAGAAGACAGAAAAAAAGCTTTCAAATTCCCTCTGATAGTATTTTCTCATTTGTTTTCATTTAGTTACAAAATTTTATAGAAAATATTCTTCTCAACAGAGAAAACACTGCTTTTCTCAACAAGGCATCATGACATAAAACCAACCTGAATCAGAACCTAAACGCAATACAAACTTGAGCAACTTCGCACTGTCTCACACTAACCTTCAGAAATGCAGAAGATACACTCCCTTGTTACCCTGAGAAACACGCTCGAAATCTCCTTCAAAAGACTTTTCCACTAACATTTTCTCAGCATGGGTAAAAAAACTTTGAGATTATTGTGGACATGAGAACTTGAAAGCCACTGGCAGTAATTCAGGAAAACCTGTTCTGTTTAACACTGAGGAAATCACTTGATAAGTCAAGTTGGATATTTTTTCCAAAATGGTAAGGATCAATGAGCATATGCTGATTAAATTAATTAAGATACTTCTACAGATGTTCCTGGCAATACCAGAATTACCATAATTCTGACAACATTAATAAAAAAAAATAATGAACAAAATTGGTGTAGTGAAAAAAAAAAAGCCTGCTGCTACATGTCAACCAACGGGATCTTACACCAACTATATCTCATTGCTAAAGAGAAGACAGAAGATCAGGTGGACTGTTACTGGATTCCAACAGCACTGTACCATTACTCATTATAGCTTCTTAATATAGGTTATCTCCTGTTTGCAGTAATGTCTTCAAATTACTTGGCTGTGAATAGCTTTTCCATCATGAAATCAGTTAGCGTAACAGCAGTAATTAATCCCACCTTCAGACACTCTTGGAAATAACTCTTTTTAGACACACCCCTCAAACGCAAATACTGAGACACTGCAGTCACTTTATCATTTTGGTTTTTTCAGCACTTTTAAGATACCTTCAAATTACATATGAAAAGATTTGACTGTCTTGACTGTCTAGGGCCCTTTCATCCAACAACTTTGTTTTCCTTAGCAGCTTGCCCCAAGGATACAAATTCCCGATGATGTGTCAGTTCATCAAGATCATTCAGTACAATGCAGCAAACACTCATTTATCATTCATGTCACCGGGCTGCAAAAATATTTCTTTCAAATGCAGTGTTGACAAACACAGCACATCATAACGGCTTATCCTGGTTTGTGTCACTCCTTCTTTACAAACTCTGTCAACTTCAATTTCTGGACATGAATATCAGCCCTTGTTCTGGCATCATATGCTATAAATAGCAAGTGATTTCAGATAGCAAATAAGACGACTGACAAAATGACTTATAGCCATGAAACTGAAGAGGCAGCATGTTTGTCTATGTGGGCCACGGCTTAACCCTCCAATCTCTCTGGAATTTCAGACTTGCTGTTATGCATAGATGGAATGACGTTATGAGTAAATTCTGAAGGGTAAGAAAAAACAAAAGCCCCGCAGCCTTCTGCCCCTCAAAAAAACCCCAAAACCAAAAAAATAAAAGCCAATAAATGTCTATGTATGTTCTATAACATTGCAAACAGAGGGAACTGAAAATCAGAAAAAAATAGACTTCTGTTTTCACTCACTTGAGTATTATACTTTTTGAAGCCCAGCAACACTTTTTTAAAATGCTCATGTTGGATTTTGCCTCGTTTTATAATTGTAAGAACCTTCTACAATATTTAAGAGAGAATTGAAAATACGCAGAGAATCTGCCATTTAAATCTAGCCTGACAGCTTAAGGCCACTTCCTGCATCCCAACCACGGGGCCATAAGGCTTACTGCCCAAGGGGGCACCAACTTCTGGCTACTTAAACTACTTTTCCTGTATCTACAAAACCACAGCCAAGAGAATCTCAATAGAAATTAATGAAAGACAAATCCCATGATTAAGGTTATAAAATAATAATAACGTAATTAATTCAATATGTTCTTGCATGTTCCAATTCCAGTGAGAGAAACACTTTCTCTTATTTGTTTTCCCAGCTTAGAGAACATAAGTGAAAGCTTATCTGCTGACCTTCAGTGTCAGTGCAGTAACTGAAGTCTGGGGAAATGGGCAATAGCTGTAAGAAACACTATGCTACTAAAAGGCATAACCATAAATACGGATGGAAATCAAACACAGTAGTTCTAAGTCAGGGGTCTGGGATCTGATTAACTGCATTTATCTTTGAACTTCAGAGATACGAAACTGTGATGACAAACAGGGCCCCTTGATGTGGATAGAGTCCCACTAGATACAGAAAATGCAAATGGTTTGTTATTTCTTTCACACAGTTGGAAAAAAATGCTATAATAGGTTCCAATTAGGAATTCCAATTAGGAATTGAGAGCAAGTTTCATCTTAAAATGTGTAAAGAAAAAAAAAACCAAACCGAAAACCAACCAAAGAAACCAAAACAACCCCATCACACATTTTATATCTTGATGAATCCAGACTGCTTAAAAAATCCGGACTAACAATACTGTTTAAATTGCTCATAATGCATCTGGAACACAACATTTTTCCTGTAGTAAGTGCACAAAATAAGTTAATAAAAATTAATGGCTAATAAAAGTAGATTGTAAACTGACAAACTTTAATTTATTGCTGTCTTCATAACATATTTCTAAAATGCTCATTAAAGTGAAAACTTATCATTATGGTTTCTGAGTTAAAGCCACACAGCATGAATTTCCTCAAGCTATTTAACAGGATGTAACTATAACTATTTGACTGCCATTATTATGAAAATACACAGTGTAGGTAAGGGCACTGATAATAAGCCAAGCTCTGGCAGCTGCCTCCACGGTGTGCTGATCTTGACGTTGTGGGGACCCTCTATTTAGAGAAACAAATTAAGTTCTGGAACAAAGTCCCAGCAACAAAAAAATAACTGGGGCACACATCTAGTGATCAAACAGACACACTTCAACCAAGTTAAGTCTTGCAGCAGGAGCAAACAGCATGTGAGGTTGTCTAGAAAAGCAGCTACTGAAGTCTGGGAGCACCCACACAGCTGGTACAGAAAGCACGGCTCTCGAAGGTACATTTGCTAAATCCACTGAATTCATGCAGATGGAGTAGCATATACCTGAAATACTGAACCAAGGCAGAAAACTTGCTACTTACTTAACAGGAAATCATTTAGTTAGTCTTTCCTGTTTGCAAATTAGTATTCTGTACTTCTAGATATACTTTAAATAGGAAAATTTTAACTTGGATCATTTATTTCTCTCTTGTAACAAAAAAAGGCAAACAAAAATGATACAAAAATTGTAAAGTTAGTTCAGCTTAAATGCTGCAATATGACAGAATATGAAAGCATCACACTGAAGACTGTGTCAGACCACCAAACTTAGCAAATCTGTCAGTTAAAGCCAAGTGACACTGCTTTACGGACTCCATGTGACAGAAGTGTTTGTGGCCCTGAGGCACTCACTAGCAGCAGTTTTTCTTATTAGCAAACTACTGATGAAGGAAGGTCATCTCCCTGTGGTGCATTCTAAACATGACAATGAGATTCTACCCTCTCATCAGGGTAGAATCATTTCTACTGGTATTAAGTGATCAAAGAATTCACCATCTGAGATGAGAATGCAAAACAGCAAAAAGCCTACAGCAAAACACCTCTTCTACTTTAACATGACTTAAAACAAATGTTTCAAAACATTCCCAGAAAACACATGAGTAAAACACATCCCCTCTATTTAAACTGTGGCTTATAAATGCTTCCTGACCATTACCCAATTAATGTAATCCTTGTTAGGTTTAGCACCGACAAGACGCAAATCAACTTGCAGAGGACAGGTTTACGTCGTATTAATCACTTATGCTATATTTCCCAAAATTCTTTAGCTCTGAATAGACACATACCTTCCTTGCAGTACTCTGGTGGTCTCTGCTCTGTTTATGATCTGCCTTTCTCTTAAAATACAGACTTTCTTCCATCTGTTGGCATCTTCAGCTAATTATTGCTTATCAAGTGCTGTAGCTCACTTCAGTCATCAAAAAAGTGCACTTTGCACTCCTTAACACAACCTACCTCCACCTACTCTAGGTATTTAACAGTATAAAAAACCAAAAAAGAATGTCTAAAGTGGCAGTGATTAATTTAATATTGGGTCTACTCTTGCTTAAGGCTATTTTGGCCCACTTATAAAAAATGCTACATGAATAAATTACATTTTCCCTGTTCCTTTTTGAACATTTGTATGCGTTTATACATACGTATGGAACAATATTTTCAAGGCTTGTTAAAATGTGTCAAGTCTAGTCAAAGGCTAGAAGTATCACAGTGCAACTTTCCCTAGCCCTTGAGTACACTACAATACGTGCAGTCATCCTGCATTTCTGTCTTTGCAGAGAGATTTCATCAAAACACTGTGACATCATCCAGCCTTTCTGAGATTTCATCCAGCTTAAAGTTACACTTATGACAACTTTCAAAGGGTTTAGCAAGAATTCAGCAGTATCATATACAAACACCAGATGGGATGATCTGCTTAACTTGAACAGAATAAGGTTAACTTTCAGAATGACAACCCCTCAGCTGTCCCAGAGAAGCGTAGCTTGCTCACCTCTTTCTTCTTTAACTGCCTGCTCCATACAGCTCATTTCCTGCCTGCCTAAAACAACAGTCCTGCCTAGCTCACATCTGTAAAATCTTTCAGCAAATGGATAAATGCCAGCCTCTCATGCAGCTGAAATATCCAGAGATGATTCAAGCTCTCTAAAACCTTGTGAGCTACAGTCTGCCTTCTGCCGGGAGTTATGAAACAAGCCCTTTCCCTGAGAGTTTCTGCCAGAGCAAGAGTTAGTTTCTTCCTCTGACGTGTCCCTAGTTTTTAGTTTCTTTACAAGGATTATGGTACTTTTCTCCTTCATTTAACCTGTACATACCCAGAGGTCAATGCTGTTAATTGCAAAATTACTTTGGATTAAAAAAAAAACCAACCCAGTACATTTTAATTACAGTAAGACTAGCTCTCTGAATTAATCATGTTGAAATTACATTTTCAGTGAACAAAACTCTAATTACATACCATTTTCTTTAAAAAAATAGTAAACCCACAAGAGTGTCACCGTACCGGAAACAGCCCCTAGTCCTTAACAATTTCTATTAAATAAAGCAATAGAAAGGCTGATTTAATTCTTGACTAGTTCTTATTTGCATATCTACTCTTGTGAATTATCTCAGCAATGAGGAAAAGAAATGTAACAACACAAAAATCCAGGTTTTAATACTTCAAGAGATACCCAGGTGGAAGCTATAGGGCTACTAGTACGTGTGAGAGAGGACAAGATGGAAAAGACAAGTTCCCAAAGCCACTGTTTTCCAAGGGCTTTTGCCAGGGCCCAGACAACCACTGTTCTGGAGTTAACTGTGGGGAGCAGTATTATACCACATAGAGGACTCGGCACGAATGTGGAGGACTCAGGCACATTGCTCAATAGATGATTAAAAACATCTACTTGTAGCATCAAGGATAATCATTTTAGGCTTTAAGATGACTATTGCAAGAGCCTCAAAGTCTCTACAAGGCCATGGATTCACACTCACAGAGAAACATGAAGTTATTCAAATTGAGCCAGAAATACTGCAACAGGGATTTAAGCTGCAGATTTGGCCAGTAATGAAAGGCACGGTGATGAACAGCAATTAAAGCACAGGACTGAGTTGCAAAAGGCCTGAATGCTCAGCTCAGCTGTTTACTTGCCAGATGACGCGACCCAGGTTACACAAAGCCCAACACACACCCTTACGTGTTCCAAGTACACAAAGGTTGAGAGTGCCTGCCTGACCCATAAAAGCAGGGGATTATCTGCTGTAGAACACACCAGCTGGTCTCCCTCCCCTTGTCCTGACCAAAAAGGCTCATGAAGGCCAACCAGAAGCCCTTTGCAGGTGTAGAGAAAAGGTTGTTTTGGTTTGGAGACGTGCAACACAACCAGATGATTTCCAGCCACAGCTTGCAGCTGTGGCCCCTCCATGTCCCCAGCCTGAACCAGCAATGCTCCTTAGAAGGCTGCTGGGGAAGAACTAAACTTGTCAGACAGCCTTTACTCTCATGAGCAGTCCAACAGCTTAATTGCACATCGCAGACGACAGAAACCCCCTGTATCCTGTTTGCCTGTCTCCAGACTCTGACAGAAGAAAAACACCAACCTATCATACAGGGATCTTTTGTTATTCCATTCAAGTACAATGAGATTTTCATCTGGTAGGTGCTGAAGTTAGAGATTTATTGCTGTATTGTTTTGGGGAAAAATATATTTGAGTGGTTCAGTAAAATTTGGAAAAAATCTGGTCACTGTGAGAACTTTGTATGATCATCTATATAACTGCAAAAGGCTTTAAAGTGAAAAAAAAATGAAAACTGGAAAAAATTGTCAGAGTGTTTAAGAAATTCTCTGTGTTTTTCCTCAAAATTCATTAAGCTGTTTGTGACAGCATGAGAATGAGGGCAGGCAGGAAGTAGGGTTAATGCTACGTGGGGTTAATGCTACATGATGGACAATACTGGGTGTGGGTGAAGAATCCTCAGAAGACAGGGGACTAGTTCAAGATAAAATAAGCTGAAGTATCACAGAGGCCTTGAGAAAAATCAGAGATTTTCTTGTAGGATTTCTTTCTGAAGTATCCAATCAATATTAGGTCAAAGGACTAGTCTGACAAACCCTATGAAGAAGAGGTAGAAAGCAAGAGCAGAAGAGGCTCCAACGCTCTGTGTCCTGTGTGACTACATTTATGTAATTATCCAAAGAATAAACAAGGACATACAGACACCACCCAGAAAGAGGCAGGGTCACATCCTGACTCCTGCCATATCTCCCATCCCATCTCCCTCCCATTCCCACGCCACTGGCATCCGAAACACAGCTGCAGATCATGTGCCATGTGCCAGAGGTCTTTAACACAGATGACATACTGCATGACAATATAGTCTTTCCTGTGTCCCCCTCTAACACAAAATACTGTACCTTGCCCAAAGCAACTGACATTAGTTTGGCATCTTCAACTTAAAAACAGAAGAGAGAAGGAAAAATATGATCACATATTTTTGTGCCAGGAGGGTACCATGGGTACCATGGGTAGACACATCCCAGCTGGGGTCACTTGCTGGATTCCACCAGCACATGCAGTCAAACTGCAAACCATAGAGAGGGCAAGACAGTAAAATCATTCCCACAGCTCCAGGAACTTCTCCTTCCTATCTTGGGGTACCTCTTTCATCCCTCTCATGGAACAGTCAGTAAAAGTTTATCTGTTCAATTAGTGGATGTTGAAAAACTACCAGGAAGATCTTGTACTAATACAGAAAGAAAAAGTCTACTTGTAGACAAATGGGTAGATACACTCTCTGTGCACCTTGCCATGGAATCTCCAACATGTTGGAGGTGTTTCTGGATGTCACAACAGAAAATTAGTTACAAAACCAACACAAAGGCATTACATGAACTTCAGATGCTCTTCAGATTTTTAAATGTTAACTCATGATGTAAAGAGTAGCAACAGTTCTTCTTAAAAAGTCAAAATATAACTATGCTACTAGCAAGTAAAATAATAAGGAGGATTGTTTGAAGATGAGAGGCCACTCAAACAGGGAGGAGTGGGAAAGAAGCCAGCATCTTTGGAAGAAGTGGTCAACAAAAAGACAAAAGAGTCCAGAGGGCGTGTAAAGCAGCAGGATTTAGCAATATCCTAAATTGCTGTGAGTTAGCAGCTGGCAGGGCATAATAATAACCAGGAGATTAATAGATTTTTCCAGTGTGAGGTCAGAAAACTACATAAAATAACATTATTTAACAGAGCTGACATTTTAGAAGAGAGAGTGAAGCAACAGGTATTAAATGAAACCACAAAAGTGGGACGGACATGCAGGGCAGGGTCATGGTCCTGGTGGACACCCTCCTAAAGCTCCTACTGCAGCAGGCTGTTCAATCCCTTAATTCTCAAAAGTAACAGCAAGTCCTGGATACCAACTTCTGGCCCAAGTTGGAAAGCACTTTCTCTGGCTGTAGAGAGAGAACATGCTGCTGTCCACACCTGGAAATTTTTATGGCATGGAAAAATTCAAAGCAGGGATGAAAAATAAGCAGCCCGCATTACACATTTAGCAACTATCCCTAAGAGGAGTAAGAAAAATGAAACCAGGAATATCTGTAACAGGAACAGAGCAAAGAGAAAAAAATGTACTGCCTGACCTTCAGACAAGGTAAGTACCAGAAACACACAAGTGCTCTGTCACCGATTACTTCATAGACTCCTATACATTCTCTAGTAGTTTTGTTTGCATCCAAACCATTATTCATCTGCGCTGTGGTACCTAAAAGCTGAGCTTTAAGTTCTTTTGACCATAGTTAACCATAGCAGAAACTCTTCACTATTGACTGCTACACTTCATGCCCAAGATTTCAACATTGACCTCCTTTTTTGAACAGCAATACAGAAAGAAATTTTTTTGAACCCCAAAAAATCAGCATAAACTAAGAATGAAAAGATATGATTGTATGTTATTTTCAATAATGGCAAAAATATTTTCAACTCACTACTTCGAGAGTTAAACTGATGAATTTGTGACTACACGATACTGACAGGAGGTGGATAAATTCTGTGTTTCAACTCATGTTGCATTATTAGTCACATTGGAGCAGAGATGCAGATGTGTGTGGATGATACAGAAATGTCTTGTTTCCCTCTCATCTTGTTCATGGAGGAATGTGCAGGCAATGTAGGAACAGCATAAGAAGCTGTAGAAAACAGTGTTGCTAATATTGACAATGTCAAAGCAAGCACTGATTCGTGAACGTTATGTTTACAATCCTAGAAACCTCCCTGATATTCCTAGACAGGTTTTGATAATAATTACGGTACTAGACTGTGAGAGTCTGTGTCTTTTTGCAGCTTGCACAATAGCTGAATAGGCTGAACATGAACACTTAGGGCACTGCAATAAGGTGGAGAGGCAGGATGAGTATCAGTAGGAACTAATTTCTAGGATATTTCTAACTTTTTCATGACTAACAAAGATAAGCTTACTTGTTATTGCAAGTAAAGAACACATGGTGTTATTAGAAATTGGCACAAGGAGTGCTTAAAACATCCTCTGGCTACTCATTAAAGAACTGGATTAGTCCTAAGGAAAAAAAAATGGTCGTCAATCAACTGCAAAAGATATGAACTCAGCCTTTTCTATGGGTGCATCAAGAAACTGATTACTATACAAGCACAGATAAAGAAAAATTAGCCGCTGAGTTATGAAAAAGTTGCAAAAGCAGCAGAACACTTTGAAAACATCCAAACATGAAGCAAATTTATGAAAAGAGCCAAGACATAGCAGGACATTTCATCCCCCCCCACCTCACACCACCTCCTACACCCCCCTTATGGCACAGGGCACACAGATACAGTCAGAAATGAGAAAACAAGAAAAAGCAGCTCACTTTCCAGCTAAGATCCCAGGATCCTTCAAATTATTGCCACAGGCACGAATTTTCTAGCAGAAAGAGAGGGTAGAGCCCATGGAGATTTTAGTGCCTCATTAGCAGGTTTCTTCTATGTCAAGTAACCCATACCCATGCCCCCTCCCTTCTCTCGAAATCAGAAATGTGTGCTATCCAGCTCTTTCTCACACAACCAATTTATCCATGGTGTATTTAGGTAACATTGTACATGCCACAAGTGTCCAAGGGATTTTTCTGTTGGTTGCAATTACAGTTCATATGTGCTGCCCAGAATAATGGCAGCTCTGTAAAGGCGTCCTCTGCACCATCTAGCACTAGGGATGCTGCTCTCCCTTCCTGAGCACCTGCTACTCAGCATAACTAGCAGTCCATTATACGCACAAGGTTTCTGATTCAGCTACCCTAAGAAAATGAAGGCTCTAGGAAGGGAAAATTTTGTGTCAGCAGGAAAAGTTGTTCCTTCAAGTCTCTGGAAAATGAGAATGCCAGAGATCTACTATATACCTAAGGAAAAAAAAAATCATTTCACTTTCAGAAAGAGTTCTTCAGACACAGCTGCAGCACCAACTGACTTAAAATCCATTAATTTGATATCCAGGATCCATGAATGTAATATCCATGATCCACGAAAGAGTAATCTTTAGTATAGGGGCAGAGCTTCAGGAGACGTAAGAATGTTTCATAAATCTGAATTCTTCTGAATTTTTTTGGCTGCTAAAACTACCGAAGCTTTATTAGTCCATGATACTATTTTCTTCCCTCACAGTTACCAAATGTGAAATAAATACATATCAGTAAGGACTGCAAAACAACACTGTCTGTATGTCTGGCAAAGCACCTTCAGACACTGCAGGACATGGAGACTGTCTCCTTCTTTGAGGGCAGATCCACAGCTCTAATCCACATCAAGCTCTCAAAGGGATCTCTCCCAACACTGAAAAGAATAATTCAAATACCATCTTGTAGGATAAAAACAACATTGATGTTTTTATCCATAACTCAGGGTACCTCCATTCAAGTGCCTCTATTTAACAACAGAAGCGTGCCCTTCAAGATTATCGTGAAAGAGGATTGCAGAAGGTGCAAGTAAGGAGGAGGGAGGAAGATTGCCATTAGAACAGGGAATTAAATCTGTCAAGTAACCGTTGAAGATAAGCCTGAACTGTCCATAACAGCAAGCTAAAATGTTCTAAAATCACTTGTCACTTATACTGAATTCATTCATGCCCTTCCTCTGGTATCATGCAAGATATCACTTCAGAGCCACTGGTCTCCCCAGTCAAGATGCAATACTGTGTGCTAGGTTGAAAAATTAGAATTAGTAGAATTAGTTAATTTGGGCCACCTTTAGTCTTACTTTACAACACTGCAGTTAGGTAGAGGTTGTATCCAGCTCAGATGGTGGGACATGTTTATAGAGTTCAAATACCATTCAAAACCTTAAAACTTAAACATGGCTTTGCACACTTGCCTTCTACCAGTGTAGCCCTAGGTCAGTTACCAGTTCTTTAAATTCAAAAGGTGGTCTCACCCGATCCTTGAAAGTCGGATATGATATCTCATTTTTATAAAAAACTCACTTCTTTTGAGGTGGTTAGCTGTGGTAAAATCCATTTAATAGAGAGAAAGAAATTATCTTGGCAATCACTTCAAGGGTACATTTCCTTTACAAGCACTTTTAGCTTTTTAATAGATTCAGCATAGTTATGTGTTATTTGATTGGTCTTAATATAGTTTTTGCTTTCCTGACCTTTCAATCCCCTGAGTGAAGTTATATCACTGATGAGGTTAAAAAGATGCTGCTACTTACTCGTCAATGTTCAAAGATTCTTATTTGAAATAAAATGGATGTTAGGAATAAATTCTGCAGTTACAATGACTACCAAAAATCAAGAAGTGGCTTATGGAAAACTCATTAAAAGGGTTCAGTAGTGCTACTGCTGTCATGCTAAACTCATATTGTTAGCTTAAGCATTACTTGGCTGGATTTTTAGCCTTTTGCAAAATGTTACTGTTGTTATAAACCCCCAAAAACTGCACAGAATTAAAAAAATACATTACCTATTTCTTGATAAATCTTCCAATTCAAATGGCAATTAATTCAACAGCCAGGTCGTCACTTCACTGCCTTTATGGTAGTCAAACCTTCTCACTTATTTAGTTCTATCTTTATAAATCTGTGATGATTCATGGAAGATTACATGGCAATACATCCTTCTGTGAAATAACTATACTCATACAGACATACACAAAAAAAAAGAAAAAAAAGCTTATGTTCCCCTTCAGTTCCCTCACTAAAACCAGTAAATATAATACACAGCAACTGGTTCTGTTTCTGAGCACAGTTTTCCAAAAATTTTTTTTTTGCCAAAAATATTGCAAATTATTTTTTCAAGCACAAGTAATGAATACGTAATTGCTTTTTCTTTTAACTTCCAGAACTGACCTGGGGCACTCTGCTTCTTTGATACAGAGGAAGATAGATAATGGGCTTTTCTTTAGGGTCTCTCCCATCTATCACTGTTATCAGGACAGGAATGGAGATCTTTCATGCTGCTCTGCTGATAATTCAAGAAGTTTACAATGTAAGTGGCCTTAAGTTCAATGTTTGTTTAGTAGAGAAGATTTAAAGTTCTACAAGAAAAATAAACGCACTCTTTCAGGCTAACTTTAAAGACTCAAGGCTGACAGTTGAAAAGAAAAATAAAACCCTCAAGCTCTACCTTCAGCAATACCTTAAGGGAACCATTTTTTCAGCTCATCATGAGTCAAGCCATCTATGTGAAAGTTGTGTGGCTCAGCCAAGACTTATAGTTGATTTTTGCTCCTTTTTTTATTAACTAGCTCTTGAAACAGTAATCAATTTTAACTACTAATGGAAGCCCTGATTTTAGGCAATGTTCTTCTGCTAATCGAAATAGCAGCAGTCAAACAAGTGCAAATAGGCAGCTGAAAGAGGGCTGCAGGACAGAGAGCCTGCCCATTGGCTAAGCCCCTGTTAGCACCTCTAGTCCTCAAACCAGGAGGGCAGAGGCCTGTGAAGGGAACCATTTTCCTAAATCCGTGTTGATAGTGGGAGGTACTGAGGATGTGAGCAGGGACAGCACATGGTCACTGCATATTCTTAATGTGCTGGGATAGGGGAGGGGAAAAAACATTTTCCTTCACAAGTAGTTCCAGGTAGCCTAGCATCCCACCTGCTGCCAGAATCTTCTTCTTCCTTTACCAGATCTCTTTAGGCAATTTTCCTATTTCATCTTTACAAACATAACCGTCTATTCACATAACTCTTTTAAACACAGGCAGGTGACTCAGCTAACTTGCTACAATGGAAAATGTGCAGTAAACTCTAAATCACGGCGCCAGGAAGATCTCTGGCACCTGCTACACCAGAGCAGGCATCTGGCATCTGTCTACACCACACCTTCTACACTACACCCATGACCAGCCTTCCCCAGATCCCTTGTGCTCTCCAAAGCAACATTAAACCAATTCCACAACAAACTGAAGATGATGCCTGAAAGCAGACAATTTAACCTGAGAAGCTGGATAGTCAAGATACAAATCATCAAAAATATCTTGGGTAACTTGGTTAAATACTGGCCCTCAGAAGCTTCTCAAGATGTATTTTACACTATCTCAAGATATGGTGCAAACTTAGAAGCAAATATTCCAAGGGAAAACCACATAATATCTGCTCAAAAAACCAAACCAGCACAAAAAAAGCTTCAATTCAGTAGTTCTCTATTTTCAAAGGAATTTGAGATCTAATATATTCTGTTCAACTCTACAGACCACAACCCCTTTTCTCCAAAATCTCACAGATGTAGTCCTATAACTGAAGGCCAAATTATGCTGTACGTTCATGCACAGAATTTAGAAGTCTGACAATTCCTTAACTCCTGGCTACTTGAGTTTTCGACTTCCTTCCCTCATCTTTTCTCAGTATAAATAATGTATAAAACTGTTACAATAAAAGTTTAAAAAGTAGCTGAAGACCACCCAACTCCAAATTCTATCGTCTGGTATCATGTATTTCCCAGGAACCAACAGCAGTGATTTTCAGATTCATTACACTAATCTTTTCCATGAAGTCTAACTGAGGACAGTTGGAGGTTGTTGAGCTCCACAGCATTATGAGGAGGGGAACAGAAACACTCTACCATGAGGTTTCACGGACAGTTACTGACATCCACTTAATGGAAAGACCTGGAATCCTCTATCTGCTCCAAACTCCAGAAAGGAGGGAGGCTAAATAGACTATACAAGAGCCTTTTCTATCCACAAGACAGTTCCCAGTACATCTCACTCAGCTTGTCTAATTCCTGCTCTAATTCATCATTATGCTTTATCTTTGCCCAACTTTCTTGCCCAGACAAAGACCCAATTCTAAATTTTTCAAGAAAAACAGAAGAACCTGATTTGTTCAATGTACCAACATCAACAAAATCTCTGAGTGTTAAAAATTACTTTGTAGCAACAAACTCTACAAAGACAGGAATCATTTAAGCTAAAAGGCTGATACTGACAATAATGGCTGTAAAATCACCTACTTTGGAAACTGCTAGACCATCTATTCTTACTATACTAACAAAACAAGGTTCTGGAACAGGTTTGTAGTGGGAGTATTATGGACTAAGTAATTAGTTTTAAGCACCATCTCCAATATTTAAAAGTAGGTTATAACTTGACAGCCTGAGTCCAGTCCATAGCTGTCTTAACTGCTTCATGTTTCCAGTAATGAACAACATTCAGCATTTCAAAGATAGAGAACTTAATTATATATTTAATCAAGACATTTTTTTTTCTAGCCAGATGAGTGCACTTACTAACAGAAGCCAGAGGAAGCCCTCAAAGTATATTAAAAACTCCAGCTTACTACCAAGGTCAAATTGTAAAATAAATACCTCCAGAAGAAAAGACAAATTCAGATAATTTAGTTCATCCTCTGCAAGGAGCACAACTGTCTTGTCACTGTAAAAAATGCTCTGCATAGGTGTTCCTGAAAGGTTTATCCAGAACTGTGCATTTATCTAACCCTCTAACCTCTTTCAGCTTAGGCTGTAGAGGTCACTTACACAGATCAGTAGCTGGCTTCAAAGCTGATGGCTGAAAAAAAAACGTCAGCAATGTATCCTTCCTTACTCCCTCAGCATGTCCACTCCAATTATTCTCTGACTTCTCTGCTCACTCACATTTCATTTTTCCTCTCTTTGATAATACAGACACCCTGGCTCCATCTGTCATAGGGTTAAATAATCATCTCTGATTTCAGTAGATTCCATGAACTGCAGACTAGAGCCCTTAACCAATCAGATTTTCAAGAGGTCTTTTTTTTTTTAACTGGTCACTTCCAAGCTGAAGGCAAGCAGAGTTTAACCTGAGTTTCAATAGACATAGAAGGAGAATTATATTTACCATCATGAGAGTTGCAAATAGTAAGCATTCTCTTCTACTTTTTACAAACCTACAATCCCAAAATATTATTTTATGAAAAGAAAGCCAAAGAATGTTTTAACTTCTGCAGACTATTATTAATTATTGCTTAAAATATGGAAATATATGTTCTTCTAACTTTAGGAAACATCATAATTCTGATGATGTGTTTGGCTACTGAGCCACTCGGAAGGCCTTCAGAAGGCAACACTCTCTAAGAGATGTTCACCATAACAATCTGGTGAGTCAGGATATGTGTCCCTAAAACCATCTACTTGCCTGTCTCTTCTTAACAATATTTTACTGTTTCTACTCGCTATGCACTTTTCCATCAGTCTACCTTTTCATACATTAAGTGATCTAACAGCTTAGATATGGCAGTACAGACACAGATGCTCTCAGCTCTGTAATACAGACATCTTGCCATCCATTCACACCTTGATACTCACATTTCACTAAAGTGTATGCATACCATTTTTAACCATAACTGTGAGAATAACACGTCATAAACACTTAGCAGTTTTGGAGGACAGAAAGACATTTCCAGTGAATCTGAAGGCATAATTTATAAACTGTTTCAGAGATTTTTTTTTTATTTAATGACAAATTATACTCCTGCCCAAGACACAAAGTAGCATCTGCCTCATTGTTAATCAGTGTCATTGCTCTTTTGCTATCACTCCCCTTAAGTGAGTCAACAGGAGGCTGGTTATGCACTGCTTGTGCAGATGCCTGTCTTCTCAAACTTTTCCAGTGCATACTACAAAATGGCTAGTGCTGCAGGATGGCAGCCCCTTTGGCTTTTCTCCTTCTTCTATAATTTTTGCCAATGGTATCAGTGAAACATCAGCCTTAATAAGTGTGCTGAAGTCAGCAAACGTAGAATGAGAGCCCTTAGGGTTCTTTCAAAGATAGCTTCCAAACTCAACAGGTGTTACATATAAGAGATCTTTGCCACTGCTCACCATTCTCAGTTATCACCAGACAAAATTCCCTTACATCTACTTTAATACCAGTGTCTGCAGTCAAGATTTTAGGAGTAAGTTAAAGAGCAGTTATGTATAAAATCATTTTGGCACATTTGGCTCAGCAGAATGTAAAGTATAATTTGAGTGTGACCTTCTCAACAGAAGGAAGTCACTGTGCCTGGTTTATCTGAAATAGACTTTGGACACTACTAAAACATAACACAAAACACATACACAAAACAGGAACCTCATTCAGAAAAAAACCCCAAAACCCACAAAACACTCAGAAGAGAATATCTTCATCAGCAAGCCTTAAAAAGAAGTTTTACCAAACATGCCAGATTGGGAAAGAGCAAAAAATCATTTTAATACTTCCAGTAACACCCCAACAGAGAAAATGTTTTCGTTTTTTTTTTTAGCTAACTTAAAACCAACCAAACAAACAAACATCCACCTAGATATCCTGTGGGGTTAACTGGGAAAGTTTAAGTCATTGGCACTGGAAAGAGTGGCTTACAGAAAACACGGTTTTTTTCAAGGTTACTGTAGGGTTACAAAAGGAAAACAGACATTTGGGTTTGACTGTGATCACACAGTCGAGGCAGAGCTGGGGCAGGAAGCCTGGCTGTTGCAGGAGGATGTTGGGCTCTGGTGCAGATACACCCTGGGCAGCAGCTTTGACTGCTAATGAGTGTGACTCGACCAAAACCCCAGCAAATGCAAAATCCTCCCATAAGAACTGTGCTGACTGAAGCCAAAGGACCACCAAGCTCTATGTCCATCCTGCAGCCTGATCAGTATCCAGAGCAAGGGAAAAGGTCAGAGCAGAGCAAACACATTCCTTCCCCAGTTAGCTCTCCCAGCTTCTGCTGGGAAGAGGCTCACAGTGGAGTTCATAGCCTTTGAGGATGTTTTACTCTATTACTCTGTTGATTTCTTTTTCATTTATATCAAGTGAAATTAAACATAGTAAGTAATTTATCATGATGGTTTTGAAAAATGCTGGAATGAAATTTTGGCTATATTTTAGACAAAGTCTTTGTTGTTTGTAAGATAAAGTTTTACGGTTTGGTATAGAACTTCGAGGTCTTTAATCACAAAACAGATTAAATGGCTCAACATAACAATGTAGTGTGGGCTAAAAGAATAATTTGGAACAAGTTAAAATGCATACAAAACATAGATTTTAATAATACTGTGCTGACGAAACTAGAACTTGGATCTGATTGTGACTTGTCCTTGTATTTATGAGTTATTTAGGTTTTATTTACAAAAGGCAATTTCCAAGACTCTGCTTCCCTCTCCATAGGAGCACTAGTTTAACACTGAGTCTGAAGAAAATTTATCTTTTTAGGCTACCAGAAAAATGTTCCCCTAAACCCACTGCTCAAAGGCAAGGTAAAAGAAGAGGAAAAAATACTGCCTTTATCTTCAACACAAGCAGACTCTATAAACAGAGAATTGTAAAGCACTTTCTGTCTATTCATGACAAATGTCAGGGTCTCAGGCCTGGCAGGGGTGCTCACTGCAGCTTCCTTTCTGTAGAAATGCTGTAGGTGAAAAATAGAAAATAGATAGTGACATGGAGAAAATCAGAGATCTGATTTGCAACTCCAGGCACAGAAAATGCCAGGTGTAGCTTTCCAGGTAACATTTGATCCTGCATACACAGCAGAACAAAATCCAAGTTATCCTCAGGTTTTCCTTACCTAAACTCAGTCACTGCTTCTTTCAACTGAAGGATTACTGGGAAACATTTCATATTACTTACTACAGGGCTAGAATGCTTGTCCTCAAAACACAGATGTTCGCTGCAAACTAAATTTTGCATGTCAAAACACAGATTCAACCACTACTGACATGAACAGGAGCCCACACTCTTTCAGACTGGTTACGGTCACATCTGTCAATTTAAATATAATGGTCTGGAAATTGCTGAAAGTTAGTTTTGTGGGGTATTATTTTTTCTTCCTCGAGAAAATTCATTCTCAAGTAATATTTTTAGTATGTCTTTAGATCCTTTATGAATTCCAGTATGAGATAAATGCTGAGATATCAACTCCAATTGCAAATAATTCAGTCTGAAGTATATCACTAACTGCTCCAGAGATTCAATTGGTGCACAGTGAAACAGTATTTTTTCTTCACTTGAGACAGAGAAACACTTTAAAAGAAGCAAAGTTCTTAGGCTTCCCTGCTGACTGCAAGAGGTTATACTTAATTGTAAGTCATGAAATGGAAACTTTCATGTGACAGGTAAAGGCAATTCGTATGTGTATCTGGATGAAACCAAAGATATTTCAGGAAAAAACCAAAAAGTTCCTTTTTCCATGTTAATTAGGAACTTAAATCACATTCCTAAGTGCAGACAGCTACAAGATGTCCCTTCATGTAAAATATTCCAGGATATTTCTTTTGTTGCATTATCAGAAAAATTATAAAGATATTCAGATAATACCACTCTGACTTTTGTTATCTTAGGTTTTCAAAATGTTTATTTAAAAAGCATGCAGTCAAACTTTTGACCCATTAATGTGATGCAGTTAATTAAAGTTAACTCAGTAGCAAATTCATCAAAATGTGAATTTCCTTAATGTATTGCAAGACCACTGTTATGAAAAGTAAATTGCAAGATCCTGATGATGGGCTGCCACTGTTCCAGAGAGAGAAGAGAGCTTGAAAATGCCTTATCTGTACTCTCTGGTAGAGGCAGATTAAGGAAAGGGTGGATAATAACCTTTCATATTACTCTCAAACACAGGTTTCACTCTGTCTGGCTCCACGCTGTTATTGTTGCTTCAGTCCACGCTATTGTCTATTCTCACAACATAGTTGAAAAAAGGAAAACAAATTTCAGACATATGATTTTTGGCTCATTTTACAAGACAAAAGTGCCATTAATAGCCTTCTGAATGGTTCATAAGATTATAAACTGTTTCACTAAGCTGCAATTATAAAAGTCAACAAATATGTTCTGAACGGTACCTACACATAATAGGTTGATACCATCCTGCTTTTCAAGTAAATTAATAAAAATCTTTTCTCTCACTATAATGGGCAATATAAAGAGGTCCAGATAATCACAATAGGTGGAAACTTGTAAAAACTAACAAGTGAAATTTGTAAAATCACATTAAAATAAACAATTTCATCTATTTTTCATTCTGATCTTTCAAGGATCTGAAGAGCAATATTATTTTCTAGGTTTCTTTATCTTAAATAGAGCAGCTCTTTTTTAATCTGATCAATGACCTTCTTAGAAACAACTGTGAAAACATAATGTATTCAGATTCAATTTTTGAAGAGGTGGTTTGGTTTCTTTGTGGAGTTTTTTTGAACTTCCAGAAATCTTCATTATTTTAATTAATACGCATTTAGTTCAAATTCTGGATAATCAGACCAAAATGAAAACGTATAGGTTATAAAACATTTACTTCAAATGAAAATTGAGGGACATCTATAACACTTCCAGTCTTTCAATAAACAGGAGAAATAGATATTGCTATTTCCAAATGGGAAGAACAGACATACATGCTTGCCTGTGAATAGAAATTTTTACTTCATTATAAATCTTCTAAAGGGAACAAAGCAATCAATCCTGTTTGTCCTTCCTAAACTTAATCTTTTTCAAGGTAGTATATCATTACAAGATCATTTGTAATGATGCTTGGGGACCGGATTTTGCAAAAAGAAATCCTGTGGAAATATTTAACACTGAGATTGTTCATGTCCTAATACTGTAATTACACTTACTTAGTCTTAAAAGCTATACATGTATAAGTAGAAGATTAGAGGTATATCAACAAGCACAGAGTAAAGTCTCACAGTAGCTACAATCAGTGTCAAAACTCTTGTTCTCATTTACAGGCCAGAATTTAACCAATAAGCAATAACATGGTTTTCACAGTGACTTTACATGAGAGATTCACAAATGTTACTCTATATATATATTTATATACACATATGTTTTATAACATATTCCATGCATATGTAGTATTTTGTGAATACACACCCTCAAGTGTCTGTATTGGGACCAGTACTGTTTAATGTCTTTGGTGACACGGACACTGGCATCGAGTGCATCTCAGCAAGTTTGCTCACGACACCAAGCTGTGTGGTGTGGTCACCACGCTGGAGGGAAGGGATGACACCCAGAGGGACCTTCACAGGCTTGAGGGGTGGGTCTGTGCAAACCTCATGAAGTTCAACAAGGCCAAGTACAAAGGCCAAGGGCAGCAGGCAGCAGCTGAGTGCACAGCCCTGGAGAGGAGCACTCCAGGGTCTCCTCAGTAAAATGAGAGCTATTTAAAGAGGGGATAAATTACTCCAAGAAACTGACAGACCTTGCCAGGAGCAGCTGATCAACCCAGCAGTGGGACTCTTCGCTTCTACTACCATTAGTAAATGAGGACCAATTGCAGGCAAACCATGTAGGTTAGACAGTGCAGGTACTGCCCCCCAAAAACCCAGCAAAGGGTTCTGACACAGCAGGCTGATGGAGCAGGAGGGAAGGCAGCTGAAGTCTTGACTCACCAGCATATGTTCTCTCACCTTGTTCTCCATGTCTTTTTTGTTAAAACACATTCATTAAACCATTTCTTATCAATGGGTAAATCTGATTCACTGAATGACTCAACAGAATAGGTTTGCCTCCCAGATTTTTGGATTTCCACACCCAGAGAAGTCAATTGTTTCTTAATTTTCAAAGGACCCCTAGGATCTGAAACTAACCCTTGCCATTGTCAATCAGTGCTGGCTTTTCAGGAAATATACGTAAATGAAAATGCTCAGCTTGAATAAGCATTAAAACTATTATCAAGTGTTATTATCTGGATTTCCCAGACCCTTACAATATTTTCAAATTTATAATCAACCATGAGCCAATATTAAACAGCTGGATTAGAAACTGTCTGCATCAACCCCAGGAAACTTCCTGACAGGATCAACATCAGTAATTAAACTAATTAAACATCACCGGCAGCTAACATTATTGAATAAAGTAAATCAAAAAAGAGGAGGTAGGGAGGCATGTTTGCATTACGAGCAAGTCACAATCTCAATGAATTAGCATTATGAACCATGGCCTGCAGATCTTGCTTCTGAAAACTCCCTGTACACTTTAATGACAAAATACATGGAGTGAATGCTTTGATTAGACACAAAGATCAGCAATAATTAATCAGTAGCAGAGTCGTAGGAAGGCATAAGTTATAGCACTGCCTCTCAAGCAGTTTCAACATTTCCAGGAGTAGATTTAGCAGGCGAGCTGTACTTCATACCTGAGGCTGAGAGGCCAGAGGAAAGAGCCATCATCTTTTGGTTACCACAGCTGCAGCACAGCACATGAAATCAGATGACACTATTCACTACAGTCTAAATAATATTGCTTAGTGCATTAACCAAGCTTGTCCGTTTTTACAGCTTTTTATCAGTCTCAAATCTGCTTACAGATCAAATCTGCTTACACATGTAAAACTAAGGATCTGTACATTTTGATTTCCTCTCTCCATACAAGGAAGTCCCTTGGGAGCAAGCACAGATTGACTCTAATGGCAATGCTGATGGCACTGGGTGCTGTCCCAGAGAATGGCAGCAGCTTCCAGCTGTTCCTGGAAGCTTTCCCACCACAGCATCTGTGTGGGATATTTCACACCCACAGGCAATTCCTACAGGTCAGTCACTTGCAATACTCAGCTCCTAATGCGAAACGATGCAGACCTCAGCCGACTTCCTATGAAATGGGCTGCTCTACATCAAAATCAGGTATAAAGACCAAAATGCATGATACAGCTTGCATGTGTATACAAATACAAGTACATGCATGATACAGCTTGCATGTGTATACATGCAATCAATTAATTAGGCACACCGGTTTTTTGAAGGAGAAGGTACTTGTTACTTTTGTTATCATTTTAAAAACAATTCTTTGAATTCAACAAAGCTTCTACAATAAAAATAGATAGACTTACAAGTCTATTCTATTTTCACTTGTGCTTTGACTTTACTTATGTAACCAGGGAAAAAACAACAAGGTAAAACTTCAATAAATGTCAGGTTCTCAATGCAAAACACAAAATGACAGCATTAAAAACCCTGACACAGTAAAACAAAGGCTTTGTCAAGCAATTAAGATCACAGAAGATAAGGAGATGACAAGAATTAAACTCATTAATTAAGTTATGCTGATAATAAGACTGGAGAGCACTCGGCTCTTCTCCAGCTGCTGCTGCACAGTCCCTCCTACCATCTCCTGCCCCACTCTTCACACAGGAGCATGACCACCTTCCTCTTCTTACTGAGAGCAGCTCATGGCTTCAGTCATCTGGCCCTTGACATTTAATACCTTCTCTAACAGCCTTATCAAACAACAGCAAACAAATGCATAAAAGATAAGAATGGTTTCTTTCAGATAATTGTGGTCCCTGACTCAGAGCTGAAGGCTTCTGCACCAAGGACATGAGAAAAGATGCCAGATGCATGAGCAGAGGAGCAGAACAGAGTTTCCAGGAGATAAAGAGAAATACAATAAAAGTGTCACTATTTCTTCAATTCAGCCAACTGCCATTAACATTCAGTGATCTGAGCATTATAAGAAAAACAGAAGTGATTACAGATGTTCAAGAAGGAATCAAAGTTTTCAAAATATTTTCAGCAGGATTTTACAGCGAAATACTGAAAACATTTTCTCTATTCTCAAAATCAAGTATGAAATATTTCCTACAGTAAGATTTCAGATAAAAGTATCAAGTAAGAAGAAATCAACACATAGGTCTATTCTTTGCATTTGCCCACGGCTTTCAATTAGTATAGAGCATTTGTGTTTAACAGAACAATGTTATTTAAGATTTTAAAAAGCACTGATTGCTCTTTTTTGAAAAAAAGAATTAACAAAACCACAAAACAAACCTTTGACCTAACATGCAAATGGCCTGGAAACATTTCTTTTTTCATAAACTTTAAAAGTAAATGCAAAGATCTATACCAGATTGAACTTCCTCAGCTCACAGGCGATTTTGGAAAACTACATATACACATATAAACATCCATTCGTTGTATGTTTACATGTCATTATGGATATGGCAACTGAAATATTTTAAATAAATGTTAAAGTGTGTCTGATTCACCTCAAGATACATACTTGCAGTTGAATTCACTGTAGTTTGCTTCTCTATGCAAGTTCCCAACACCAAAATGCACATAGACTCTCCAGAAAACTTTTCAAAGACCAACACTGACCTGAAACCTCAGGAGAACACAAGCTTTCTTGGTAATCCACAAAAAGAAGTCTTAATCATTGCATTACTATCTCAGTTTGGAGCAATAAGGCATGAAATTTTGATTTACCAGAATTCTACACATCACTTAAAAAACTTGACAACTTCTTGAAATGTTGCTGGAGGAAGTAATGAGTACACGCATTTAAGTCAGTCTTTTTTGCTCCCCACTGCTCCTTATGCATTGCTCTGAACTGCACGTCACAGAAAGGAGGAAAAGGCAGTCATCATTCACCTTCTCCATCTTGATGATCTTTCTTACTGCAAATATACTTCATAGTGCTTTTGTTGGAGACCGAAAGTTGCATTGCAGTATTCATGTAAACACTCGTACTTGAAAAAAAAAAAAAAGAAATCCCTTAAAGTGATTACCGTTTTAGACTTTAAGAAAAGAGACTCTAATAATAGCTTTTTTTCAGCACTGAATTGGTCAGGCAGTTAGACTAGATGATTGCAGTAGGTCCCTTCGAACTGAAAATAGTCTATTCTAGTTTGTTACTCCCAGTGCCTTTTGGATCTTAATCACTTCCAAATCCTCACATGTAAAACAGTAGTTTGAAAAAGAATAGTAGTTTCCTCCTGAACACAGAAAGGCACAGCTCACAAATCGTAAAAAGAAATTTTAAGTCCCATCCCAAAAGTACGGTTTTATGTTCATATAATAGCTAAACTTGGAAAACTGTTGTAAGGGAAAGTTAAATAATATCCAGAGTTCACAGCTGAAAAACCATGTGAAAAAAAAAATCAGACTGGAAAAGTCTGTTTAGTAGATAAAACTTCAGCTGTTCCTTTTTTATTATCCCCTTGTGCCTGACATCCTAGTCCATTAATATCTTAGCTGTATCAAATAAAATACTACAAGCCCTTCCACTAAAAAGTATTATAAGAAATTTATATTGAACATTAAACATTTGTAACTTTTTTTTAGCCTGACTCATTTCTTAGATTGTTGATTCATGATTATAGTTTACACTGGTGTTTGTGCATTTGCCGCCAAGTGTTCCCTGTTTTCTCAGTAGCCTCCAAATGCTTCTACAGCCATCATCTCCTTCCAAATGTAGTTTTTAATGCCTCTCCACAGAGGCATCCTCAGCATCAATGCATCTCACATGCGTGCATCCTAAAACCTGATATGCTCATTCAATGATCAAATATGCTTGTTGAAATTGAGTGGAAACATCCACCCATGAAATTCCAGAATAAACTCTGGATACACAAATCAATGAAGATGACTAAGAAAACCAAAAGATTATTTTGCAGGAAGCAATCCTGACATCTCCTAATTTCTCAGTCCTGGTCTAAAAAAAACCCCAAACCAAACCAAAAACACACAAAAAACCCTCAGAAAAACTTATTTTAAGTACAAATATGTAATAAATCTTTCTAAGCCAGTTTTAATGAAAACATCCTTTGTCCAAAAGCCTGACCAAACTTTGCAACTGTCTTAGTTTGATAAAAGATGCTGCCTTCCTTCCTTTTTGTAACTTGGATCTCCACACAAAACACTAAACCCAATAGCAACAAAAGTGCAGATAAAAATTTCTGACTTTGAGCAATATTTTTTATTGTTCTCTTGCCAAAAGAACATCACCAGTCTCTCAGTCTTTGCGTGGTCTGTTTCTCTGAACAAACTCCATCTCTCTGAAGACTGCTGAAAAATGAAGCATTGCTCTGCTGCTTTCGATGGCTGGTGCCCTGAACCATTTCAAACACACATCTGCATCTTCACTTGCTAAAACCCATCACCAAGGTTCTACAAACAGCTACCCAGATTCCTCCACAAATTGCCAAAATCAGAGTTTGCTGACTTCTTAAAAGGCACAGAGAGCAGTCAAACCTGTGATCCAGTGCGTGCTCTCAGCCAACGCAGCGGTTCATTCTTCCACTACAGCAGAGTCAGCTAAACCAGTGATGCACCAACCAGTGATACACCAACAGACTGCCATCCAGCACCTGGGTTTACTTTACTCCAGTCATAAAGACATAGAGATTAACAAGACTGCATATGACATGAAACCATATGTTAAGTGATTTCAAAGCTAGTCCCTAAATAGAGAGGGTTTACTGGAGCATTTCAAGTTGCGTATTTTCTCATGTTAATTCCTGCCAGATTCTGAGTAAATTCACTAAAAATTTAGCAATTGAAATACCTGAAACGTGGAATAAGGCTTGATCTTGTTGTCGTGTGCCTATTTTGCTTGGTTAGTTTAATGAAAAATGTAACATCAAGTCATTAAAACTATGGAGTTGCATCAGGCCACCTCAAACAGCAGTACCACAACAGAGGAGGTGGATTCCAAGCCCAGTTTTGTACCTGAATTTCTCTCTTTGTACTTATGTTGGCATTTTACATATTATGAGCTTTCCTTTAGTTAGTGAAATATGTAATTCCAGAAGAATGGAATATCAGACCCATGTGAAACATGATATACAAAGGAGAATAAACCAAATTATATTATTTCTTCTTAAATTTTATTCATTCTTGAATGACACAAGATTCAGTAAGGTTTGTTCTGGCTTTACAGTGAAGAACTCTGTACAAAGAGTTTTATCGCAAAAATCTAACCTCAAAAGCACTAAAAATACGTTGGTTCATGTGAAAATTCCAAAGAGTTTAAGATGTATCGCTAACACTTGCTTCAGCTGAAGCTCATCCTAACTCAGATGTCACTAAGTGAAATATTGCAGGCTGAACTAAAAAATACATGCCTAACTCATCTTCAATACTTGAAGAATGAGAAAATATTAAGATATTTATCCATAGGCAGTATGAATCTCATCTTAAGTGTCCTGTATGTTCTAGGTTCTATTTTTAGATTGGTTTGTTGGGTTTTTTTGCAGAGCTTTGTACCCTTTTGAACACATGACCAGTAGTCAAAAAAGTAAACATCAGGCAGATGGCTCAGCACAGGCTGGTGAGCATCACTTACGGTTGTTCTCCTACTTAGTAACATGGATTCATCATGGTTTGGCCAGTCAATTATTAGTAAAATGCACAATACATGAATTTGGGGAAAACTCAACTCATTTAAAATTGGAAAAAGCAGCACCAATGATGGTGCTTGCAATTTATAATCAGACTCCACTGTTTTGTAGTAGTCTACTACACATTTCTCTATCCAGTCCATTAGCCTCTAAAATCTCATTTCATTTTTAAGTGGCTGAATCAAAGGAAAAGCTTAGCAACTGGGTTATCTGTTCTTTCCCTGCCAGAATAGATCTTTAATGGCTCAAAGCAGAATAGACAGACAAGTTCCTTGAGATGACAAGGTACTTATACACTTCTAATTAAGAAAGTAGGAGTGGTTATTTTTTGGTTTTAAAGTACATAAAAAGAGAGAGACAAATGCAATGCAAGAAGTCAATAATGTACCCATATAGTTCTTCATTTTCTACTAAAACTCCCTGAAGTACTTGTTAATGCCCTCAGCAGAACAGCTGTAATGGACTGCAGGGCTCTGACCAACATAAGACACGAGTTTAAGGAATAGGATGAAAACTTTGTTCTTAAGTTGCTCTGCTAAGTTATTAACAATATTGTCTGAACAGTTCACTCTCTGAAAGGTATTCTGATATGTCATTGTGTTCTTTA
This sequence comes from Falcunculus frontatus, assembly GCA_013398115.1. Lineage (NCBI taxonomy): Eukaryota > Metazoa > Chordata > Aves > Passeriformes > Falcunculus > Falcunculus frontatus. The sequence continues at coordinate 539,717 of VZRV01002440.1, read as the reverse complement.
ATCTTTAAAATATTGCCCATGGTTAGCGCCAATTAGAAGATACAACCTCTGGGCTAAGTGATGAATAGTGATCCTTTAGATTTCCATTACCTCATTGCAGGGAGGAAACAAAAAATACAAAAACCCCCACACTCTCAGTACAAAGGTACAGTACTTAAGTGACTCAGAAAAGAAGGCTGAAAACAGTGGTCTACATTCATTTAATGAGAAATTCTAGCAGTAATAGGAGTTCTCTAAAAAAAAATAAATGCAAGAACAATTTTTGCTTTTTACAGTTTCTTTTTACATTAAATAAAATAGAAATATTCTTCCTAGTCCTCAGACTCTTCCTGTTCTTTTTTTAAATAAAAATGAAAAATAGAGAAATCATTAAAAAGACTTACTAAAAAATATTAAGGTATTTTGAGTATTTGGAAGCATGGAAGAATCCCTATATTTTTGATAAATATCACACTTATTCTGCCTACCACTCAAAGAAAAAGAAATTAAAAGATGTGGTAGCAAGAGCATTATGGCTTTAACACCATTCTCTCGGTCACTAGAAAGTAAATTTCTATTAAAAAACTTCTCAAAACAGTCAGTTTTCCATATAATCACATACTTAGAGCATACGATAAACCAGTTGTGCTGAACACCTGGAGATTTCATGGAGAAATTTGAAAAAACAAGATGCAGTGTAAGTGCAAGTTACAGCTGTAAGTTAGAAAGTTAAAGTGTAAGTTAGAAAGTGCTGCTACACATCTGGCACTACTACAAGGAGTCTGATTTGGATCAGGGCTCTGAGCACTGCACGGGAGGTGAAGGATTCAGCTTTCTGGTCCAAATGCTGGACATTGTACCCCTCAAAAAACCACAGTTAATCTGCTCAAGAAGGGTGCAACAGCCTGAAAGCTCCTGGAACATTTATCTTTTAGGTCACAGTAGCAGCTACCAAAGAAAGCTGGAGGGCAAGCAGAGGTATGTGCTCAAAAATCTTGCTGACAGTATGAAGACCATATGGCTCCGTAGTTGCCATGTGCCAAAGACTAGCCTAAATCAATCAGACTGTAACAGAGAAGTGCAGGGATCCAGATGTTTTAATTCACTCAAGACAGCAAATCCCTTCCATTTAAAATAGCATGCCTTCTTCCCACAAGCTGCTGGAAGGACTTCAGATATTTACCCTCTTGATCAGCATGGTTAAAGAAACAAATGCAAGATTGAGAGACTGTACTTGGAAACAGATGAGCAAGCTCTGAGCCTCTGGGTCTCTCAAACGCTGGATGCTCCAAATGAAGAGGGAAAGACAGATAAAGGGAAAAAACCTCATATTCTCTATCAACTCATTTCAGAACTTCTCCCACATTACATGACCTCTTCTAGACACAGAGAATCATAATTTATCCAATTTTACAGTTGTGAAACCATTTAATAGGTGTTTGGAATACAGTGATCTTCAAATAAGGTTTTCATACCTAAAACCCAAGTAGAAATCAGCAGGATGTCAACAGTTCTGAATATTTTTTCCTGTAATTTCTCCCATTCCCTCTCTGTCTCCCAGTCTTGCTACTTGAAAGACAAATATTTACCTCAAAGAGAAAAATATGTAAAACACATCCTGTAAATAACATACATAAACTTTCTATGTAAATAAACTTAGCAGCCATTACTTATTTTGTCAACAATATTTCATAAAGAGAATGCCTTCCAAAATAATTTGAATTAAGAAACAGTGTTGAGTCATTCTGCACTCCTTTCCTGCGGCAGCAGTGATTCAATCAATTTGGGTCTACATACAAAGTTGTAAAATTACATTAGATTCGCATTTCCAAACAAGACATATATTTACCAAAATGTCTGTGTATTAGTAACAAATGTACTTTGCTTAGTATATCTGATTTTGCTAAGCACAGTCTTTGTTAGTGGTTTGAAGTGACCACATCTGCTCTTGCCAATTTGAAAATCAGTTTTTCCATAACAGAATGGTTTTAAATGCTGCAGAATTTTTCATTTTGGACAGAAGAAGTTCCCAAATAACATTTTTTTTTTTTTAACATTATCACTTCAATGTTCAAAGCATTTGGAAAGCACAGTGCTGTATATGCTTCTTAGTACTCCAATTCAAAAGCTCTAAGGAGGAGCATAATCCCATTCAACACACTGCTGTATTTCACATCTTCTTAAAAACTGGGTTATTAATTTTTTAAGTGAAGCCTTGAATAATTACTTCATTTGGAGCATTTCTGCACTGGCAGACACTAAAGGCTTTTTTCATTCAACCTCCAATTACAGACAGCAGTGATTACCTACTCCATCCAAATATAACTAGCTGATTAAGAAAAAGAAGAGATCAAAGCTCTTGAAGCATATATCCTTGGGATTGCAACAATCCATTCAGTGACTTCAGAAGATAAAACACTGCATTCACACAACACATGTAAGCTGTCAACTCCTCTAACTGTGAAGTTGTCTCAACCACAACAAAGAGCAACCTTCATGAAAGGCAGAAGAAAGCTCTTTTCACTTTCTGAAAATGCCAAGAGCTTCTGGGGTGCCAGCAGCATGTGCCGTGAGAGGCATGGCTTCCTTGCACATCCTTCAATTCTAAGCAACAAACTCAGCATGGTCTCAGACTTTATCAGTGCTTTCCATAGCTGGGCTTACCATCAATTACTCCCACTAGTCTTGATCATATGAGCTTCAAAGGGTTAGCTCTCCCTGATACATCCTAAAGTCCTCTCTGAAGCTTTTGACCTTTTCTGTTCATTGTGTAATTGACAAGGATAAGGAAAGCCTTCGGGAATGCCTTTCCTCCTCTCAGATTTCCATAGCTCACCAGGTTTGGGTACCTAGCTCCATAGCAACCATCAAGTCCACCATACCTGTAAGACAGATTTGGACCCAGACCAAGGCAATGGTACACAACCTACAGCCCAACTGCCATGGAGATTTGGCTTATCAATGGATGAGAAAGCACTTCCTTCAGGGCTGACCCCAGATCACGCCCAGAGCAAAGATCCAAGAGAAGGGTTTTCACACAAAACCTTGAACCTCCAGCAATAAAGATATATTTCTATGACTTTGTCTTCCCTAACATAAACAGACACTGACATGTAAATATGTGTGCACGTAATTATTTGAAAAATTCCTAAACAAAACACTCCCCTACATATGCCATTCTCTTCCTGGGAAGGGGATGAAAGAAACAGCATTTGACAGATGTTAGACAAGTTGTTTAATGCATTTCTGAAAGCATCTAATGAACACCTCACATGAACAAAAATTTCCTCTAAACCTACTCCCTCAGCTACGTATAAATCTGCATTACTCTGCCTGCTGGGCAAGATGGAAGGATGCTTAAGCCCTGTTGTTTTGCAAGGCTTACCTTAAATCTTTTTAAAAAACCTAAAAATACTCATGGGAGAGAAGAGAAAGATGACATGCAGCAAAGTCAAGCTCAAACAGGGCATCTAGGAAGATGCTAAGCTTCAACTTGCCAGATTTCTGACACACTATACCTCAGGGGTGAGATCAGACACTTTCTGAAGATGGGTGTGAGCAGGCCTTCACAGGGTGCCTAGGGATCTGTGGCCCATGGTAGCAACACCATTTATGGGATCTTGCAGGTTCCTACGTTAGTCAGCTCTTCCACAGGTTAACCAAAAATCCTTCCTACCTAACAGCACTGCTAAGTTGCCAATTTGGCAACTGCCCAACTCTGCAGACCCAGTACAGTTATCACAGCTCTGCTGCAGTACTTTCCCCCTCATTTACCTATCAGAGTTCATGGCAGTGTGTATAGATGATTTAATTTCACAATTCAGTTTCCCCCATTCCTACATGCCCTCCATTTCTCCCACACTTCCTATTTATGAGCAAGCACTGGAAAGTACTTCTGTGGAAACTTGAGGTTGGTGCTTTGTACTCTTTAATTGTAAAGTTTCCCATTTTTCTTTTTTCTTGCACATTCTCTTTCACTCTTTTCCTTCTGCTCCTACAGTGATCCATCTGTTGTAAAGATCCCCCACAGTCAGAGCAAAATAGAAATATCCGACTGGAGAACAGAGGTTATGCACATTCATGGGCATGCAAGATCCCAAAGCTTCTTCCCTCAGGGCTAACCTAAGCCACCTAAAAAATCCCAGCATGGTAGAAGTAGCATTAAAAAAAACAGTGTAGAAGACGATTTTCACCACTTCCACTTCATGTACTCTCTTGGCTGGGTCATATTTCAGAAACACTCTCACACTGTTACTTCTGCCCCATCTGGCTTGTGCCATTCCAGCTACCACAGCATCCCTCTTCTTTGTTTACTGGGAGCACCTCGCTGAGAAAAAGCTGTGACTCACAATCTGAAGAGACTTACTGAAAAGGACGACACTGCCTTACCTTTTTAATATACCAATTCTGCAAATAAACCAGTTGGAGAGTTCATCTGGTGGTCATATTCCAACCATGTTTGGCATTTCCGTCATTTTTAGATAAAAGCACTGTGAGCATACATATTTTCACAAAAATAATGCAGCATTATACTTGCACATGTGCCTGGTTTGTCTGTGAGAACAAGATCAAACAAATACAGATGGAAAACCCTCCTAAAGGCTTGGGCCTCTCTAAAACTGCATCCACAGCAAGTGCTCGGTTTGTACCTCAGATTAAAAGACCCCATGTCTTAGAAGACAAGGCATTTTAGAATTGTCTCATGATGCTGTGCTACACAAGTATCAAAAAAGTGTCAAATAGTATTTTGCCCTGTTTATGAGTTTAAGACTTCATGCAGTCAGCTAAGAGATCAAATAGTGAATTTCTGTTCATAAAATCTTGTCATTCACTCTATTTACTCTATTACAAAAACTTCACCACTTCTTAAATATAATTTCGTTCTACTTCTTCCTGTTCTTTAGGACAAAATGGATTTTGTAAAGTCTTAGTAGACTAGCACACTTCACCACAAAAAACCCCAAGATGTTTTAGGTTACATGAAAACAAGTCTCATGTTTTCTTTTTAAAACACAGACAGTGAATTGCTAGAATTTTAAGTGCTTTTTGGAAGGAGCATAACCTGTTTCTCTAAACACAATATTTGCATTTTAGTTCCACGAATAGAGAGGAATGCAGGCACCTCTGAAGACCTATAGCAAGTCCAGTCAAATTTAGGCTGCTGAACTGTGAACTGAGGCAATGAATTACAAAATTCAGGCATTCTAGGATAACCACGGTCAACTTCTAGAACAGATAGTACCTTGAACACTAAGTTTCTCCTCCTACAAGACATCCAGCCCTCATGGCCTTTTGATAGTGGGCACCAGCAGCAGTAACCACCTTGCAGACAACACAGCAGCTAGAGTTAAAACCCAGAGGAGGAAAACCACAACTACTGGTATTTATTCTATCAGGGAGCCCCATCTTCCACATTTAGAAAAGTGTCCTAGCTAGAGGATTTCCTGCTTAACAGCAATTGCTACCTCCCCTCTCAAAGTCAAGATGCTGAGAAGTTAGAAATGCAAGCATCATTAAAGTGTCACGTAAGTCTTTCACAAGACTGTGAAAGAAAGAGGGAAATTCTTGTGTGTTGTCACAAGCACTTAACTGGAAAAGGGCAGGATCAGTATTCCAGATACAGCTACCTGGAATTAGTGTCTATTTCACACTAGATTATCACTGGATAATCCTGACTCTCTAAACACCTGCTGGCACCAAGCTCTATTTGAGGAGGGTGGGTGGGTGCTGGTCTGACACAGGAGAGCTTCTGCCTTAGTAACAAGGGCAATTACCTGGAGACGTAAATTCAATCCTTTTCAGGCAGGGCAGAGATCACAACCTGGATCTCTTGCTAGAGAAGCACTCTAAGGCTCTCTGGTTTTTTTCTGTAAAAAAGGCAGTGGGGCAGTAGCTCCTATTCAACTGAAGTTATGCAGACCTGGTCACACCTGACTTTAAAAATTTATTCAGACAGATGAAAGATTTCAGGCCTCCAAAAACCTATATCTCAACAGGTGAGGGAGAGGTGAAAAGATTCTACAGACATTTCTAAGCCTGTGGTTTCACTAATTATGCTAGGGATCTTTCAGACTAGTTAGGAGTTATCTAATGATTGCAAGTGCCAAACCTGGTTACCTGCAATATAATATGAATTTGTTACAGATTTAAGAGATCTTAATATAGCTAAGGCATATTTACAGGCACTGAAATCTGCACCACTAAAATTAGCTATATTAAGTTTTCTCAGCTACCATACAGATCTTACTGGCCACATCTTGTGCAGCTTTGTTTCAAAGTCATCCCAGATCTTCTGGCTCTGATCCCAGCAAGACATTTTAAGACTCACACTACAGACATAATCTGACACTGGAGATTCTTAGCCAAATAAACATGACTAGTATCAAAGATTTTCCTTGAGCAACATAGTGAGTGTAATGACAGAAACATGCAGAAGATAAAACATCACACGGCTGACACACAGCACAGTCAGCAGTCTGGCAATAGTTAAAAAAGTCTCTGTGTAGGCACTTAGCAGATGTAAGTTACTTCTGCCAGGATAAACCTTAAGACTTCATCTTTATTGAAACTGGCTTTGCTGACACGTGCTTCAAAGCCATTGTGAGAATACTCTCCAAAAAATTGGAAAGAACAAAGGGAAAAATGGAATACTGGATGAAGCCTTATTTATTATCTACTTATAGAGCTCACGCTGCATGAACAAAACACATAGTCATGATATATAAATGCATCTATCTTATTTTTCAGACTTAAAGATCCCAGACTAAGAATGTTTTCCTTTCCCTTCTTCTCCATTGTACTGCTTAATTCATGAGAATCAACTGACTAAAATGCAGAAGGTCCAATATTCTCATTTCACTTGAGAGTTAAAGAACAGAAGTCTTTTCCTTGCATTGCAAGGAACAGAAAAACACTTGAGCCTTTCAGCTGATGGTGTGCTTACAGTTCCACATATGAATATTCTGGACTTCAACATGGTCCTTTTTATTTGCATGCAAAGCTTTTCATTGCTGCTTTGCTATTTGGCAAACCTACTTTGGCAGTGTGAATTGATAGTTGCTCCTTTTCCTCAAATTGACAAAATAATGTTCTTTTTAAGAAAAAAAAAAAAATCAGAAATTCTATCTGGATTGTAAATTCTGTCCTGGTCATGTATTTTCTGCACATCACTGAAGTGATTCAAGAGTATTCTGCAAGATGTCGTGACTTACATAATGGAAGAGAATGTGAGAAAATCAATCACCGGGTTGTTTTTTATTCTAGAGTTGGGCTTAAAACCAGAGGACATGACGTACCAAGTTCTGTAAAATTAATATCATACAAAGAGAAATACCAACTCAAAGAACTAATTCTGAATGGCTTGGTAATTAGGCAATAAGTGCTGTGCTTGGATATCTGGCCAATGTGATGCCATACTTATGTGAAGCTGAACTGACTGGAAGTTGAGAGTCAAGTTTTCCTCCACATGGAAAGAGCTCCTTTCAGCGTTAACTGCCCAGAACTATAAGTATGGATTTAAAAAGCAGCAGGTAAAAACACATTTGTGTATTGAGGAGGTAACCAAGCATGAACAGAGGTGAGCAATGAATTTACTCAGTAGGAATGATTAGCATGCAGTGAGGGGGAGATAAAATGATGCTGAGCTGTGAACCATTCTAAACATAGTTTGAATTTTCCCCTAGAAGCAACCAGAACTCTTTGAACTAGAACAGACTAATAAACAGCCCTGTGCACTGCTTGCTGCTTGTCTCCTCTTGACAGGATTCAGAGGCAGGGTGGAAAGGAAGAAGAGAGAGATCCAAAAGTTAGAGCTCAGGTGGCTTTATACCACTGCTCATATCCAAGGGTTTCATGTTGGGAGTCACAGATATCAGTGCTGCATCTGGTTTTCTGAGATGCTTTTTATAGAATGTGAACAGTTTTAGTCCCAGAAAACACAACGCAGTGTCAACTTAGGGCAATAGTTTTTTGGACAAAAACTTCTAAAAGAATGAGAAGACCATGACATCTGCAGGAGCCTGCAACATAGAAGTAATTCATAAGGGTTTATTCTTGATGAATAAATAATGATCATTCGGGGCTTGTAATAGGATTCCTGGAAGTATGTATCAAAATGTTGCTTGCACACATCACTGTCCCAGATCAACTTTACACTGCATAAACAAGTAACTTTTTCACGGAGGAGTTAACCTTTAATGAAGAGGGTAATGCTGTGCCTGAAACCTGTTCTTCAGCAGAACGGTGAAAATGACCAGCAAGGGTCCTGTGGCCATCCCCCATGAGAGCTGCAGTCCCTTGACACAAGGCATCTGGGGCTGTCACCCTGTCACTCTCACGCACCACCACCATGCCAGCACAGAGGCTCCTGTTTCAGCTTTCAGGTCCTCATGCACAAAATATGCTCCCCTGAGGGTAAAGCCCAAATAAACACCAGCCTTCATCAAATGAAAGTGTCAGAGGCTCTATGGCCTGGGCACATTGACCTCAAAAACTTCCAGCAATTCAAGTAATTTCTGTGGCACTTCTACACTTAGAGTAAATACCTCAAGACAGAAATCTGATTATTTCTGTTGGCATTCTTCCAAATATCTTAACAATTATTTGGCAATGTTGCTGCCATAGATAATGACATATATAAAATAAAAGGCAACACTACTTATGTCTGCCAGCCTTGGCTCTCAATTCCATCTGCCAATGCCATAGGACTGTGAAATCCATTTGCTGCACTAGGCTGCCCATGAGATGGTCATCTGAAATGTGAACAACTCACTGTAGTCAACCATGTGCAGTTAATATTTGTTAAACATGTGATAAACCACTGAAACAAATTACCTTCTTTATTTAGCAACATGCCTTGAGAACAGATTTTCTGATTTAATGGGATAGTTCAGTCCGTTATCCCATTAGATACACATTGCTAGAAACACCCTGGGCATTCCATTGCCAAACAAATGACTTAAGCTATTAAAGGCTCTTCAAATAACATCAGTTCCTTCTGCACTTGATTATTGAAGAATGGTCTGATAAAATACTACCCATTAGATCAGAGCACCAAATAAGTGAAAAGCAAGCATTAAGAAGTCCCACTTTCTATCAACTTCTCACCAAAACTCATATTCTGTATATTTGCCAACATTTTTGAAATAGTTACACCATCCTGATTATTTCCTCACAGCACAATCTTTCAGATTGATCTTTCACAACAAACCACGGCAGAGCTGGCAGGGCATCCCGCTGCAAGAAGACAATGAGAGCTATGCGTGGGCAATGAAAAATTCAGCGTTCCGACCCCAGCTGCTTTCTGTATCTAGCATGGAGGAATAATTTCTTCTTTGCATTTCACTTAGAAAGCTTTAGTGTTACTATTTCTCCTCTTTTTATTCTGGTCTAATAAATTTTGAAACACTGAAACATATACTAGAATATTTGGCCAAACCCAAAATATTTTTAAATGCTTTAAATCCTGAATACAAAAGTTCTGTAAAAAGCTGTTGCATATTAATATGGTGCTCCATTCAGAGCTGTATGAATACTTCTGCTAGATTTGGTCTATAATGTCATATAGAACTGAAATCTGTTTCAGTACGATTTTACGCAGCCAAAATTTTTCAACAAATAAAAATCAAGCATCAATAATGGTGACACTTTGAGAAATTACTTCACATGTAATAAATTCTGGTTTGTGACTTTATTCCTCCTTCCTCCAAAAACACTCCATTTTGTCTTAAAAAGCAAGACACTACAAAAGCACATTAAATTAAAACAGGAAGTGTTGAGCAAATGCGTGAAACTATGTAGGTGGTCAGTCTGTAAAAAAACCCAAAACAAAATGTGATAAGTGAAATAATAATGTCAGAAGAAAATAGATCTTTACAGCATGAGGCTGCTGCTACAAAAAAATCGGATGTGAGAGCTTTTGTATACCTTGGAGAAATAAGAGATGTTGTGCAAGTTCAGTTCTGCTCAGCCCACTTGATGTCTCCTAGAGATGCATCTATCTGCCAGCTAAGAGCATAAGTGTTATTTTTCCAAGAAAATACATTAATTTGATTTCACACACTGCTCTAGGCTCCCAACATTAAGAGCAATGCCAGCATTCAAACACTCTTAGCTTATGTTTTTATCCTTAACAAGGATATAACACAAGAAACCAGCAGCAGAATTCTGCATTTATCTTCCAATCCACTTGTTTCATGTGTCTGTTCAAACACCCGTCCAACTGGCAAGTTCACACCATGCTTCTAAGCCTCCCCTAAACTCACAAAGCTGGAGTGACGCAGCCTAAACAAACCCAGCAGCTAGTGGTACATGCTGTCACTGCGAGCTGTGTCAGAGCTGTGATGGGAAATGCCATCTTGGCAGCACCCTAGGGAGCCTATTTCAGTCATCATTTGAAACTGTTCCTTTGAGATTTCTTACGGGGCTAATTACAGTTACACACATAGACTAGACATCAACCTATTCCTCCAAATGAGTTACTGATTTCTTTTATTATTTATAGTTATTTTATGAGAAAAACTGTATACAATGCAGGAACAAACTGAAAATTCCATGCTAGCATATTACATGACCATGGAAGCACTGCATTGATCTAGGTGAGAACAACAGTTGATCTCCCTCTGATCATACAGCAGAAAGTACTTCCTCTAATTGCTTAAGAACTTTCACAGCAGTGCTTGCCAAACCACCTTCTCTGCCTTGTCCCAGAGTCATGACAGTAATAGTTCCTACACAGGACAAAATTGGTTTCACTAAACCTGTGAACTTTCAGTCATTCGTTTGCCTTCTTTCTCAGCTTAATGAAAAGAAACACAAAATGCCTCTACTGCTTGCTATTTAAGTGCTGACACCTTTCCTTCACTTAAATCAGCTTAATCCCGATACCAGTAAATTTATTACTTGTTGGAAAAATCCATCTTGTGTCTTTAATTCTAAGAAATGTTCAAGCAGTTCAGTGTACAAGAATCATGTTCAGACACAGCAAAAGAGGAAAATTACAACATACTCAGGGTGAAAACCATCAAATCCTTTATTAATCTGATAATATGACAGACTAATCCATTGGTGTGGGTTTTTTCTTACCTCAATAATCTTGTCATGAATTTGCAGGCCTTCTGCTTTGTCTGCAGGTCCATTTTCCAAAATCTTTGACACATAAATTCCCTCAGCAGATCCCTCCTGATTGTTCTGTACCAGGCAATAGGGAAGTTGCAAAAAGGGCCACATTAGTACAAAAATTGAGATGGTACTAAAATCAGCAGCAATGAAAAATGTAAATCCACCTGAAATATGCATCTCACTTTTCTCATTGAGAATTAAGCTCCTTGGGATTTTTTTTTAACTTGCTTAACACAAAGTAGTCATTAATCAAAAGGACAGAATTAATGAAATATTCCAGCAATTTTTATAAGATTATGCATTTACTTCTGGTTATTTTAGTCTAAATGAGACACAGGGTGCAAGAGTAATCCGATCCCAGCTAAAATACTTGGAGCAAACCTCAGACTTCACAGCAGCCAGTGACTAGCACATAAATGCACAGTGGAAGGCAGTCATAAAAATGGATGCACAAGTGTCTCTCCCAGAAGGAAAAGGGCTCCTGCAGTACTGCTGCTTGCAAACTCCCTTAGTGTATTTGAAAAAAAAAGCTCCAAAGAACAAAGTGACATTAGTTAGCTGGCATGTAATAGTGATAGGATTTGGTTGGAACTGGTTAACCTCATAAATCCTATTCACATGGGAGATTGAGAACTTGCTCAACTATGAAATCCATAAAGATGAGCTGTGGACAAAGAGAGAACCCACTTCCAGTTGTTCTCTATGCAACACTAAGTACAACTTTGGTCAAATTTAAAACAGACAAGTTATCGACCACAGCTGCAACAATATAACTGATGTTGTTGTGCACGCTGGAACTACTTTATTTCATTACAGTACAATTAAAAGTAGTTTTAAATAATTATTAATAAAGAACTAATGTCAAGCAGACAGTACCTACTTAGGGGTTTTTTTAAAGTGTTTATACAAATAATAACCTATCTAGCAATAACTAAAGGAATATTTTACCAGCTGATTTATGCTTTAGATTGCGGTTTACATGTTGCTTATTTTCCTTTTGTGACTGGTGAATCCCTGACCAACAGCACAGTTCATATGTGCACGGGTTTCTAGTCTGGGTCCTAAACATTCATGGGGAAAATGTTTTACAACTTTTTCTATTAAGAAAACTGTAAAGGCATATGTAGAATATAATTTACATGATGTGGCAACAGTCCTATGGAGACTTGAGCCAGGTAGATTTAATATCGATAAGTAATTGTTCTACATAATATTAGTCAGACTATGTTTTCATAAACCCCCTTTTTTTTTCCCCCTTGTCACAGAGACTCATACATGTCAGGTAAGAAGCAAAAGGGAAACACAATAACAGTTCTAGCAATATTTTGAAATGATGAATAAACAGACTTCCACTGATTTCCTACCTAAGCAGTGAGAAATGGAACTCTGATAAAAGAAGCATAATGGCCAATAGGGAAAATACAAGAGGGACATGGTTTGGTTTTAACTTGAGAAAACAAAAAGCTAAATTACAGCACCTTCACCCACATAAATCCATATTTCTTTCCATCAGAAATTTCTTTGGCTTTTTCAAAAGCAATGTACGACCCGCTAAGAAAATGGTCTTTCAGTCTGGCTTGCAGTCCCCTTCAGTTACATGTGCTGGTACCCATCACTCCTGACAGGAAAACACAGCACAAGGCATACTGAGCTGCAGCACTATGTCACCCAGCCCAGGGGCTGTGCAGCAACTGTGCCCGCAGCACACACCTCCCTCCAGCCTGGCTTTGACATGGTGTCCTCAGGGGAAACAGTCCTCTCAGCCAGACAGAGCTGGGGCCCATCAAAGCAGCCTTGCTCCCTCAAAATAATGAATCACCTCTCAGAAATGCACTTATGAGAAGCAAGTTCCTTTCTGATAAAATAAAAGATGATCTTGTGATGAGTTGTTCCTTTCCTGTCCTCCTCCTTTCAGGTAGAAGGTAAACAGTGGGGATGCCTATTATGGACTGAAAAGAAACACAGCCAACAGAAAGTATGTGTGTACATTCCCTAAGTCACCTAGAGTCACCTGCTTTCCAGCGGGAAAAAGCAGCATTGCACTTATAAAACACAAATAACATGTGATGAAGAACTCATACCCAAGCACATGACTAATACAAAGACATCACTGTTCTGCTCTTCTGCTGCAAGAGCCAACGTTTCAACCAAGGGCACTTTTTCCCTGAACAACCTGAATGTACAGAGCACCTTCACAAACTACTTTTGTCTTTTTAATAACAACTCCTGTTCCACTGTTTAAGCTTTTGAGCAGAACTTTGTGTTTTCAATATTTGAGTCAACTCAAGCCTTTTTTTTCTTGTTCTATCCTCAGGTCCAGATACACTGAGTCTCACACTGATATCTAGGAAATGCCAATCAAATGCCTGTGGTAGTCACATTTATCAAAACAAGAACAAAACACAAAGGAATTTCCAAATTGAACTGCAAAGGCTCAGAACCACCTGAGACCATCCCTGCCTCACAACCTCACCAATTTGTCTCCAAATATGAGTGTTAATAGAAATTAATTTATTTTTCTCCATTTGGCAGTTGTCTCGACACACAGAGCTGTAGACCTCCATATATTTACCATTTACTCCTTAAAACTGCAGAATATTAAGTCAGAAAGTCTGACAGCTTGTGATACATATAACTGCTGCAGTATGCACTGCCAACATCTAAGTCCTTTGGAGAAGCTCAGTTGCCATCCCAAGAAAACCGAACACATGCTCCCTTTTCCCTGCAGTTCTCCTACAGATGTAAATAAGAGAAGTCACAATGCAATCCAAACTAAAGATTGTCTGGATTTTGTTACTGGTATACTCCAAACATGGATATAATCATGGCATGTGTATTTTAACTTGCAGCCACCTGTTGTCTCATCCTTCCACTAGAAAAATCTAAGAAACTCTTGCTTTGGATTTAAAGCCCAAACATCTGATAACTGCTGGTCTTCATATTTACCCACAGGGTACAGTAACTCTGCAGCACAGACAGTGGACTAATGGGAACAGACTCTTTGGCACCACTAAATATAGCTTTAGAGCAGAAGATTGCCAAACTAATATACAGGGTCCTACTCCCCTCCTCAATAATATTAGAAGGCTGCAATTCTCCCACTTAACAAGAACCTGATCAGTACATAATTATTACCAACCCTTTTTAATCAACTATTAATTTTCCAGTTTAACAGGTTTCTTTACCCTTCATATGCAATGACAGTCCTGATTAATGCTTTTGGAAAGATTAAGTGGGGAAAAAAAAAAAGCAAGCATATCCATGTGTATATTCTAGGTGGGGGCTAGTGATCCTTATGCATATTCTATGGTTTGCAATGAACATTCTAAACCTAGACTGATGAGATTAAGATACAGCATTGGTGAAAACTATTTCAGTCCATAAAGAAAAATTGAAAGCAGGCATGTGAGAACAGGACGTGTTTAAACTATATGAGCTAGAGAAGCAAATTTTCTTCTCTCCTTTAAATGAAAAAAAAAAAAGGCAAGCTGTTTCGCAAAATTCCAGTGGCTTAATCCTGCAACAATGACTTTTACAAGTAGTCCCAGAGATTTCCATTGAAGAGTTTGCATGAATACATATTACTCACGTGGGAAGTGAGTATAAACTAGCCTAAAGTTTTAAAGAAAAGCACTAGGAACACCTTTCCAAAAAATTAGAATAATAAAATTCTCATGAGATTGTCTCCCAAACAACGACTCCAATTACACCTGATAATAAATGGTTCTTCTATCTGAAGAATAGATTCCGTACCTACTGTCATCAAAAGTAACTCTTTACTAACAGTGTATAGAGTAAAAGTAGATATGGACAAAATCACCTACAGTTACTTTTCTCATTACCTGAGTGGGTCGGCCTCCTATAATATTGAATCCCAAAGTGTCATTTTCTCGGTGTAGCATGATCATTAATGGCTTGCGTTCTCCTCCCTAAGAAGCAAGAGACGAAATATTGTTAAAGAACACAGTCTCAAGAAGAAGTTATTAAATGAAAGCACTAATGCATATAAGATTTTCAGCTGGAGAATATATAACATAAGGCTTGAAGGAAAATTAGGCTGAAAAGACTTGGCACTGAAAAAAACAAAGGAAAGGTCATGAGTCACTGAAAAGTTAGCAGGTAACACTTGATTACCTCCATTTATCTTCAGACAAACAGAAAAAAGGACAGATTTTTGGTGTGAGGAATGCTTGGCACCACTGAAAAAGGTCAGAGTTCCAAATGTTTGGAAGTCTCTATAAATAAAAAATCCCTATACGTGTTAACATTTCAAACATTAAACATATAGGTTAAAATACACAACATTATAATTTTCAGACCCCGAAGTCATATCGGTACACATCTCAAAGCAACTTTGACAGAACACACAGAAAATGAAAACCAACTCTTCATCCCAAGCTTTCACTTCTCTCCAAAAGGAAAGAATGCAAAACAGTACCTGTAAAAGTATAGGTTTTATTCTGAAAAAAGGCTTAAAATAGAAAGCAGACACTGAAAAGCAGAAATGGGGTAAAAGTTAAAAATTAGAAAAGAGAAATATTTTTCTTCAGTGGACCAGGTAAATAATTTTTTTTTTTAATCGGAAGTTTTAGCACAGCAAGTTACCTTATTTTACGCGGAAACCCACATTTTATTAACTGTGTCAGTGACGTGTTTTATGCCCGAATGGTACATTTGAATTTAATTACGTGTATTTTCCCTGTACTGACAGTTTTCCTCCCCAGCTCCCGTTTTATTCATTCTCCCTCTCCGAGCGGCGGGAGATGCCCGAGCGGCAGCGCCCGCAGCGACACCTCCCGGCGGCGCTCGGGAGCGGCAGGTGCTCCCGGCGATGCTCCAGCCTGTCCCCGCACCTCTGCCGGATTCTTACCGACAGTCCCGCCACCTCTGCTCCCTTCTTCAGCCACCGCTTTCCTTGCACACCCCACCCTTAGCAGTCACTGCTGCCCCACTCCACACGACCTTATCTCATCTGCCAAGAGATGAAGCAAGTGTATAGCACACCTCTCAGAGCCAGCAGCCTAAACCTCATGGGCTAGCTAGCCAGAGGAAACTTAAAACAAAAAAAAAAATTCAAGTTTTCAAACACAGAGTTGCTCAGTGCCACGAAGACCCGTGAGATCTGTATTCTGAGCCATTCTGGTGTGCTGTGAACAACGTCCCCTTTCCCATTTTCCACGCAGCAGGCAGATTCCCAGCACACTATATTGCTTCGGGTGTGAGTTTCACTGCTCAGACCTTTTCCACCTGGGATTTTGCTTCCCAAGGGTCCGTGAAGATTTAGGTAGAAAGAAAAATTGTTTGCATTAAAACACTTCTCACCACGGCTGCAATCAGCAACGCCTGAGCCTGCACAGTGAGCTTCCAGGAAGGAATTAAAAATCAATCAACTCCATCACAGCAAGTGAAGCCAGTTCACCGCAACTCTCGGATGGTTTGTTTCACCTAAGGAAGCGAGTCGGTCTCTGGGCAATGCCCTCAGACTTGAGGGGAGAGCGCTGCACTGCTCCGGCTTCTGCTTATCAACGGCGGTAGCTGTCATTCCATTCTACCAAACCAGAGAGGCTTTGACGTCCTTTCGCCCTAGTTTCCAAAGTCTGCAATAATTTTACACTCCAGTTTTTAAGACAACTTCTCGGCTGCTCAAATAAAAGTTAAACGCCAGCTCCACGCCCCTGAGCTGCCGCCAGTACCAGCTGGAGTAAAATGAGCAGCAAAAGCACCCGGATCCCTGCGAAGCGGGGCGGCCCTATGCGGACACCCTGACCAGAGGAACCAGGACCCGTTTGCCGGCTGCCAGCCCAGGAGCGAAGCCATCTCCCCTCCCGCCCGTTCCCCATCCTCTCCGGCCGAGCAAACACTCGGTAGCAGCCTCTACCATGCACTGCTGGGCTCACCGCAGCGCGGGGTTTCGGCTACCGAAGGGCGTCGGAAGAGGGACCGACAAGAAGCGTGTCCCCCGTGGGAGTATTACCAAAAATCAGTAAAATTAAAACTCTTCTTCATCTGGCAACAGGCTCCGGCAGCTATATCTCTCCGAAAGAGGCGAGGCACGGGCAGGGGCGGCTCGCACCGCCCGGGGGATGCGCAGCGGATCGGGCTGGGTCCCGGACTGCTGTGGGGGTGACTGCCGGCCCCGGGGGACACCGCCCGCCCCGTCGCTCGGCCGGTTGTTCACCAGTCGGGCACAGGAAAAGCATTCTGGAGGAGAGCACAGCTGGAGGGGCGCAGACCGGTCCCTGCCGCCGCACTCACCTTGCTGGGCTGGCTGCCCGCCAGGTCCCGGGCGATGCTGCTGATGTGGCTCATGTACTGGCCGAACTTCGCCTGGTACCGCCGTGCCGTCAGCTGCACCTCGCTCTGCAGCGCTGACAGCTGCGCCAGCAGCGACTTCTCCCTCCTGCTCCAGCGCAGGGCCTCCCTCTTCAGCTCGTGACCCGTCTCCGGGGCGCCGCCGCCCCGCAGCGCCCGCAAGCAGCGGTGTCCGCCGCCCGCCCGCGGCTGCCCCGCCGAGA
>VZRV01002440.1:349562-517742 GCA_013398115.1 Falcunculus frontatus | reverse complement strand
CCCCCCAACTCCCCGCCAGGAGGTTTAAGCAGAAGAAAAAAGGGACACTTCCTGTGTCTCCACTGGCTTAAATATGGAAATTTCGAGAAGCGTGACTGGTCAAGAGATCTGTCCATCAGACTCAGGGTCAACCCACGACACACAGGAAGGTTCTTTTTCCAGTCACACTAGTAAAATGCTATAATTAATCTAGAGCCAGGAGATCTCAGCAACTTCACTCTGAGAGAAGAACTTAGATCTGAGCATTTGCTATTAAAATCTATTGTCATCAGAAGTCAGCAAAGACTTTATGTCACTGCACTTTGGCTTGTTTCATTGTAGAGAATCACCTCAGAAGGTTTACAGTTTTTAGGGCAGCAAGCAAGTTTTCTGTTCCACAGTTTATCATCGAGCATAGTAAGAGTGTTTGAGGAAGTGTCCAAGTCTGAAAGCGTACAGATTTTTGCTGTAACCTGAGCAAGTATTTGCATTTATCAATTAAAGAAAGAAAATTCAATTAAGCTGCAGACATTCAGTGAAAAAGATTACATCCAGAAAACATTTGTAATCTATGTNCATTGATATAAAGTTTTAAAGAAGCTACAACCACAGAAAACTCCTTGAAGAACTCTGGACTATAAGTCAAACTACTGAGATTAGATAAAGGGAAAACCCATTCTTTCATCAACCTCAGGCCTGGAGAGAAACAAACAAGTAAACAAAGAAGAGAATATGAGCCAAACCCAGCAGCCATGCTAAGGATCTTCCCTGGCTGAGTTTGGGGTGGGGGAGACCAGAGCCCATAGAAGCCAGGTTTACACAGACTCCCCCCTGAAATGAGGCAGGGGGGGAGGAGGTTTCAGGTGTAACCTCTGCTCAGGGGTAGTGAACACCCATCCTCTGTTACACAAACTGGCCCAGCTGTGGAACCCCCAGCCCCACAGGCCACATCCACAGAACTTTCATGTGAGAGGCTTTGCACCACAGGACTGCACGTGATGCAACAGATCCAGAGTCTGCTGTAAGAGACTGCCCCCCTCCCCCAGGGGGACATGCCTGGACATTGCCACCTGGCTCCAGGGTATATAAACCCATTGGATTCTGTGCTTTTCTGGGGGAATCTTCACCACCAAGAGGACCAGCTGGAGAGGATCAACGGAACAGCGTTGGGATCCACAGAGTGGTGATATTTTCCTTATTCTGTCCCAGTCACTCTCTTTCTGTCCCCCCCACCTCTTTTCTATTTCTTTCTTTCTTTCTCTCTCATATTTGCTACTAAATAAAACCCATACTATTGACTGGCATATGGTCTCATCTGCACCTTAATTCGGGTAGAGGTATTTCTAAGAACCTCAATAATCGGATCATGACAGTCGTTCACCAGCCCAAAGACACTATATGATCTCTGTCTAACTATGTTTGGCATCAAATGACAGCAATCAGCTCTGGCCACCAGAAAAATTAGAACAAGTCTTAAAATCCCATAAGTGGGAGGTCTAGATTTTTGACCCAACTCTTTTATCCACTAAATGGCCATAAGTAAGTCCTATAACTGCTTTTCACTTCACTTCCTTCTAATGCTATGCAGCAGAACTCACAGCAGCCAGCCAAAGTCCCTATACAATGCCTGCAGCTAACAAAGATGCCTCACTAGGGCACCTTAGGGCAGTCAAGGTTGAAATCTGCACCTTCCAATGCAACAGGTGGACAAAATCACCTTCCAGAATGTGCCTGACCTGGGAGGTGTGCTCTGCAGTCACACCCTGTGGTCTGAGCCTTGCAGAGAGAGAAGTTCAAGGAGCAGTGAGATTGTGTGTGATCTGAGAGTCAATCTGCCCAGTGCTATAAAAGCCAAATGCTCCTAAGCATGCCTGTTTAGCCTTTTAGGAACTTACCTGATAGAAATTAACTATTCTCTCAGCTTTGGAAACCTCCAGCACCTGAACAGGATTTTTTTCAGTATTACATTTCCACTGAAATCCTTGGTACAAAGTCAAAGGTAGATATGAGCACTTACAGGTGGTTTTTCCACACAACATTTTAACAGAACATTTTAACAGTAAACAAACCTGAAGGAGGAGATAGTTCCTACCCCTGTTTTGTGGATGAGGAGATGTCCCAGTTTGAAACAAATTCTGGGGGACGTCCAAATTTGAATGTCCTCTGATAGAAGCCAGGTTACAGCTGCCCCTCCCCCACCAGGTTCAGGAAAGAAATATTCCTCAGAGGAATTTGAAAGAGAAAAAAAACCTATTTATTTAACAAACACGCAGGGAGAGAATAATAATGCTGAATAATAAAACCTCTCACTTTGGAGAGCAACCTGGGAAGATTTAAAATCCTTTCTGGGTGTGGTCTCTCTCCTCCTCATTGGAGCTGGGTCAGCATGGACCCCCTCCAGGCCTTGGTGGAAAGCTTTCCCAGCAAATTCTGGTGTTCTGAACCGTTCCAGATGAGAAGAAGAAGAAGAAGCCGAAGTCCCAGGGAAACAAAGGAGTTTAACTCTCCGTCTCTCTTCCGAGAAAAAGAAACCAAGAGCTGGGAAAAGCTGGAAGGTGCTTTTTCTTCGCTCTTGCTGCTGCAGAAACCCACACAGAGATAGAGTGACCTTGGAGCACAGACTGCTTTGAAAAGTTCACTCTGGCTTTTTTTTTTCCTTCCTCTCACACCCTGTTTTAAAGGCACAGAAAGGCACAAGATTCATATCTGGGCATAGAGTGGTGATAGGGGATACACATCATAAAGTCACCCCAAGACAGGAGATAATTAAATTCTTTAGATTCTGGGTCAAAATGATTCACATAAACTGGAAGTATGTGTCAGAACAGGGAACTGGGACTGCTCTTCTGTTTCTCTTTAAGAGACTATGAACAAGGCGAAGCCATCTCCTAAACTAGAAGCCCAGGTAGAGAAGACTATGCACTTGACCTGTATCACTACACTTGTTTGAGGGTTGAGACTGTTCTTTTTCTTTATTCCCCTCAACTTCTTTTTCTGTTCAGTGTTAAACATAAGCGGCTTGCTAGTATTTAACATGGCAAGAGAGAAGGAGCAAGGGGAGGTGAGACCCAGGCTGAGGGAAAGCAGGTCTGTGTGTGTGTTAACCCCTTACCCTTGTCAGGTCTGTACCACATTCCCACAGCCAGGATGTGCTCACTGCCCACCCCTGCCTGGCACTTCTGCACTGCCCAGCACACCGTGGGTCTGGCTGCAGCCCAAGCAGAAGGTGCTAGCAGTGGATATAAATGTAAAGGAGCATCAGAGCCTTGGCTTGCCTTGGGTGTTTCTACCTCATTTCCCTTTCCTAATTCAACTGTTGCAACCTCCAGACGTCCCAGGTTTTAAATTTGTCCCTGAAGAGCCAGTCCACAATGCACTTACTTGCTGCAGACACCTCTTTTCCACACAGAGCTGCTCCCTAAGGGTATGCAGATACAAAAAGCTTTCTGTTTTAGCACCCATTAACTCAAGGAAAAAAAATCTAAGAGGATAATTTTTCACATTATGAAGTCTCATCAGTCGCTGTCACTAAGAGCCACTCACTGTTGTCAGGCTCTTATGAGATGACAGAGCCCAAACTGGATTGGAATGGGATCACCTCATTGCTGATGACAGTCCCCCCTGAGAAGGCTTAAGTCCTCTTGCCCTTGCAGTGCTTGCTCAACCAGCAAACACCTAGCCCCCTGCTCCTGGGGCTTCCTTTTCACAAAGCAAAATGACATAAACACCTAAGGTGGAAAAACAGTCACCCAGTACTAGTAAAATAAGGTACCACAAACTGGAATAGAAGCAGAACCTCAGTTTCCAACTCAGCATATCTCAGTGAAGGCTTTGACAGCTGTTCAGAGTAAGAGAAATTGTTCAGGGTATTTCTACCCCTTTGCACGTCTCTTGCCGGTGTCGCATTGCACAGCCTTTAGAAAACTGCCTTTATCTATGCATTTTTGTAGTATTAACTTGCTCATCAGCTGGTAAGGGAGAGAAGCAAAAAATTTAAAAACATATATGAAAGTCCAGAGTGAAATATAGCAAATTAAAAATAAATAAATGTGGGGATTTTGTGGTAGGATTTTCAGAACTTTTATTTAAATACCTGAATTTAAGCCTTTGAAACGGAAGTTAAATATCATTGCCACCACAATGTAGCTGGTCTTAGTCTATACCGGGTGGAAAACCTAGGAAATATGTGCAGAGAATTTTGATTACTTCATGCATTTTAAAATGACACCGATTGGAAAAAGCTATTAGTAAGTCAAAGAAAACGAGTCAAAAATGAAAGAAGCCAATGGTAGTCAGTACATGGGAATAGGGAATCCGTGTGCTGTTTCAGTGTTAAGCTCTTACATGGTGCAATAGATATAAAAGAAAAAGAATAGCTTAGAAATATGGAAGCAATAGACAAAAAGGGAAATGAAAAATTAATATCTTGTTTATATGAGCCATAAGCATATAAGAATATGCTTCTGTTTCTTCTACAAGTTCTATTTGTTTATTACGCATACTGTAATTCATGCAGTTTAGAATACCCTCTTAAATCCCATGCCTGTTGCTTCCATGTACAAAAAAGGTTAAACAGAAATAGCCAAGAAGGACTTTACTCTGTTGGTGTTCCTCAAATATGAAAGCTGTGATACTCCAAATATTTAATTGACCCCAAGGCCAGTCCCTTTGAGATTCAGCTTACATTAACACAAATAATGCAGTGCTAAAAAAGAAAGGTTTCCTCATATAATGAAGTATTTTTAGTGCACTAGCAAATATGATTCCTAGATATATTTTACTTTCTCCATGAGACACTTAAAACATTGAAGTTTAGTGTTTGCATTTGACAGTAGAAATAATATGAAGTAACAATTTATAGTAGTTAATATTTAGAAATGTCAGCATAATATGGAAGCAAATATTATGCACAGTGAGAAAGTATGTGCTTGGATTTTTTAGTTTTTCCAGTTCTTGATCTATTTAGCCTTATTTTTCTTCTGAGTCCTTCCTGAAGTTATGCTTTCACAAATTACTTATTAATGAGTCTGAATTAAAATACATACAATTGCTTATTCCACAAGTAAACTTAAATCGTCTCAATGGTTTGTATTTCTTTTTTACTTATAGAGAGGATTTATTGTACTTGTATTATGTGGAAGACCACCTAGACTAGTTATTCTAAAAACACATCTTGAGCATTATTCTTTCTATCAGCACGTCTTGTTTACCATCCCCACTAAAAGTGGACAGAACTCGCTCCAGGTTGAGATTCTTTTCCTTGTAGATGTGTGAGATCTGCTGTTATTTTATACAGGTCCTCCCTGTCTGCCCTTGGCAAGGCTGGAAACCATGACCTCTTCTGAGAGATAGTGACTTTTTACAGTATTTTGGGGAACACCTGCAATGGACAGCACTAAAGGAACCACTGGGACCTCAGATCAGTCTCCATTATTGATGTCTCCATGCTTTTTGTCCCCTTCCCTCTCTCATTCCCAAGCCAGGCAGAGGGCCACTGTGGGCCTTTAACTGGGTTGCCTGGGAGCTGTCAGAGCAAAGAGATGTGGTCTCCCAGTGTCCTTGTGGGTGGAGGGCATTGCCAGACTGACAGAAGATTGGCAGAAGATTTGGCAGAACAGATGAACGTGGTCTTCCCAAGAGTTATGGATGGTGTTAGGTTTTTCTGGTGTTCAGTAACAGTGGGGTTCACATTGTTGTGTCCTTTGGTGGAAAGACTCGGGGAAGGGCCTTCTCCTCTAGCAGATTGCTAGGTTTTATTTAACTTTTAGGATCTTTCTGACTCCTACACATTTGCAAGATGTGGTTGAAAGAAATGAGGAGTTTAAACATAATTAAAGAAGGCACCCAAACAGGCATGTATACATGCAGATAAGGCCAATGCCACATCTTTTCTTAGGAGCCCAAATTAAGAAATAGTCTTTACAGGTAAAGCCACAGTAAAGATATTGTGGCTGTTTATCTTAGTACTTGAGGGAGTGCAGTTTAGCTCAACATCTCCCAGTAGAACGTTAGCAAATGAAGTGTATGTCTTCTGTTTCTGGAAATGTCAAGAGTACTGAATGAGAAGTTTTCAACTTCTTGGTTTAATAGTTTTTATCCTAATGAGCCCAAAAACTGAAGAGAGAAATAACTTTCTGATGCTTGAAAACCTTTTAAAAATATTTTGAGTTTGACCAACAATTTCTACTCCTCTTTTGGAGAGACTCAGACAGGAAAGATCAGAGATGACACCATTAAAGTCTATTTGGACAAGTTAAATCTACATTTTTCCTAAACTGCCTATCATCACGGATTCATGAATGTTAATTCTGGTGTACTAATGCAACTTTCTAATGACTACCTACTGCTGCACTGAGGCTTGACATGTACAGCCTGATAGTCTTGTTATGGGGTGTTTTGTCAAAGTGCTAATACAGCTCCTACCTGCTGTATTACCACATCGCTATTTTTTTTAGCCTATAAAGATTTTCAAAAAAGAAGCCTGAGTTTTAGAAATGCTGAGCAGCAAGATGCTTCAGTGACATCAACAGGAAATAAACAGGTCCCAATCAGGTGTGCTTTTAGAAAGGATGAACATGCTTTTTCTTCATACCTATTAATATTGTCCGGTTCAGCCCACTCAGATGTATTTTATGACATTTCCACCCTTCAGGCTCAAGCTGTGTTATGGCTGCATCAGTTTCTGCTTGTATCACCAAGGATTCAGATCAATAACATGTAATTTAGTATAAGAGTCTGCTATTAGCATCTAAGAGGCTCCCTACCTAAGTGAGATAAGCTGGATTTTGCCCTTGGTTATGTTTTAAAATGGAGCAAGGCACAGCAAGATGTTTTATATTAATTTCATATTTTGCTATCATGATTTTCTCTTTTAAATAGAAACTGGTGATACACAAGCTGAGGTTTCGGACAACTTAACATTTCAGCTTAAATGGGAAAATTTAGATGACAAGTGTGTTACCTGGTATATGCAGAGGCATGGTTTGAAATTCATTACATCTCATTTTAAAGCCAGAAAATTTTCCAATTAGAAATTCCAGAAAATTAGTAGTGATTCAAACTGTAGTAAAAGTCCTTCCTCGATCATACATATTAATATGCCATCAGGATAAAATGCCACTTTAAATTCGCTGATTCCAGTCTCCATCCCATGAGAATCTGAAACAGCATTAACAGCTTCTGTCAGATGTTCTCACATTAAAGTAAAGCAGCATGGTGGTTGGGAAGAGGAGAGACACAGAAAGTACCTTTTTTTGTAGTAATCAGACTTGAAAGTTTCCAAGTTTCTTGCTCTCTACAACAACAAAATTTATCCAGCTTTGTGTTTGAGCAAGCAGTGATTCAATGCTGACTAGGACATGGTCCAAAAGCGGCAATCTTCTCTGAGGCAAAAGTCAGATGAACATGATCTTTTGGCAGCCTGCATATTAAAAGCTGCCCTATTCCCAGGTTCTCAATTGAGGACCTTCAGTGAGGTTAGCAAAAGTACATTGAAATCTGATTTTGTACTCCTTGGGAACTGAATTTCAGTACATCAGTCTTCAGGCTGGTTTTGAGAACATGACATCCTGAGATTCCTTAACAAATAGTACCAACTGTCTGTGATACCCAATGCCTTCAAGCAGTGTGATTCAGACAAGTAGGAGCTATTCTTTCCATTAGTCCCACTTTCAGTTTTATTTTAGCAACAAAGTGACTCCCTTCTTTCCTTCCCACGCGAATAGTCTGTTCCTAAAGAAATTCAGCTTTTAGAGATTAATAGCGTTTTGCAGTCTGTCTAACCCTTTAGTAAGAGCTGTCATTGTCAAGGCCAGAGAGATCAGAGCTCAGGGTGGACTTTCCTTATTCCTGATTCTGCCTCTGACGTGCTTTGAGATCTTTATTAAGTTAATTAACCTCTGTGACTCAGTGTAAGCACTGGTGTAATGCACGTAGTAATGCCTAACATAGAGTCCCACAGATGTAAGGCATGATAAAAGGGTAGAGGACTATTATTGTTACTAATGATCATTAGTGTGAAATCATAGTCAGGCAAAACCAAGAATAACAAGACCATTACAATTAGTTGAAAGGTAGGGTTGTGATATTTAATCATCATTGAAAGAGTACATGATGAAAAATATATTACATATTTTCAATGAGAGTCAAGAAATAACTTCGTGGGATATCTGCAGTAAAGACCAGGAGTAATAGCTCTGAAAAACAAGGTTCAATAAATCTTATTATTTTTTTCATCCACCATAGAGGTTATTTTTCCTACTGTGTCACACACCGTGGCTATTAGAGTAAGTCTGTTTTTGTACATGTTATATGGTGGTGCACTGAAAACTAACAAGCCACAAGTCTATAAGTTTATCTCAACTTTTTAAATTGTTGCTATTGTTCTTACTGTGCTTAATACTAATTGTATGCAATATCTAGAGAAACACAGGTTTGGGTCAGTGCACTTTTGTCTTGAGTGCTGCACAAATACATTTTAAGATATTCATGGTCTCTAAGAGATAACAAAAATAATCTGACAGCTTCTTACAGCACTGTTGTTTATAGCTATCTTTCCATTTCTTTCAGACATTGCCTCTGGGATATAATTAGATAAAGAAAAAAAATCTCATCCATCAATTAAGATATTAGTGATCAGAACTGAATATTGGCAGTCTCGAAGAAGACATTCCTTTCCAGCTATCAAGAATTTTCCTTTATTGACTTGTCTCTTTCAGTCTATCAAAGAAAAGTTTTAATTTGCAGCTGAAATCCTGATCCTACAATGAATCATGGTTTCTTTTGAATGCAAAGGGCGTCTGTCTGACAAAGTTGGCAGCCTGACCTCTATAAATATTGTTCTATTGATAAAAAGAAGAATTGGATATAGAGACTATCCAAAATAAATATTTTGCTGGGATCTTGGATGTCTGAATACAATAGAGCAAAGGATTGTTGCTGCATTTTAAATCATTCAGACATAAGCTGAAGTGAGTATTAGTTTTAGTTGAAAAACTGTCAAAGGCAGTTTGCACCTTTCATTTTGGAAATGAAAATGGACACCTCTTTAGGGATTTCTCTTTTCACTTTATTATCTGTAGGGATTTGCCATTGGTTTTGCTGGGAGCAAGTCTGGCCTTCTTGATTTCTAGGAGAATTAAAACGGGATTTCAATGAGGTATTCAGAAATACCAGCCCATCGTGCTCCTGTCGTTTGGGTGGAGGTGGATGGGAAAAGAGTCCTTTGTGCTGTCCCTATCAGAAGCCTTTGCAGGCTCAGGGCCGCTTCCTCAGCATGCCCTTGGGACAGGTGTGCAAGTGGAAAATCAGCTGTGCATGGTAGGCAGCAGACAGGCTGGGCTGCCCCAAGGATCATGGGAAGGGAAACCTTCATGCCCACAGTTCATACTGAGGATGTACAGAGGCATAATTTCTCCCAGAAATGTAATCGCTCCAGTGGGTCTCCTGGCATGGTGCACCTCCCCACTGCTCCCTGACAAGGCTGTGTCCCAAAGAACAAAAGATGTGCTGCTTTATGCCGGCACACCTCCTCCTTTTTGCCCTTTTTGCTCCTACAAAAACTGCTTAAATAAAGCAGAAAGGGTGTGCAGGAGGAGGTGTATATGAGGGATTACAGCAAGAAGTCCTCAGAATGGGTGACGAGAGGTGTCTCAGCACCATCAAGTTACAACAAAAATGGTCTGACACAGAGGCATGAGCGAGCTTGTGCTGAAGTCAACAGAACTGTACCTTTGCCTAACCAGTGACATCCTCCTGCTGCTCTTTCCCAAAAGGAGCAACAGAAGAATTTTTCCCATCAGAGACTTTTTCTTCTTAACAATAAATTACACTATCTAGCTGCTGCAGTAGATAGTCTTTGAATAACAGAGGACATACACATTTTTATTGGATCATCTATTTAAGCAAAGAGAATTCCTGTCATCAGTGCTGAGCTGTAAACTAAAATTTGAAGATAAGATACCATCTACTTGTTCGTTCTCCTGTAACTCACAGCACTGCTGTGACTGCTTTGCAAGGGAATGTTTGTATGGTGTATTTGACAGATACACTAACAATTGCTGTTTATCTGCTTCTCCCTTCCTATGAAGCATTCTTCTTTCTGTACTGTATAACTCCTGAAAAGGGCCTCCTGTTTAAATTTTTTTAAAATGCATGTTTACAATAAAATCATAATAAAACAATACTTTTGCAATAAAAATAATTACATTATTTACTTGGAATTTGATTCCTCTGTGCTGGAACCCGAGTTGAGCTTCCTTTTTTCCTTATTTTCTAGATGGTGGAGAAGCTTTGCGTCTATCAGCTTTCCTTGTTATAGGCATATTTCGTCAATGTCACCCTCTCAACATTTTGAAAAGGCTTTTCTACATTTTTTTAGATAATGTGACACCACTTGCATCCTTTCTGCCACTTGCAGGAATCAACCAAAGGCCACCAACTGAATCTTAAACATGTATTAGTCACTCAAAAAAAGAGAGACAGGGATGGCATTCTCCTGTGTTGACCCAAATGTTCAAAGAAAACTTAACCCGTCCACACCCTGAACAAAACCCAGACAGCACTATCCACAAACAGAATCCACCACCAACAGGTAATTCCCCATCATTCTGAGTGTAGAGGCACTGCTACCAGAGCACCCTGAAATGCCTGTTTTAGTCATGCAAGCAGAGCAGGGCCCAGTGTGAGTGCTGAGGCTGCAGGAGGCTGACCCAAGAGCTCAGCTCTGGGCAGTGGTGACAGTGCCCCACACTTTGGCAGTGCTATGGCACAACTTTGTGCCTGTGACCCCAGCCACTGCCCGCTCCATCTCTGCCTTAGGTGAAGCTAATGGTGGCTTCCTGGATATGTTCCTTGCACAGACAAGCAATGAACCTGAGCAGAAATAAAGAACAGTTTGTAAAAGGAATTAGGTAAAAACCCAAGACAAAGAAAATAAGTAATGGCTCATGAAAATCTCATGCAGTCAAAACCAAGGGCACAGAATTTATCAGGCAGGCTAAGAGAAACACAACTGTGCTTGTTATGTTTCCATCTACTAGACTATAGGTCTTCAAAGCTGTCAAAGGAAGGCTGTGTACCTAATCAAAACATATCTCCTTCTCCTGCCTCAGTGATTTAATACCACTGCTTTTGGGAGCAAAACATTCTCCTAAGTACCTCTGGGCTGCAAGTTACAAGAAAGTCTTTCTGGTATATCTGTCAGAAGTCTGATTTCTAAAGCACAAGCTGAAGCTACTGGGGAATTTTGCTTTAAGTCAGACTGTTAATGAATCTCTGCCTAACTGTTTATGCCTTGTTCACACTCCTCTCTTTCTGCTTTTTGCTCTAATTCTTACAGCTAGAATTGATAAACTAAGGGGAAGAAAAGCAGGAGAAAATTTTTCTTAATTTAGGCCTACAATATTAATTTAAACCATTTTATCTCTGGGACTGCAATGTTTTTTCACTAGCAAAACTTTTGCACCAGTACGAAGAGTTACATTCTGGGACAAAATTTTAAGACTATGCTTATTATTGTACCAAAAAGCCACAGCAGGCTCTGTGTTAGTGCATCAGCAATGCACAGAAGGATCCATAATAAATGCTTGCAGTCCTATCTTAGAAGCACAAATGAAGCCTATCTTCCTGAATAAAGGCATCTAATGCCACTTGCACGTCCTGCCATGTCCCGCTTGGTTCCTTGCCTGTCTCTCACGCCAGAGAATGCAGGTTCCCAAGTGCTTGCAGCCAAACTTGGCAGCCCCTTGCAAATGTCCTTAGTGTATTTTGCCTCTTAGTACATGTAATAGATCCACTGATGCCTGTACATCTAATTTACTTTGAACCTCTCAAGTACATCTCAGGACAAAAAGACCAGTTCCTTGTCTTCATACGTTTTTTGAGCAGAGCTTTTTCAGTGCTTGGGGTTTACTTCTAGAGAAATTCCCACAGCCATCAGGAGCACCCCTGTATTCTCTGGGAAAGCTTTCTAAAGTTTCAGTGAGCTTTGAACAGAGCTCACAAAGTTACTCTTAAAATGACAGCTAGAGGCCTCGGCTGAGACTGACAAATACTGAATAAGAGAAAAGAACTTCCCAAAAGGTTTTGAAATGAACATCAAATAGATGTGATAAACAATAGGCTAATAAACTGTCCATTTATAAGTATAAATTTATATATTTTTTAAAATTATACTTATTCTATAGATTTGGTTCCTACTACAAACACTTACAAACATATGGTGGAGTCCAAAAAGGAGCTTACTCTTCCCAGGTTCCAGGTCAGCACTTTCATTGAAGCATGCGTGTGCTTCATTGTAATTTGTAACCTGGTTTCACAAGGCTCCTCTGAGACATGGACTTAGTGTTTTTCCCATGTTTCAGGTTTGTAAGTGCAGTGCATCATGACTAATGTCAAGCTGAGCACCACATGCACACTTAGGGCCACAAGGTCCTTGGATGTGCTCTGGAAGCTTTGGCAGGAAGAAGCAGGCTTTCACTGGTGAGCCACAACCACTTTCTACAGAGAAGTTTTGAACTTCTCAGTAGAAATGTAGTATTTCAAAGGGCTGTCTCTTGACCAAAACTGAATTTTCGTAGTGACAGTAAAAGACAAGCTCCTAATATAAAGTTTATCCTCTTGTGAAACTTCGTATCATAGCTCTAAATCCTAGAAGAACCTCCATTTAAATTAAAAGAAGATGTGAAGTTCTGAGACAGGTAGAAGTATACTCTTTATCCCCAAAACATTGGCACTTCAGTTCTAGCTTTTCCAAATATTTAGAAATATTCTTTGGAAAAATAAAATAAGTTAGATGTAAAATTGCATTCTAAACGGAGGAAGTTTGTAAGAGTTGTGGGAAGCTAAAAATGGGGTATTTCAACAGGAAATGTGCAACCTCAGGAATATGCTACTGGCCTCACTGCAGACTCAGAGAGCATTCAAAAAAGAGATGTAAAGGAGCATACTGTAATGCTGAAAAAAAAAGGAAATCACAATAAGACTACCTAAGAAAATAATGCCTGTCAAAAAATAAAGAATGTTTAACAGATAGTAATCTCATAGAATGTTGCGTGTATTTCTCTGGTCATTCTTATCCAGACTTGTGGCACCATGCAAATATCCTTTTCTTGTTTTCCACTGCCAGCTCATACAGAAAAAGAACTTGCTGGTTATATAAAATAGAGGTTATCAGCAATATTGCTAATTGATGGTGTAGTTGCCAAATAAGAAGTTAAACTCTGACAAACATGACCTAATGTTACACAAATATGCTTCATCAATCACAGTTAAAAAATTACACAACAGCCAGCATTTTTTTTGGACAAGTAATAGAACCTATTGGCAGTTGGTATAATTAAAGGGTAGTAAGCAGATGAAAATGTTTGGGGGTTTGTAGACTTGTGTACAGAAAAAAAGGATAGAAGTGTTTTTAAAATGCCACAGCTTGAGCTGGTTGTTGTTTAAAATGGGAAGACTTTAGTCGGAGCCCAGGGATCCACAGGCAAATCCAGGTTCAGTGTGGGGAGGTCTCAGGTCTCTGGGCACAGTGAGGCTGTTTTGGATGCCCTCTGATGGACACAGTGGTTGCTGGCACTGATCTTGCTCCCAGCAGCCGGAGGGGCACTGAGGTACTGGCATCCCACTGGGTATCTGCCTGGTCTTGTGACGTATGGGGCTATTCTTTCTTTGTCCCACTGTGCCCTGTAAAATTTGAAGCTCTTGTGGGACACTGGAAATGTTGAGAGCCCTGAAGGGCTGTTCAGGAGATGGGTTTGTTTGGCCTCTTCCCTTTGAATGGAGCAGAAGGAAGTAGAGTCCACTTGTTTAATGTATTAAGTGCAGAATTTTTTGAATGATGGCTTGTAACAGGTGGGAGAGGAAGAGTGAAATGATGAATAGGGAACTTCAACAGCAACCGCAAATGAGACATTGAGAAGATTATGTTCTTAGTCTTAGATGCAAAGATTAAAGACGGGGGAAAAATCTTGCATGAGAGAATTCACTTTACTCATTTAATGAAGTTAAATCAAAGTTTTTGCAATTCTGCTTCAAAACAATGAAGTCTAATGATGAGGATGAATGAAACATTCTTAAGTATTCACTCTGAATGCTGATTTCCCACATCCAAGAGGATGGATTGACCACTTTTTTAATGCTGTCAGAAAAGCATTACTTGTCTATTTTAGTACAGACTTAGTAAATAATTTCACAGTAATATTTATTTACGCAGCAAAACATTAGTCAGTGACGTTGAGAACTAAAGTTCCATTTGTGCTTGGCACTTTATCATTAGACTAACTGGATTCACATGCCATCCCAGGAAGATAAGGAATGCTATGAAAAACTGTTACGAATAAAAAGGAAAATCAAAATATGAATATTAAATAGATTGCACTACCATGATAGAGGTTTGGTTTTAGTACTGGTGAAAGGGAACAGCACTATAAAAGCAGAACATGCTCGACGAAAAGAACATGGGTGGAAGTAGTGCTGGTGATAGCTGGCTCTGAAACTTTTGTGAACCTGCTGACTTCAGTGGCCTTTGGATGAGGTCCAGACAAAAGCCACATTTTTATATGGCAGGCAAATTTGATAAAAGCACACTCAGGAGAACCAAAAAAGTAGTGAGGACCTTTACAGAGTAGACAATGAAGCAGAAATAAACAGAATCATACAGTCCGAAGGACTAGACTAGAATTTGCATTCACTCCCATTAAATCCACTTGATTGATTTCCATGTAAGGAAATTTGAGCTAGGAAAAAAATTAGAAATCAGAATTGAAAAAACATCTTCAATATCTGGGTTATACATCTAAGCTAAACCCTGCCAGAAACAATGTATCCATATATGCCATTTGGCCCGTGCTTTGTATTTCAGTTGGGTTTCCCTAATCACAAATCCCCGAGAGTGTGTAGCTTCTTCCTCCTTTCATGGGATCACCTGGCCAGCTCCCCATTACGCTTCCAGCACAACTAAGGCCCATGAAATGCAGCATACAAACATGTTGTCTCCTCAAGAACATGGGTAAGAGCTGCTGTTTCTGCTGATGTAGGACTCGGGCTCCAGTGAAATGTTTCCCTTGTTCATGATGAAATTGTGAAAGGCCCCTGCTGAGATGACAATGCACCAGAAAGAAGCACACAGACTTAGTGTAGTGTGGGTTTATAAAAGCAACTGCAAAGCTGCCATGCCAAACCCCTTCATACCCCTGTGTAGGTACTAGAGTTCTTCAGGTGCCTTGGATTTTTAGTTTTTCCCAAGATTGTTTGAATAAAATGCAATTATTCAAGTTAATGATTTCAGCAACAAAAGACATTTTTTTGTTCCAGAAAGGATGGGATTTGTCTGACCTTGTTTTCAGCTTCACTAGAAGGAGAAACTCTCTCTGGGTCTTAGGGTAGCCAACAGATTGGGATCAGGACACTCTTTAAGAAGCCCAGCCATATAAGTGCAAGTTTGAAGGGGAAATATGGATGAGCCTTTTATCTTCCCATCACTCTAAAGTAGTGCAAAAAACATATCTAAATTTAATTGCCCCAGGACAAAAAAAAAAAAAAGTCACTGGATCAAAAGATTGCTTTGCCCAGTCACTGATATGCAGTCTCATCTTTCTTATTTAGGTATCTGCGCTTTCAGCCAGTGGTCAACTCAACACCTGTCCACAAATGTTGTTCCTATCCTTCATAATAACTGTCTTGGGAAGCCTCATGTCAGGCTCTGCCTTTAAGTAGACTAAAAGAAATACCCCAGGGATCCCAGAGGAAGTATTGCACTCTGTCAGTATGGTTCACATAACAAGGTATGTATAGAAGGTGGAAAAGAAATCTTAGTGCTTTTATCCCATTTGGTATGTCATGTTTTGAGTGGACTTAGATGCAGACGCATTACAACACATAATGCTAGCACCACATGTTATTTTTGACAATTTTTGTTAGTCCTGAATTAAATCTAGCCTGGCTTCTGTGTTGGTCAGTCATGTGTCTGACTGTCTGGTTTCTTGAGAACACGTTTTGCTTTATTTTGGAAAGAAAAGTGAAGCTGCTAAAACCTTGAGGACAAAGATTTGCTCTGGAGATTAAAATTACTGATAGAAATACTTCTATTTGTGCTAAAGATGAAATTTAAATGTCCTATTTTGTTATTTCAGACTCTGGCATGCACAATAATTCATGCAGGGTTTTTTTTTTTTTAATTAGAGGAAGAAAGGAAATTTTTACGGCAGCATAATTTTTTAGAATGAGGGTTTAAAATTTTAGAAGATCATTCCTGCTATTAAATTAAAAATCATTTGACCAAGGATATAATTTTACAAATAGTTAAATAAATGCTGAGTAAGCAATACCATTTCCTTCTGTTGCATTCAAGCATTGCAGAAAGTCACGTCACACACTTAGATGAGGCCTTTTCACTCTCCTACAGTGTTATGAAATGGTTTCCACACCCATACTGGGGACTGAGAGGGGGATGACAGATTGCTTTATCTTCTTCACTTCAGGAGAAGAAAAACTGGTTGACAGTGTATTCAAAGGGAGAGAGAGAGAAAGAGGGAAAGAGAGAAATTTGTTTGAAAACCACCAATGTTATTATGAAATATCAAGTACTAATCCTCATGACTCACACTAGCTACTCTCCCCACTCTGGCCAGAAGACAAAGCACATTACAATTATGTGGCTAAGATTGGAATGCTCTGAAAGCCTACGTAAGTAGCCTGTTGGACTCCCCTGAAACCCACCAAGGGCAATAGACCTCCCAACCAAAGACCATAGCTAGAGATTACAAGTGGCAAGGCCGTAATCCAGTGAAAACATGGTGCTACTTGCAAATTGTTTCTCCCTAAAATGATTGCTCTGCTGAATGCTCAAGGAGAGTGACATCAGTAAGTGGTCACCCATGATAATTTTATTCCTTCAGCCATTTCCTATCAATTCAGCTGCAAGGAAAAAGGTTTTCTTTCCTTGCATAAAACTCCATCTGGAATGAATAGGAAGGGGAAAGCTTTTCTAAAACTAGAGCTCTCACTCCTTGAGTAAACAAGAAAATTCCTCGAAGGATTTATTCTTAGCAAGATTACTGTTATAGCATGGATCTTCAGCAAATAATTTCCTATTGTATGTGAAAGAATTTGGCCAAATGAGGACAAAAGGAGAGCACAAACTGCTGGTTTCACTGGCTGGAAAAGATCAGCTTTCCTGATTAGTTTGTCCATGCTTTTCCTCCCTATTCCATATTAAAATGAAAATACCACCCTATAATATGTTTGTAAAAATGTCTTCTCCATAAACAAAAATTGGTTTTGAATAGCCAGTTCTCATTGCACTGCAAGGCCACCTAGACAGTCCTAAAAAGGCAAGGTAAAAAGAAGGAAACAAGCAACAACAAAACAAGAGCAAATGTCTTCCATGTCCAAAAAAAAAAAGAAATCTGTTATCTTAAATGCAGTCTAGAAACACAGATCCAGAAAATCATGCCTACAAATTTCTACTTTCCTTTACTCATTCAAACTTTTCCCTTTCCTCTTCCATTTTCTCGATGATCTTAGTATTTGCTTCTTTTCCTCTAATTGTTCTGCCTTTCCCTATACCAGTGCCTGATTGTCCTTGTTCCAGTCTTCAATATGCCCTGTTCTTCTTTCCAGCTCTCTATGCCTCCCCTTCATTCTACGTTTTGTGTCATTTTTTCTATTCCTCCTTTGCTAGCGAGGAGCCATGAGCTAATGTCTTCTCCCTGCCACAGAAGAAAGGAGAAACAGGAGCACATACAAAAACAGACTCCAATAGGAAAGAGGGAAAAGAAGACATGGCCTTGTGCTGCTTCCATTTAAGGGCTTGCAGCTTAGAAAATTTTACTTCATTCCTCCCTTGTCCCTGTACGTGAGGAAAAAGAGAGTAAGAGATCCCTCATGGAGGTCCCAGACCACAAGAACATCAAGGAAAAGAAACATCCCTTTCTAGCAAAAGAAGAACAGATGTGCTTTTCCATGAACCTTTAGAAATATTGCACAGTCACATCCATTGGAAAAGATAATTCATCAATTTTCTGTCTATTTTCAAATCACTCCCTTTACTTTAATTCTTCAGATTAGATCATCACCTGGCCCAGCCAGCCACCAGGAACTCACCCTGCTGTTGCAAGTCCCAGATTTCCCAATGAAGAATTCAGGAAAATTACAATACCAATCTTAACTTGATTTAATATCTTTCTTTTCTAACCCTTGCAATGATTTGAAAAAGAGCTCTTAGAGAGCTTACATGTTTCTAGCAACTCAGTTCAAATACCGGGCCTGCCATACCTGCTGCTTTTCCCACTAGCCTACAGCTGTTTGATCTCCTTTGTGGGACCTAGCTGGTGTCCTAATCAACCAGTGACTTATTTTGGGCGTTGGGAAAGAGCTGTGTATTCAGCTTGCGAGATTAATAAGGAATAGTGCCAATATAAAACTGAGTTCTTCTTTTTGCCTGAAATCACTGAGAATATATTACTCAAGTACAGTTTACACAGATTCATGATTGCTAAGTAATTCTGGGTAATATTTTTCCTTTGTTTTTAATTTTGGGGGTAATGCTTGTATTTCTGATTCATGCTTCTTAAGTGAGGTTTCAAAGGGTTATAGTCACTCTCAGTTTACCAGGATGTTGTCTGAGGATGAAGAACAAACCTCGCCTTTAAAACAATACACCTTTTGGCTGGATTTTATTGTAACCAACATTGAAATGGCACTACTTGGTTGTTGGGGGTTGTTTTTATTTCCTGAACTCGTCAGTACAGAGCCGTTGAAAATAGCTTGATGCTGCTCCTTTGCCTCCTGACATTAATCATGGTTAATTAAGTGAGAATAAAATTCGGGTTAATGCAAACAGGCATTAATTCTTGTCATCTCCCCGCTCTCAGGAGTATACAAATTGGACAAGCAGAGAAAAACAACACTGAAAATATATCCTGGAGAAAACATTCAATTAATGTCAGGATTGGAGGTCTTGTCAGAGATCTGTTAAAATGTGTTCCCCATATTTTCCCAATAACTGCATGAAGACAAATCCCAGTGTCTGCTCAGTTAGACAAAGGATTGAGATCTACTTTACAAGCCCTAGGATAAAAGCTTTTGTATCCTTGCAGCTGAATGTATGCCAGGCAGTGTCAGGCAGCAAATGTGCCAGGCTCATTTTTCTAGACAACCTTATCAGAAACACTGAAATTTTCCTTCATTCTGCTTAAATGTAGGAAACTAAACCAAATTAGGGATGAAGAACAAGCAGTATTTCTTGGGTGGAAAAAAATAAGCTTAGAAAAAAAGATTTAAGTAAACAGCTCTCTCTCTTTTTTTTTTTTTTTTCATTTGGGAAAGAATAATAATTTAAAAATCAACTTTAAAAATCTGAATAAATGTCACTAGATGAAATGCTGTTGTTCCAACCTGTGCTGGTAGTAGTCCTGAAATGCTTCTTTCAACTCAGTGAGGCAGTAGTTAGATATAGTTAGATACCACTCACAGCTCACTGCCTATTCTTAGAGAATTAGCACGGAGATCTCTTTCTCAAAGGATATGAAATACATGCAGTCTGTTACTACATTCAGCTAAAGCATTCACAGCTCTGTTTATCTCTTTCTCAAAGGATATGAAATACATGCAGTCTGTTACTACATTCAGCTAAAGCATTCACAGCTCTGTTTCTAGATACAAGACCCACACAATTAGCTCTATCTTTAAATATGTTCTCCATGGCTTTAGTTCGACTCAGCCATTTGCCACCACCAAACCAGTGTTCAGCTGCTCTTCCTCACCTGCTAATCAGCCCTGCAACACTAGTGTTCCTGACACTACTCCTCTGAAACTTGCTGCTGCTACATCCCCATCCCATAGAATTGTTCTCACTCACAGCATCCCTGCAGAACTTCTGCTGCTGGAGAAGTTTTGTGGCTTACAGGACTGGCTCCTTCCAAAAGGAGAAGGCACTAGAAGTTGGGATAAGAGTTGCCTTCTTTTACAGTAAAGAAAGTGAAAAGTTTATTTGTAGTAAAAAGACATACTCAATGCTTGATAAGTCCCGTCATATCCCATGGTTCTCCAACAGATTCTTGGAAAGTGCTCCTGTCTGTCTTTGGCCACTTCTACTCAGATATTGCAACTTCTTTCCAGATTTGATGTGGAGGGTGCAGCTATTGCACTTGCCAGGACCCCTGGGCAGCACACTTATGCCCTCAGTCCCCAAGAGGGAGCAGAGGGACAGGGCACTGCCAGGGGAGCCGTGAGCACCCACCCCAGGGTGCGCTCCTGGGGCTCTCCAAGGGCATGCCAGCACTTCCACAAAGCAATATGTGGCTCCCTGCACCTCCACTGCCAAGAGGCCTGTCCTGGAGTCTCCACCCAGAGGGTTAATTGGTTTTTGCTCTGAATAACACCAGAGAAGCAGAAGCAGAGTGCCAGTTGGTGTCTGTTGTGTAGATTTATGGATGACTTGTGTTGGAAGAAAAGTGTCTTCAAACTGAAGTTATGGAAGGACATTTGCAACAAAGAAAATGTGTTCACAGCATTTTATGCTTCTCATAGCAAAAATTTTAATAAATCTTTTAATTTGGGCGCTCCTTTGCATACCGTACTGTACACATAAGTGTTGGCAGGTATAAAAGGACGCTTCTGTTGCAATCACAGGAAGAGAAGCTGAATTATTTACAAAGGGAATTTTTTTCAGTCTGGGAATCGTAGACAAATGAAGAAAATTAAAAAACTTGACTGCTGCACAGTGCAAAGGCTATAAGCTAAAGATCTCCCATCCCAATTTTTTATGTGGCTAAAGGACATCTATATTCAGCACAAAAAATAATTCATATTCAAGTGCATGCAGGGGGACCTGCTTTTCCCTCTTTTGGCTCTTTATGCATTAATAAGGGGTAAATACATGATTCAACACAGAAACTAAACACAGCCTTTGAATTGTTTATCACGGGTTTATATTTTCAGGATTCTGCTTCTTCTGTGCAATATTACTACACTTCTGTTTATCTTCATTTTTGAGTTCACAGCATCACAAACCTGCTGGGTGCAACAACTCAGCGGTTTTTCTCCTCTTACTGCTGCATACAGCACATACAACTAATAGCGTGTGGATGGGAAAAAGGAATGGGGAAGCCAGATAGAAAGCATGCTTTCTCGTAGGTACATATATTCAACTATTGCATAATATAGATACATAAATAGCTATGCTTTTCATTTATGTCAACTCATAAAACTCATGATTTACAGACGCTTTAGTGTATTGTAACAAGGAAATAGTAATGCATTCTAGTGTTCATATTACAGTGACACTTATAGAAAAGACAGACTTTACATTCTTTATGTAAAAAAAATTGTCATAAGGACAAGTCTCTTCCACTTCTGTTTACTGGTGTTCACTCCCCCAGAAAAATCTTTTATTAGAGAAATAGCCTTGGCCCTCACATGCTATCCCAGAATGGGAACCTGAGCTCTCCGGTATCTTTGGATAAAGAAAGAGGTGCAGTTGTCTCACCTTTCAGAGCTGGATTTCACAGAGGACCCACATTTAGATTCATGTGTTACAGCTTTTCCTTCTCATGGTAAGCAACCAGCAGGAAAGAAATTTGTATCCCCATTTCTAATACTGTAAAGCAGCTCTGCACTTATTTTTTGTAAATCTTTCCTCTAGCAGAGGAGCCGAGTCCTTGAAGAAATCAAAAGCCGTCAAACATCAGTCTCTTCGCTGAATCACTGGGTAGGGAGAAAACCACTGCAGAAGGAGAAAATACAGCTAATTTAGATTTCTTTTTTACCTTCTAGACACTAAACCTGAGACAGAGATCACAACGCTGTACTCCTTGAAAAACTTGATTAAGAGGTGGACAAATTATGCCAAGGAGATCCTCCAAGAATTGTTTCCATACAGGCAACACCATCTCACCTGGTAAAAACTATTTTTCATCTGCTAAAAGTCAAATGAGGAAATTAAGAAAGACAGAATTAAAATTTGCATAATTTCCTTCCTTGTGTTCTCTCACACCCACTTTCAGCCAAGATCATTAGTGCTTATGAGGAAGCTTTGCTTTAAAAATATTACAGAAAAATCAATTATGGCTGCTAGCTTTAAATAAAGAGGCGACACTTGGGAGCAATCTGGATTGCTTGATAAGCTGTGTTCAATCTGAACCACCTGCACTTGAATACGGTTAACGTAATGTCATTAACCTTGACATAAGAATGTAGGTTACTGTTACAGAAGGGTGATTGTATTTTGGAAATCAATAACTGCGTTAAGGACTTAGGGTCATCATTACCACAGAGCTAATCATGCTTTCCTAATGCAAGGCTGATCCTGATTTCACCACTGCATTTGTGCAGAATGTGAAATTAACCCTTTCAGTTACTAAGGTCTATCTGAATAAGTAGAAACTCCAACTGGAAGGCAGGAATGAGAGAGAACGTTCATAAA
Organism: Falcunculus frontatus; assembly: GCA_013398115.1. Taxonomy (NCBI): domain Eukaryota; kingdom Metazoa; phylum Chordata; class Aves; order Passeriformes; genus Falcunculus; species Falcunculus frontatus. The sequence goes on along the minus strand of VZRV01002440.1, from coordinate 495,340 downwards.
TAGTATATTGCTTTAAAAAATAATAACTTAATAGTCAACTGCCTTTGCCTGGCATCCCAGAATCATGCAATCATGTCAGAATTGCAACTTGCAATAAAAAGTAAACAACCCTCCACCACATGTTGCTGCCTAGTTCTGATTCCTAGGGAAAAAAATCTGAAAACATAAACCTTGTTTTTATTTGATTAAATCTCATCATGCTTGGACCTGCCATGCTGCCTACACACCAAATAGAGATAATAGAAACATATTCATTTTAGAAAATATAACAAGAAGGGGTAGCTAAAATAAAGAGAGTTTCTAACACAAAATATAATTTTGTTACCAAGGGAGTTTCAATCTTCAGGCTGCACATGAGAAATGAAGACTAGTGCAGCAAACAGGCTGAGTTGGTTTGGCTTATGTTTGTTTGTAGATGGTGAGTAAATTGGGATAGTCTCACCTAACTCTAAAGTTTCGGCGCTGTCCGTGTTTGGTTTTTTGGCTCCAGTCAGTAGGATGACAGAAGTTCATCATCTGTGTTAGCTGGTAGTCAGCCAGTACTGCCAGCTGTCAGCTATAGCTGTGTCTCTCCTGAATCTTGTAACCTGGAAGGGTCTTTTGTGCATCAAACCATCACAGCCAGCCAGTGTTCCTGAAACACAGAGATCAAGACCTGCGTTGGGGAACCATTAAAAATAGGCGCATTTGGGGCCAAAACTCCTGAGATATTTCTTTGTGCTGAACCAAGTCCACAAAAACTCATGACACTTCGTCCTGGCATGCAATGGGACCTGGTTACAGAAGTTTTATTCCCTCTAGGGAAAAATTTGTGTGACCAGTGTGGCCTTTTCCCTGCCAGCCTTGCTTTCTTTCCAAGTCATAGCCTTGCAGCCAGTGATGTGTGCCGGCTTTTCCTGGACATCACAGCTCCTCTCTTCAAAGTCTCCCCTGGGGTCATCATGCCACCTTCACACCTTTCTCCTCAAGCAATAGTTGAGCTCTAACCCTGTGATCCAAAAAAAGAAATTCAGGGGGCCCAGCATCGGGCACACTACACTCTTCCCTGAAAGGAAGACTCTTTCTGTACTTTGTATCACCTTCTGGTCCTCCTAGAAGTTGTGTAGGTGGGTAACTAGAGCCTACTACTTCCTTGTGCCTCCAAAACAATTTGACTTTTCCTTTGGCTTCTTCACCAGAGAGAAGCATTTGCAAGGCTTACAGCATTCCTGGCATCTCTCAGCTTTGACCAAAAGGCCTTTTTTCCCCAGTGGTCCTTACCAGTACTCTTCTGCCTTTAACTCTCTGTTTCTGTGCCAGGATAGCTTGCAGGAATGGGGCTTACATGAGGATATAATCGCTTGGGAAAGGAATGTAATTAAAAGCAACATATAAAGCAGTTAAAAAAAAAATCTTCTGAGGACGCTCAGCTGGCACAGTGAGAATCTTGCTGAGAATATTTAATTGTTTGCATTATTAAGTGCAGACAGGTTGGTTTTAATTCAAAACAAACATGACAATTAAATAAAACCTATGTCAGTACAACATTATAGCTACAGAGTTAAAAAAACGAAAACGTAGGAAACACAAACATTCAGGCTTTCAAAAAATGGGAAAGACTTACTGGATTAACCAGATAATTTTCAAAAAATCAAACCAACAGTCCTAAAGTTTTGTATCAACTACACTATAAGGAACCAGATGAAACACTGATGCAACTGCCTTGATCATTAATATTTTTTATTCCTGTTTTTCCAGTTAAATGTGCAGCAGAATATATTGCATCTGATCATATCAAGTGCATGTCATAAGAAACACTTGACAGATGAATTTACATTTATTACATTTTCTTTCCTACACATCCTGTCTCACCATTTAGTTTTTCGAGTCTTAGCACATTGACATAATAACTTAGGGTTTTAGTTTCTTTTCAGAGAATATATGGACTTGTTTTCATGTTTGGTGGAAATGTTTGATAGAAATACTGTCAAATATCAGATAGACTTGTGTGAGGTAACGCCCAAATTGGTCAGAAAAAGTCCAAGCTACTTTTTTTTAACTAAGTGAGAAGAAAATCCAGACTTCCTCTGAAAGACACTACATAGCTTTATCTAGTATGTCTCTTCCGTGGATTTTAACAAATTAACTTATTCTTACCTGAGAGAAGTAGGAAGCATTTAGCCCTGTTTGAGAAATGGGAAACCTAAGTAGGGAGATTGTTTGACTACCCTAAATCCAAAGAAGGAAACTCCTTCAGTACTATTATTAGGTATTAGGATCTCTATATTTCTCACCATCTGCTCAAACCTATAGACAGAATGATGCCGTCCACTCCAAAAAAAATACTTAATATCTTATTCTCTGGAATGGAGTATCCTTATAAGGCGTATTTTTCCCCAAACTGACCAGTTCCTCTTTTGGAACCCTTTCCTGAGCTTTCCTGAGCATTTATTTCCATTATACCCTGACTGCATTCAGACACTGCCTAAGCCAAGTCTCACCACAAATCAATTTTTCTCGTGTCAAAACTAGGCTGGGGAGGAGGGAATGGAGGGTGCTTGGATGACAGTGTTGACACTTGAGCTGCTGTGGAGAATCACAAACATGATGCTCTAATATGTAATCCCTGCTGACAGGTTAGAAATCAAAGCTCATTAGCACAGAAGGAAGATGAGCATTTTAATGCTTCTGGATTCCATCCACTGCAATTAACACCACATACAGCATATTGTTTACCTAAAGCCATAAATCACAGTAAAGAAGTGTCATATTATACACAGATCCTGAAACCACAATAAAGAAAATGAGAAATGGCTTAGAAAAACTAGGGAATATCACATTTTTTCATATGACCAATTGGAAACTAAACCTAGTACTGAAAATAGTTTAAAACCTTGTAAGATGGATGGTCCTCATCAAGATGTCTGAAGGTCTCCATTTACGTGAATGAACTGCCTTGCTGTAATGCCTGTGTGTCCAACCCTACCAAGGCAAGTAAGTAAGAGTAAGGCAGTGGTACTCCTGAAGTGAATGTATGAATTTATGTGCTTTAATCTGTATGGAACTTTATATAATTCTTGGTAGAAGTCTTACTGAATTTTTTAAAGGGAAAATTAGCGACCCTTAAGTTCAGAAGACATCAAGAGCCAAATCTGAACCTGAACGTGACAAGCAGTTCAGATTATTTAAACCTGTGATTATTTCTGAGTATTTCTATTTACAGGTGTTCTCGACCCCAGGAGGGGGAGTTGTTGGATAGTTGTTACTGTTTAAACTCATCATCAAATCCATTGTGTTCAATTTTTTATTTTAATCACTTGATGCACTGCAGGAGGAGGCAGACCTCTTTACAAGTCCTGCGCCCTGACATCTTTCTGTGCAGATTGTCACTTAATTGGTCTTCCTTCCTGTTTAGGGCATTAGGCACACACACCAACCAGCTGAGAGAGAGCTCTGAATTGAGACAGGAAAGTGCTGGACAGGGAAAGCATAGTTCTGATACACTTTTCAGCGTGTTTTCAGATAGCAGCATCAGTGAAGTGGTACAAGGTGCAGCTGCTGCAGCCCGCGACAGCATCGGGGACGCACAGGGCACCCTGATGGCCAGCACTCTGCTCAAGCATACAAAGGAGGCTCAGGAAGCACCACCGAACTGCAGCTCTGCCTGCTCAGCCACACTCCAAAGGCCCCATGTTGGCCCTACAGCAGATGATATCCTAAAAAACATTTCTTCTGCTACTCAGGTGCATCACTCCACACTTGCTTTTCCCTTCTGCCTCAGCCATGAGAAAAGCAGGATGGCAGGATTTGCACAACCCCACAAATTCCACATAAGCTGCACCACCCTCCCCAAAAAGGTTTCTGCTAGCCCATCTGCAAGCAGAGATCAGAAACCAGTCAGATGTTATCCCAGGACAGCTTTGGTTTTCCTGAGGGACAAACAGACCTTATGACCCCCTCTCTTTCTCAGACTCACCTCTGTCCTGGCCTGGCCTCTCTATCGGAGCCAATCTGGGTGAATCCGTGTCTCAGAAGGGATTGTGCAGCTGTGCAGGTGCTCTCTGGTTACATGGAAAATTTCTCAATAATCTGGGCTTGGCTGGGTGTGGAGCAGAGCACAGATCTGTCTTGGGGAGCTCCTTGTAGTAGGATATAGGTTTGGCACTGGCCATATACAAAGAGTGGCTCTTTCTTCTCTCTAATTACCATTTTGAGCTGTGGGCCAGAAGTGAGCTCTTGCTGCCAGTTCCTTGGTGTGCAGCTCCTGCAGAAAGGAGCCATCTGGGTGCCTGCCTGCTCCTTGGTGGTGGAAGGAGATTCCTCTGAGAGGAGTCCCACTGCCTGCCCCTTGGCTGGGAGGTGACTAAGGGACAGCAGTTTCACCCCCGCCCCACCCTGGGACCCTACCTATGAGATCAGGCTCCTTATTGCTTGCTATTTTCCCGTCCCGTGGCTCTTATATTCTTGTCAGCAGGGGCTGGGGTCTGACGGGAGCATGGGATCAGGTCCCTTCCCTGTGCCTCCTCTTGAGGATGTTTTGATAGCTAGTGGTTAAAAAGAGGCATTATAATCCCTTGGGAGACAGAGATTATCCAAATACTCTTTCTAAGACAGGCTACAGATCAGATCCTATCTGAGGAAGAAGCTGATACCATCAGAAACCTCAGCACTTCTGCTCTGTAGGAGACCATTAACTCTGTCATGAACCTGAAGGTCTCCACATTCCACAGACAGGGGAACAGAACACAGCCCTGAAGTAGGTGCTTCAGGGCCAAATGGTGGTAGAAATTCAGATGTACTCCTATGTCTACCATGTCCTGATGGTTGCTCTGTCATGATCCCTGCTTGACATGTAAACCTTTCTGGATCAAGGGTTAAAGGCAGAAATCTTTCCTTGAGTAGGAAATCTAAGTGTCTTACTTAGGTGGTCTAGATTTTCCTGCCAGATATCTCTTTCTGCCTGTTATAGCTCTCTGCTTCATGTGTTGCAATCTCTGTCTTGCCCTTAGGCACCAGCAAAAAAAAAAAAAAAAAATCAAGTTTTATGTCAACAGCTGGTTGGAAACAAACATATTTCTAACACACCATTATCTCTTGTCAGGTGGAGAAGAAAGACCTATAGCATGGCAGTGAGAACAAGCCTCACAAATGCCTCTGCATTTTTTCATGTTCCACAGGTATGCATCCAGATAGAAACAGGAAACGCATAGCAGAGAAAGGGGTGGCAAAATTTGACCTTCATGCATGTTCTGAAGTGGTCTTTTCCCCACTTCTCTTGTATTTCAATATATTGCCCAAAGCACTCAATTACACATCTGAATTTCCTCAGCTTGTCAACAGAAATTTAAGAATTTGGCTCTTTTCCTGGAAGGGTATGGCTGCAGCTAAAGGAGAGCAAGATTCTTACCATAGTTTTCTAATCAAGTGTTCTCAGTGGGCAAATATTCCTTGTCCCACCTTAAGTGTCTCTGAGGAAAGACACATGCTGTCCTAATCTCCATAGTCATCAGTTATCTGAGCAGTACCAGCAACATTACTGAGATGGAAGAGAGCAGTTTCCCACAGATATGCTTCCCATTTGATTCTCATGTAAAAATAATTTGCAATTAGCCAAGCAAATATATGCTGCAGGGAGCACACGAAGGCTGCTGGCCACAGAAGGTGGGTGGATTACTCCATATACATGGAGGGGACTCAGTGTGGGCCTGGTAGGGGGCTGTCATGGCATCAAAGTCCAGCCTGGGCTTCACACCACTGTGATCAACGAATCGTTTTCTGAAGCCACTGGCACACTGTGAATGGCCTTCAGCCACTTTGACTCTCCAGCCTCAGTAACCTTATCATTTACAGCTATAGACCCAATGATCATATGATGGAGTGTGGATAGCCTGTGGCACAAGTCCATTGCAAAGGTTCAGTCATACTGCTGTGCCACAGTGTACAGCCTTTACAGCATCTTTTACAGCTGAATGATCGCAGAAGGAGATTACACACTTGTCTTTGTCTGTTTCTGGAATCTGAAGGAACCTGTTACAGCTGCAGCTGAACAAAGGACTCCTCTGCATTACGGAGAAGATTGTGGCCAAAGTCCCTACAGCACCCTTTGCTTCCCTCCCTGCCTTCTGCAATCATCCTTTTGTAGTAGCCACCACCGGCAGGGGTTAAGCATTTCTTTCCTTTCTCTGTCACTCTTTGGGTAGGTACCTGTAATACTAGTGTACTAGGGAGAGTAGATTGCCCCAAGTTTACAGAATAAACAAGTTTACAGAATTTCTTCCATATGGAAGAAACCACAAGATTTCTTAGTTGATCCACATGCCTGAATCTGCTGTGACACTTTTGTGGGCACATATAATAAAGTCAAGAGCAGAGGTCAGCCTGTCTTGACCTGTTTGCTGCCCTTAGGACTTTCTCAGCAGCCCTGAAATTTTGCCCGAAGTAACCCAAAACTACATCTTACATTGTCATAATCATTCTGTGGGGCTCACAGCAGTTATCTGGCAAAAACTAACCCAAGACATTTCCAAAACCAAATTAAATAAAATACAACAAATACCAACAATCAAAGATGCATGGATTCTGTGGGCAAAACCCATAACAACTTATTGGCTGTTTACATTCCTTTAAAAAACTCACCACTTATTCTACAGATGTGTTTTGATGGCAGCATTTTGGGCAGCAGCCAAGCAAGGATAAGCACAGAGAGCTGGTGCTTACAGGGAAAGCACAAGAAATGGAGGAAGGAAAGAAAAAACCCCACATGGACATAGAAAACCCAAAGGACTTTACAAGTAGATCAAGAAATGGGGAGAGTATTTAGAAACAAGTCTGTAGTCATTGAGGATTGGGAATGACTTTTCTGAGAGGAGCTATCACAGCACCAGGACATGAAAGTTATGACCATCCAGTGGGCAAGCAAGTGTGACGTCTGCAGTCCACATTGTCCCACCGTGGAAGCACAGGCCAGTGCTGCAGGGCTGTGTTAGCATGGCAATGTGCTTATACTGAGAGGCAGCTGCGAGGAGAGCTCTCAGCCCAAACCTGGCTTATGTCTGACCAGCCTGGGGGTATTGGGAATGCTGGGTCTGTGTGCATCAGTGTATATGGGCCTGGGTGAAATAGCTTGGCTGAGCCATGCACTCCCCAAGGCCCACACTGGTGGATGAATTGGATGAATTGGTTAAAGCATAGGATCCCCCAGAATATAATTATTTCATTATCAGAGGGAAGGTGCATTTGGACTTTCAAGGTCCTGAAAAATGTTAACATTTCTCCAAAAAACAAAGCTTTTCTCACGCCCTTTTCTGATAGCTATTTTCTGCTTTCCCATCCCACTACCTTAACTTCCTCCTGTCCCGGTTTTACTATTAAATCCTAAACCAGCATCACAACCTAGAGCTTCTCTCCACCCTGGCTCTTTTGAACATTTTATTCCCAAAACTAATCTCCAGGTTCTTCTCTAACAGCTGTGCTGCTTGCCTTTGAAAAAGTTCCCAAATCCAAGCCCTTTCCCTTCTCACCTTTCCAATGGTGTCCCTTAGAGACTTCTGCAAAAGTGATGGTTGTAGAGCAGTTAGCTAGCACCCAAAAGTGTCTGAATAGATACCCAAAACCAAGATTTGGTATGTATGTGCAGACCTGATATCTGAAAATATCCACCAGTGTTGCAGAACAGCCAGGTGAAGATATGTCTAGAAGAGAAACAAAAGCTAGGATGCTCTGTAAGTAACTTAAATTTCAGAAGGGCCAAGCACCCAGTAAATTTCACTGAGACCAAGAGGATTATTGTCTGATTGTGGCTGTATTTAATACAAACTCCAGTAAGAGAGAAAGACACAAAAAAGGCAAGATTGCACTGGCTTCGAATGAGAAAGCTGATTAAATGCGTTTTCCTCAGTCACTATTTGACGCTACTTGTCACTGTATCTACCAATTACTCATTCCTTCTGCATATCATGCTTGTGTTCGCCATGTTAAACACACAGTGTTATTCAAATAGCCCAGGTGCTGAAGCACGAGCTCGTTGCATTTTGTTGGCCAGCTGCAGAAGGAAGAGATATTCTGTGCTATGCATATACAAGAGGTACTTTTTCTTATCCTTCTGTGTAAGGGAAAACAATGGGCAATCTCCACCTTTTAGAAATAATTCCCATGCTTTTATTTAAGTCTTTCAAGCCCTTATCTATCAGGAATAATAATTCTAATTCCTTGCATTACTGAACTGTTGCAGGGTGAAATCCATTACACATGGTGAAGGGCTCCCATACCATTGTAAAACACCGATGACAAGTACCCAGATATGTAGCTGGTTACCAAGTTACATAAGTTAAAAGTCACCAACCTGGTTTACAAAACCTACTTATCTGATTACTATAATCTGATGAAAATACAACTTAACCCCAAAATATTTTGCTTCTGGGTATTTTAAGATTAGTGACTGATGTTACCTAGAGACCACATACAACTCTTGGCTGCTCTTTAGGGTGTGCTACGGAGTGGACTGTGGCACAGCGAACTGCTGCTGGCAGAGGTTTACAGCCCCTGTAGTCTAAGCTATAAATTCAGCTCTGGTCTCACACTCCTGAGCTTTTCTTTTCTTAAAAGCTTCTGCCTCAGCAATGCTCCCACTGCTATCATCGTTCCCTGCCCAGTGTGTGGCTGGTGTTCTGTTGTCTTTCTGGGAGTTGATGGAGGAGGCTCTGGTTAGATGCTACAAAGGCCTTGACTGTCCTCTTTTTCTTGAGACCAGAACTGGAATGTACCTCTTGCTGTTCACAGGAACATCATTACGGGTAAGTTTAATCTTGCTGGCTTATCCCCCTCTATCTGCCTATCAGCTCAGAGTAGAACATCTAATGGAAATCCAGTATTTCCACAGTCCTCAGCACTGTACCTCAAGCATAAGTAGGAGGTGTGCAGGGTGTGAGGAATGTATTAAAAGCACATATATTTGAATGCCTAAATACCTGCATTTGCCAGCCTTGCCTCCCTGGCCTCCCTTGATAGTCAGTGCAGACAGAGCGTCTCCCCCAGCGGGCGAGTCAGAGCCTATATCCAAGGCTCCTCTCTGAGTCACCCCCAGAGGTGTTACCCTCATCCCCTGGCTCTGAAGGAGGAGAGGGAGGCTTATTTCTCTATGTAGGCATCCCAGTTCAGTGCATAAGCCTTGTCAGTGTCACTGTTTTCCATCTTTACTGGATAGTTTCTATTTTGATTTCTTACAGGAATAAAAAATAGTGAAAGAACTGCAGGTATTGCAAGCAGTTGAACTAAACCCAGACTAGAGAAAGCAGGCCATTGCCATGTTGGCTAAATGGAGAAACAAGCCCTGGCCAGGAATGTGTGACAACCATGTCTAAATCTGAAAGACAGGCTGGGATGATACACGGTAAAGCCAAACTCAACTTCTAATGAATCCTATGGCATGTATAGACCCATAAGCAAGTGTTCCATATATGGGAGGAAACTGGTTGTTTTCCAGTGCATCCTCAACTCTATGTAAACCAGGAGGTGAGCGACTGAAGTAAGATCCAAAATGAGATACCAGATAGTTCTTTCATCCAGTTTTAAATATATGAATACATAATTCAATGTGCATGTTTATGTGTCTGGCTCCAATTAATAAGCACCCGTCCTATGCCTCAGGCTTCCTGACAGGCATCAGAATTAATAATTTAATACATGGAAGAATGATAATCTTGTGGTTAAGTAATTTGAAAGTTGGATCAGTCCTTGGCTCTGCCATAGATTTCCTGTGTGACCGTGGGCAAGTCACTTAATCTCCTTGGCCAAGTACCTCAAAGGTATGTAGGTGCCTGATCCCACCAGTTAGGCGCCACTGCTATCTTCAAAAAAGCATTGCTTAGCTGTTCCTTCGGTCGGTAGGTGTCTGATTTCTCTCAGTAGGCATAAACAGGGTTTGCTGATGTCATCCTACAAATTAATGAGCCGCTTTGAGGCCTTATTCAAGTTCAAGCCTCTGGGTCCCCACTGCGTCACAGCTGGAAAAGCTGGCTCTCAGCTCATGGGACCCCACGTGGAGGTGCAGAGGATATGTCTGCCTAGCTGGAGAGAAGCAAGCAATTTTGGCTGAGGGAAGCACTGCCTTTTTGCAAGGACTTTGGCTGCTAGAAGTCCTGTCTCAGCTGGGAATGCTTTTTCCCATCCACCACTTGTCTGGACCCCTGCACATTCAGTTAGGTAGCAGGGAATCTCAGTATAGGGGACATTATAGGAAGGACAGAGGAGAAGGACAGAGGTCTTAGCCTGGGCCAGGGCAATGAACCCTCTGTGCCTCACAGGAGGGGAGCAGCCACGTCTGGGCGCTGTCAGCCTGCCCACAGCAGCCCAGCAGTGCCTCAAGGCTGTGTCTCTTGACTCATTGTCTCCTCTTTGCTGTGAGCATCCATTGCCCTCCCTTTCCCTTTCTCCTGGTGCTGCTGACTTTCCAAGGGGAAAAGTTGATGTTCATCACTACTGCAAATCCTTACAACAATAGCAATGGTCAGTGCCCTGCTGAGTCTCCAGGGGAGATGGAGTTGTGATTTGAAACTCAGAGCAATTAAAAAACAAAGAATCCCCCAAACATATTTGCACTTGTGACAAACTGGGGGGACATTGACCAACTCAGTGATAGGAAAAATGATGCATTCCTCCCATTTCCAGCTACCGTCTGAGGGTCTGTGGGACATCTTGGCATTCACTGGCCAGAGTCATTGCTCAGAGGCCCCTGCCCATCTTTCCAGAAGGACCTGGAAACCTGAGCAGCCCTGAGTAAACCTTGGTGTGCTGTGCAAAGGGAACAACCATAGATAGGGAGCACCTTTCACATTTTGCTGAACTTTCCTGTATTCCTTTGGAAGAAGAATGATGTTTTTAGACTCAGGAGTTTTAGACTTTGAGGACCAGATTTAAACAAGTCAGTCATGTTGTTCAGGTCTTTAGCTTAACTTCTAAGCTCAACCAGTTGTACTCCATCCAAAGAAAGAATAAGGAGAGAAATTTTACACGGCAGGAAAGGAGTAAACAGAAAATATAGCATTGAAATTAATTTAGTGGTTTAAGAAATTATTCCAGCTAAAAACTCACTTACTCTGTTAGCTGTTTTAAGACATTGCAAACCAATCAAAATTATATAGAAAATTAGATTTTCCATACGTGCTTTAATGGCTTCCATAACAATGTGTAGCTGCTAAATTTAATGAATCATACATGAGAAAATTGAAATTCTCTGAGCACAACTGAAAGGCACTGAGCTACCCAGGTAAGGAGATTTCAAGCTGATGAAAGCTGTTCCCTGAGATCAGTGTACTTGTGGATGTGAAGGGCTGTCTCTAGTGCATGGTGTCTCTATGTTGTGGGGGTAGCAGTTTCAGTGGAGAAAAAAGCAGGCCCTCGTGCTTATTTCTCCTTGTGCTGAAAACACAGAGCTCTCTTTTTGTCTCTTGCATTGGCACAGCCCAATGCAGCGAGCCTGCTTGCTGCTGCTGCCCACAAGGAAGTGTTCCCAGCATGGGGGATGAAGACCTTTCCCAGGAAAGCTTTGCCTGTCATTCCCTGTACAAACAGATGTCAAACAAACCCTGTTCTCTCCCAGTAACAATAGGAACTTGATGCTTCACTCTTGTTTTGTTCCCTGTTGTGCAGCTGTAGCTTCTCCCTTCCCACAGAAGTGTACCCAGGGAGGTAAAGAAGAATTACACAGCAAATCTCAGCTGTGGCCAGAAGAGCAAAGCCTTCCCCAGCCTTGCAGTTGAGGCTCTGTGAGATGTCTGCCGGGATCACAACTCCCTTGGCTCATGGGTAGATTCAATTAAGCTGGAATGAAAACCAGCTCTTCCAAGTTCATTGCAAAGTTAAATAAACCAGAGTTTGACAAATGAACTCCCCTGATACACATTACAGGAGACAGGTTCAAGGTGTCTCTTGTGTCTTCATATTGTCAAGGAGGGCAGCATGGCAAAAATGAAAATTTAGGAACTCCTTTGTGACTTTTAAAGTTACCCAGAAAGTGCTTGGGGTGCACAGACTGAGACATTACGATAAAAAGCATTTAAAAAAAAGGCAGGAGATTAATAAAAACAGCACAACATTTAGAAAATAAATATTTTAGAGACGAAAGCAATCCTTTTATACCTCTGCTTAATGCATCCTCCAGAAGCAATTTCAGTCCCAGTCTGCTGTCATTATAAGTCAGCAACTACCACAAATGCCTTCAGGCAGGATCAGGCCTTGTGTTGTCCTTCTGGGAAGTTTTTTTAATGGATAATGTGATGAATAGAGAATAAAAATGTGCTGGTTAACTCTTTTCCCCTTAAGCCCAATCATTATAAAGGTTGATCTTTTGGACTCTTGATCCAGCATACAGGCATTGACCAAATAAACAGTAGATGGAGGTTAAGCCAAGAAATTAATCTACCTATATGTGGAACACTGATCACAAAATATGGTGGGAAGGCTCCTATGACAGCTCTTACACTACCCTGGGCTAAAGTGAAGATTTTTCCTTTTACTGACTGGCAGAAATCAACTGTTTTCTTATGGCCCTGAGCCACCTGGTCTAGTGGAAAGTGTCTCTGCCCATGAAGGGGGGTTGGAACTAGATGATCCCTAAGGTCACTTCCAACCCAAGCCATTCCATGATTCTATGATTCTATGATCATACTTTATTGTTTAAAGAGTATGTTATAGCCACTGCTCTCCGTGCTGTGTTTTACAGGCACATAAGCACGAAACACTTGGTGAGCTTAGTCAACATTACACCTAATGATAAGCATTTAGAAATAGTTTATTAACATCTGGCAGTCACCAGCTTGTAATGAGAGGTAACTTTAATATATCCATTACAGAAAATTACTTTTTGATGCTTAATGGACAGAAACATTAGCATCCATAATTGAAGGATTTTTTTTTTTAACATCTTCATTCTACCTATTTTACTTGTTTTCTTTTTTTAAAAAAGTGAGTTACTTTTTACTTCTAGTTGAGCACACACACTTTGCAAAGGAAATTAATGGAGGCTTCCTGTTACGAACCAAAGGAAGTAAAAAAAAAATCAAACAGATGGATATTTTAAATGGGTATCATCAAAAATACACATAATGCTTTTCCACATGTCCTTAATGAAGTGTACATTTGTTTTATCTAGATTTTGCTTGCAGTTATACCAGAGAGAAGCAAGTTGATTATATATTTGATGTAGTTACTGCTTAATCCCTTTACACAGTTCTTTAAGCAGTTTGGATACACAATTAACTTACAGGTCCTGTCAGTGTCTACTCATGGGATGAAGAGCTGCAAAAAGATGTAACTTACTTTTTCATATTTATTCCAAGAAGTCATCAGAGACCACTAGGCCATTCAAAAACTATTAATTAGTAAATCAGGAATATGGAAATCAGAAAAGACACCACCGCTTTCTACATATAAACATGAAAAGGGAAAAGCTTAAAATAATGATCATATATTTGTCAGTTTAGAAAAGGATCTAGTAGATGCAAGATCTCACATTGTATTTTTACAAATGTTCTTTCTCATGAGATTTTTTTTTTTCATCCTGTATTTACTTGCATTTTTAAAGGTCAGGAATGGAGTTGATTTTCCTGGAGTTTGATTTTCTATATTAAATTCTCAATAGACATCACAGCTTTTGGCATAACATCGACATTATCATAGTTAAAATGCAATTATTCTCACAGTATGTTCTAGTTCATTAATTTTTGAGAAGCCAATACTGTCAACAAGACTTTGATTTTTTAATGCTACCATTAGAAAGAATCTTTTTACTTGTCTTTTTGTTATCTCTCAGTGGCATATTTCACAGTAGTAATTCCTTCATTTCAGTTGCCCTGAGTTTCATCTGTGCTAGGATGGTACAAACTCAATTTCTCTTGGGCAGACATCCCACAGGATTTTACTTTTGGCATAATAAGGTTCAAGTATTTAACTGATAATCTACGTTTTCCAGCATTTCAAGATCTTGAAGCAAAAAGAACCAACCCAAAACACATATGTTGGGCCCTTTCCTTAGGGCACACAGTGTCCCTGAGTTCCCTTTATCACCTTAGGAGGTAGCCAGACACCCAGGTGTTCCTACCTCGCTTCAGCAATGAGCACAGCTGAGATGAGCTCTGCTTGCCATGAGCACAGGTGAGGGAGATCAGCCTGTCTCAGGGCTAAATGGCTCGCTGAAGACTGCCTGTCTGGCCCCCCAAACACAGTGCAGGTAATGGAGGCACCTGAGCTGGGGTGGAATAATTTGGTCATGGCACATAAATCCTTTATTGATGAAAATACCTTTGTGTCATTCAACACAAAGCCAAACTTTGGTATATCCCTCACTGTTCTGCTATGCTGTATGCTAGAATGAATGCTGTCATCCAAATATCTATCATGTTCATTACGAAACTAGATTAGAAATTGCATGTTGGTCATTGGGTAATGCATAACACATATATTTTTGCTTAGCTTTTAGAGCATGTGGCTTCAAGTTCTTCAAGATGTCCATGACACTGATGTCAACTCTTTTTAAATCACTGGAATATAATCTTGATATTCCAAATCTGATTCAGAGCTTTGACAAGAAGCCAATGCAGGGCTTGATGGAGTAAAAGTCATGCTGGTTTTACCTACCTCTTTGATGTACCAGAACTGTCTGTGAAATTGAGTGCTTGCAAAACCTCTTGAACACCTGGATAGTCATTAAGGGACTTTTCTTTGTTTCAGAGCTTGACCATGGATAATATTCCCTGCTGATAGCTTTTTGTTACCAGTGTTCAAGTTCCCATTCAGTTTTTCTCTTGAGAGAAGGAAGAGAGGAAGGGAAGAGTGGAAGGGGAAGGAGGAAGAGGGGGGGGAGAGAGAGAGAACAAAAGAAAGAGAATGAAAGAAAGAGAAGCTAAGTATTTTGATCATGGAAATATCCATTTTACTTTATCTTTGCTGAAAGGCTGAATGCTGGGAGAGCACTGGCCAGAAGCCACCAGGTTATCAAATTGCAGCAAGGACATCCTGAAAGATGCCAAGTAGGGAAATGAACTGTCTTAACTAAGTTCATGCCCCCTGTGACCCTGTGCTCCTGATGGAGTGAAGGCTTCTAGCTTGCTCAGTACTGATTAGAAAAAGACCAAGACAGTGATTATGCTCTTTATATATTAAAAAAAATCCTGTTTTCCTACCTCCTGGAAGCAATAAACTCCAAAGGAGCAGGTTCTTTTGTTATATACCAACACACAGTTACTAACAGTGAAAATTAATGCTATTTTCTAGGTCATTTGTATTAGCACATTTGGCTCAGTCTTGAGTGTTTGAATTATTTATTCCTCCCTTACTTACATAGAATTGTTTTACCCTCTTTTCTCCTGTACTGCTGTCTAAGCCATCACCTCTGCAGCATCACAGAAGTCAGTGCTGTAGGTTGATGATAGAAACCTTTGCTGTGCAGAACCCAGTGGAGTCATTCTGTGTGCACTTTCTTGGCTCTTGGAACACAAAGTTTAACCTGTCTGTATGAAAGCTGCCACAAAAAACTGCAGAGGTAATCTCTGTTGTTTTGGGCTTTCTTTGCTTGAGGTATTATTTTTTGTCAGATTATGTTACAATCCCAGTGCATGCTTTAACCTACTTGCACAAGGCTCACATATATAAATACACCCACCCCCTGTAGACTCTTTTGTATCATTCCATCATGCACTTTTTACTGGAGATAAACCAGGTACTGAGGGTGGCTGAAGGGTCTTGTGATTTGATGCCACAGGAGACATCATCTTGGCTTCAGCACACGTCTCGGAGGCCTGCAGTGGTACTTCGGTGCTCTCTCTGTCAGAGCAGGCTCAGAGGAGCATCCTGGAGAACTGGCTGATTTTCAGCAGCTCTTTGAGCTGTGGGTACATCCATAGGGAGTGTGATATGCATTATTCTGTCAGAGTACTGTTAAATAAGGATCCATAATTAACTGCTTCAATGCTGTCACAGAGACCTGACTGATGCTTATTTCTCAGTATCTATAGCTAAAAACCTTCTGGGCAGAGACAACAACGTAAGACTTCATGAATATTATTGACTTATCATAGAGTCACAAGACAAATAATAGCAGTTTAATGTTGAAGAGCAAAAGATGGGTCAGCAAAAGCCTCATCAGAGAGAGTCTTGCCCTAAAGCCTTGTGCATGTCTCTGCTCTATTTTGAATTGCAGATACAGATAAATTAGTAGGAAAGACTGAGCTTTTGTGGAACCTACAGTAATCCTGAAGATTTGGAACTGAAAACTAACAAACTCAATCTGCAGCTGGAAGTGCCAGCCCTGGGACACAGACTCCTCCACTGCCAAGTGGTTGCCAGGGGCTCTAGCATGGCTCAGGGCTGTGCCATCTCAAAAGCAATCCTGGGAGAAGTGCTGGCCAGGAACAGTGCCTAATAAGTAGTTTGTATACAACAGCCCTGGTGTGGGTAGTACAAGATTTTAGTAGCTTGGAACCACCATCTGGCTCCACCAGTCCAATTCCATGGACATTGCCTTTTTGCCAGCAGATGATATTACATATTGTCATTTCTGCTGACTGCTTTGAGAGAAAGAAATTATGTCATACCTTTTTGTGAAGCAGATGGTGGCTGTGACCACACAGTAAAGACCAAAGGCATCAGGTCCTAAAGACACTATTAGATCCTTTAAATATAGACCAGAAGAATCTACTCATCAGTGCTCTCTGGGGACTGCCTGTTGAAGTTACCACCTAAATCATGAGCTTTTTAAGTGTTTCAGAGAATAAAAACTGGCATAACTTCCAGTGTCATCCATATTAATCAAGAGAATAAACCAGAGTCAATACCGACTAAGGTGAAGGAGATACTTTTCATGTGTCTTTTTATGATCTTTAGACTTGGTTAACTGGCATCAAGGTAGAAGACAAATGTCAGCCTGGCAAGAAAAGAAAAGATAGCGCTACTTCTCTTTGAGATGTGAACATTATTTTTTATTTTCCATTCACGAGGTCTTTCATGCATTCTCTTTCTTCTGTTTTTGGAAATAAGAAGAATTTTTAAATGGCAAAGCAAAAGGAGTTAGTGGTAGAAAAGTTAAAAGACAAATGTATCATCTCTGGAAGAAATGGAGAAGGGTACCGAAGGAGCTGGGAAGAGACAGTTGGGACAGCTGACCCCAAACTGACCAAAGGAATATCCCAGACCATATGACACCATCCTCAGCATATAGAGCTGGGGGAAGATAAAGGATGTGTGGAACATTTGGAGTGATTACATTTGTCTTCCCCAGTGACGGGTACCCATGATGTATCCCTGCTTTCCTGGGGATGGCTGAACACTGGCCTGCCCATGGAACATGGTGAATGAATCCTTCCTTTTGCATCTGTGCATGGCCTTTGCTTTTCCTATTAAACCGTCTTTATCTCAATCCATGAGCTTTCTCACTTTTACTCTTCTGATTTTCTCTCCACTCATGATCAGGAAGTGAGTGAACGGCTGTGTGGGGCTTAGCTGCTGGCTGGGGTATATATATCTGCTGGAACAGAAAATGTTACCTGAAAAAATACTCTACTAAGTTATCTCCTGCTTCCAAAAATGCTGAAAAGCTCTCAGGATGCTCTCTGTTATTGATTTTAGGAAAATATTTCTCTCCATATCACCTATAATCCAAGCAAGACAGACAGAAAAGCTCTTAAACTCCAGAAGTAGTCACAAGAAGGCAGGTCAGGGATACACAGGACTTTGTTCTATCCACACCTTTACTATCACAGATGACCATATCACTGTTACGAAATTAGAAAGCTCCAATTCAAAAGACAGTTATAATACTTTGAGTAACATTAATACATTTATTTAATTGTCATTTACTTTTCATTCATAAAAAGGACAAAGCACAGTCCTGTTCTACTCATTTGAAAAAAAAAAGATAAAAAGTAACTAAAAAACCAGTTCAATATTCATCAGTATCAAATAATAGCAATATCAATTTTCCTGAAATATAAAGAAACAACAAATATGTCTATCTATATAAACTTTAATTAAGAACCTTGCATTTTAAAGCAGATGATACATTAGTTAGTTTTTCTTGACAACAATTTGAAACTGAAGGTCCCAGTCAAATTTACACAATCATGTGAAACAGAAAAGTCTCCAACTATCTGATCAGTATGTGACACCTACCTCATCCGTGTTGCTGATTTAAAAAAAGAGAAGTGGCTTTCCTTCCCATGTCATTTCCATGCAAAAATGAAACAGTTTTGCTTCTTACACCATGTATTAGAAAAGTAAAAGGCAGTCATGCATTTGGCAAAAGATGTAGTTGTGATTGTATATTATATAAAAATGACTCATACCGCAAAAGAACAAAACCAAATGAAACACAATAAAACACTTTTTTTTTTGTACAGAAGGCTTGCAGTTACATTATAGTTTCTTACGTATGAAGACAGCTCATTTCTCTTTCAAATAATATACAATTTATGAAACTCAGCAGTGTTTGACACTGACATTCCTCTATAGGGGAGTTATCACTTCTGCCTATTTAAAAAATTTTCATCTTGTAACAAATAGTTAAAATTAAACTAAAACAGTATTATTGATATTTATTAATGAAGACTCTACACTTTTACATGTAAATATATAGTACAAAATTATACAAATAAAAGAAAAGGGTGTAAATTATTAATAGACCTATCCTTGCTTCATGTAAATATTATTACGGACCTCTACAGTATCAGTTCTAAAAAGATAAAATCTATTTCTAAGTAGCTAGCAAGGTTGTGCTAATAAAATATGATTCAAAGCTTATAATTCTTGAAGCATCAGACATTGCACTATTACTTGAGCCAGCTGATTCAACATCACTGTGTTTCTTCATCATTCACACTCAAACTAATTCCCAGCATACCATGGAAAATGAAAGGAATGTGCATTTCTTTAACAACTTAAAAAACCCAAACAAACCAACAAAGAAACCCAGCACAGAAACACTCTAGACACAGTCAGAACAAAAACATTCTCTATCTCTAATAGAGTTCTCATTTTGCAAAGGCCGTAGTAAACATGTAGCTTTGACTAACAATTGGGATCTGACTTTCACGTACTAACACACAGTTGGATCATTCAGTACTCTATCAAATAGAGAAATGGTCTCAGAACTTTAAAACTCTTATTTACAACACTATGAACATTAGAATAATATCGAGTTCTTGAAAAAGCATATAGTTCTCCCAAATGTACGCTTTCTATACAGGAAGGTAACACCTGGCGTCTGCAGCATAAAAATGTAAATATAATATATTTTTTACTGTGCTACTCTGCTTTTGCCATTTATTGTATATCTTTTTCTTTTTTTTATATTTTAAATCTTTTCACTTTAAAAAATAACATACGTTTCCTACCATCTCATGGTCCACTTGGCTGATCTTAGCATGGACTTCATCTCCCAACTCCTATGTGTTATATTGCTACCTTAATAATAACAACAGGAATAAGACTAAATCAAAACCAATACATCACGCTGCTTCCCTGAAAGCTGACATCCGACTCCCAAAATCAGCAACAATTACCATAACAGAATTTTCCAACAGAATTCTTTTAAGAAAAGAATATAATAAATCTCATGTCAGTGAAGCACAGGTAAATTCCTTTAAGCTGAGCATGCTATCCATGTCTCAGGTGTTCTGAACATATTTAAAACAAAACATCCTTATCACTGACTTTTATTTCAATTCCTTCAAATTCTATCCAATAACCTCAAGAAATATAGCTGTAAATAACGAAATGTTTTTGCTTTGACTGTCTCTCTAAAAACCAGTAATCCCAATAAATGATGATGGGGCTATTCAAAAATATGCATTACACAAAACATATAGGATAGTACAGACAGACGTAGTACTCTTACATTTATCACATACAATCAACATTTCAATCTCTATTATATTTCACAAATTGTTATTCAAGTTAAAGCACCTATGTATGGTGATTTTACTTTCACTGTACAGCCTATGTTATTGGGTTTTAACACTGTAACTTGCCCCATTGGACCGAATCATGCAACTGTCACAGATCAGCATTAGTGTTTTATAAGGCATATTGGAACAAGTTAAAAATATTTCTTAGCCGTTCAAAAGTTGATTTACTTCATGAAGGAGTTCCTGGATGCCTCAGTCCTCTTAAAGTTCATAGGAAATCGGTAGGGTAATTCTTTTTAAAGTGTAATTTATTTGGCTTAGGGTGGTGCCATAGGAATCAAAAAGAATCGTGGTCCTCATCTTCAAAGGGAGTCCTTTGTGTTAGGTGGAGGACAAGGTGAATCCAGCTACATTCAGAATCCCGAGCAGGCAAGGACACCCAGGGCAGGCACCACTAGGACCAGGAGCAGAGTCGGTACTCCAACAGCGGCACCTGTGCATCAAACAGACAACAACACAGTATTGGTCTTACTTGGTCTTACTTCAGCACTACTTGCAGTGGGGGAAATAATCCTGAAGTCCACAGAGTATGGAGGCTGGAAACCAGCTGGCATATCTCAGCACAGCCCCTACCTGTATGGATAATCTGAAATGGACAAAGAGACTTGCTACAGTAAGGCGGAGGACTCACTCTTTTGTTCTGCAACCGCTGCATGTTTATGAAGCATGTTTATACAAGAAACAAGGCCATTCAGGACACACCAGTGTATTTTGATTTGGCCAGTCCAACAAGCCAGGAGGTTATTATACCAAGAGGCAAAAGGTCAAAATAAATATTTGAGCATGTGAAAACAAAATTAATGGAGTCTTTGAAATGTGACAAAGCAAAGAGACACCCTTGGAAATGTTAATGCTCATATGAACAGCAATAATCTGAGAGATGTCAAAGAGCCTGGTCCATTTGTTTACCTGTCAGATTACAAAGTCCAGATGGCTGACTTCTAGCAGTGTGGCATTTACGTCTGTTAAAGTCACCAGGGTCATTCTTAAACAAATATTTTAAGACATAAAATATTAATCTACAGTTTACAAACTTTACATGACTCGCTTTGGCAAACAGAAATAAGAAATGCTATTGTTAAGTGGTTTGTGTTGCTATGGTCCAGCTCCCTGTTAAGAAGCATCTATATGAAAAAATAACCCAGTCAAACTGTGCCTGTCTGTCAGTCTTGGAGATGGGCCAAAGGAGCCTGAGAATTGGCTATTCTTTCATCCCAGAGAGGGCTTGTCTCTATCAGGATGGTAGATGGGCAGTACAGGACTCAGCTTACTGCTCGCCTTGCTGTTGAACACAGAGTAAGGACAGAAGTGCTTGCAGCTGATGGTGACAGTCCTGAGGCACGGCTGGAACAGCCTCACAGGACAGCTCTCCAGAAAATTTTGAATTAAGAAAAACTATACTGAGAAGGTAATATACAAACTGAACAGCAGAGATTTCAGCAGGCCTGAAAACAAGCACAGCATCACAAACTGAAAATATGGGGGTATATTCATCTGTAATTTTTAGTGATTTATGAGGCACATTAATATTTAGTTTCTATTCTTAAGTATCAAAGTAGTGGTTCTTAATGAATGAACAGCCATAGGAAAAAAAATTAAAAAAATCAGGTTTAGTCTTTAAGAATATCCACAGAAAATCTATTCTGCTTTTGTCAGACCAGGATAATGCAGCTGGAAAGACATAAATATTTTGAACACTTCTAATGGAGGAAAACGAGACAAAAAGGTTGCTGAGTGAAGTTGAATGATGAGCAAGCATGAGGAAACTTCCATTGGCATGTTGCTATTCTACGAAGAGAAAGGAATAATAAATCTTGCCCTGAGATGTGCTTGCTGGCTCCAGAATTATTAGTTAGCAATTCACCTCATTATAGCGGTTCCTTACAAGGCTTAGGCAATGTTGCAGAGATACATTTACCAGCTTTCTTAAATAAAGCAAGTCCTACCCTTAGACAGCACATTAACAGAACATTACCAGGATAAATACACATTAAACAGATAATCTTTTTCTTTTTTATTAGATTACTGACCAACATGTAAGGATCCACACTTTACTGGAAACACTATTCGCCTTTGCATGACAGCCAGTACACTCTCGTGGCTCATGAATGAAAGTTAATAAAAGTTTTGCCTAAGAACAGACTACAAGATTTAATTCTGTGCAGTAATGCAATTGTGATCTGCAAGTTTTAACAACCTTTAAAAACTAGAGAAATGCCAGATAAAGACTTACGTGTACAAGTAAACATGTGGATGTAAATTAAAAGAGAAGGATTATTAAGCTCCCTCTGAAGTCTGGCCAGGTATGAGCTGGATATATGCAGTACCTAAAGATTCTTTCTCTCCTCAGTGTTACAATGTGTGATCTCTCCTCTCAAGCAGCATTTTGTGGATCCAGCATGCAAGCAATTGCAAACTAAAGCCATCAAAGTCAGTGTCAAAACCAAATCAGCATCACACTACCTAACTACCACTCTAACGCACCTCGTGTGAACTTACTATCAGGACTCCTCATTTCTTTTAAATAAACAAAACACATGCCCTAAATTCGGCATTTGGCAAGGGGGTCCACTTGAAACCTTGTGACACAACCAGAGATTCTCCCTTACTCCTTTTCATCCTTACTCTTGCCCATCCATACCTTTTTCCGGTCCCTGCCTCCATGCACATAATTTTTGGCTGATTTTAGTTTTAGATCGATTGATTTCAGATTTTAGTCTGATTTTTCTCTGTGTGTTTTGTCTATCTAGTAAGTAGAAGAGTGAACCTTTCAAACAAATTTTGTTGTGCTTTCATTTTATATTAAATCTGCTTTTGCTAATACCTTTGCTGGTGATTCTTTGAACAACCTAAAAACTCATTTGACAGTCTGCCTTTGTCTCTGTTTTGCAAAGCAGATTTATTTTTTTCTGGAAGATTGACCAAACTCCTTCCCATTTTCCTGTAAATAATACTCTTCTTTTGGTCCAGGATCCAAGGACCTATATTCCAACAGGTCTGTCTGTTTTTTATCTCTCCTTTTTACTATAAGAAAGGTTAATTGCAAAGCCATCTCATATTCTGTTTCTCCTTGCTTCTTTTTCTCCTTTCTTCTGTTCCTCCTTGCTTCTAACTAAGCTTATCCACTTCTGTGGGAAAAAAATAGGCCACCTGAAAAAGAAAAAGGTGTTTTTGCCTGCTCCAGTCATTAGTTTCCTTATAAATTATTAGGCTTCATTTATATCTGTTTTTTCAGTGTTTTCATATTTATTCAGGTAGAACAAAAAAAAACCAGATACGGGACAAATATAATTTCTTCAGGTTAAACTAAACTGCATAAAAGAAAGAGGTGGGTTTATTGTTCTTTCAATTGGCTATTGAAAAGAAATTCCTCTTGTCCCAGCTAGAAATACTCTCTTCATGAAAGACTACTGCAAAAGAAATAGGTAGTATCCACTGACATGACTGAAATTCTGTTATCCCCATTCAGCAAATGGAAAATAACGAAACTAATTATAATATACTTATCTTGCATTACTGGCATCAGTACTAAATCATGCGTCCAACTTTCCCTTGTCTAGGAAAACTCTGTTTGTGCACGAGGAAATTTTCCTCTTGCCTATGCCATAAACCTTTCAAGAAAGGCGCTATGGAGTGAGTCACAACTTTGTGATTTACTGTTTTTGCAGCAGAGTAGATGTATGGGATGGAAACAAAGCTGTCTGTCCATCTGCTCATGCTTTGTGCTGTGCTAAGGTTTGCTGTGCATCTGTGGAACAGCTTCAACTATCCCACGAAAAACATATTTGAATTGCTGCTGATGGTCTGGGTGGTTTCTCCACCCCATGGTGTAAGTTTGCCTTCTCCTCATTGAAAATTCAGTGCCAAGGAAACATTTTGTTTTGTTTCTAGCAATAGCACCTGGCACGTTGGCATTGTCAGCAGGCAGCAGCCAGGGCTTCTTTTTCATTTACTCTAGCCCTGCCACAGACCTGGGCTGCCAAAATGAAAAGATGACCTGGACTCAGAAAAATCAGAAAATTTTCAGTCAGTAGGTTAATCCTTAGCTGTCAATAAACTTAGGTTATTTCACAAATACCTCTTTCCCTTCACATATATTAGTATTCACTATAGATTCTTTTGCATGAAGAGTAAAGTAGAAGACCACTGGTAATATTTTTTTTATAAAATGTACTCTTTTAAAGCTGTGCATGCAACAAATAATAGCATGAGGTGGTTCTCCTGTAACTTAGGCAGTGGATCTTCTTTGGCCAGCTGGCATGTCTGGGGATTTCTGAGTGAGGATTCTACTCTTCCTTGTTCAAGAGAATAGGGATTTGTGAATTTTTCTTACAAATAAATTCAGCCCAAGTGCATACCAAATACGTCACTCTTTTTGACTTGTAAATAGTCCACATTTAAAAAAACACATGGTGCAATAGGCAAATAGTAGACACTCTTCAAGTGCAAAAGGGTGGCACA
Source organism: Falcunculus frontatus (assembly GCA_013398115.1). Lineage (NCBI taxonomy): Eukaryota > Metazoa > Chordata > Aves > Passeriformes > Falcunculus > Falcunculus frontatus. The sequence continues at coordinate 470,948 of VZRV01002440.1, read as the reverse complement.
GCCTCCCTCCCTCTGCTCCCTGAGTACTGCAGCACTGTGAGGAACCATCAGTGGGAATAAGCAGCACCCAGGGCTGGAGAGCAACATGAAAAATATGCAGACCATGAAAATAATGGACTGAAAAGCAGCAAAGGAAAGCAGTTAGTCCAACAGGCCAGACCAGCTTCAGTTCGGCCTTGCTCTTCAGCAAGGCAGAAAAAAATCTTAGATCGGGCATTAAAGTCACTGCAGAAAGGAAGAAAGGAAACAGGGGTTATCACAGGATAATGAAGACTAAGAAAACGTAACCAGATATGAAAATATTTCCACTATCTGTCCAACCTTTGAGTTTGAATAGAAGAAAAATAGAAAAAATTGAAATGAATGAGAATATGGCGTTTCAAGAAAACACTTGTTCTATCACTGAGTATGTTGCAATTCATGGAATTGTCACCTTATTCAATCAAACTAAGGCTTGGAAGGAGGCAATACCAATAAAATAGAATTGTGACAAAATGAAATGTGATGATGAAGGAAAATCAAGAAAAATACCAGTGAACAAAATATGTTGATTTACGCATATGTATATACCAGGTAAGAGGGTATTCTGAGTATTTTCTACTTAATTTTTGAGTCATGAGACAACAGCAAATGCATTTTGAAAATTACTCTTCTTTTAGAGGAGAGCTCTTCCGAAAATGTACTTTTAATTTAGCAGAACCTTTTTGCTCTATTCTTGTACCAGATGCATAAGAAGTTCCAAGGCAAGTAAGAAATGACTGTCATGCCAGCTAGACAGAGACTGTTTTCTTCAGCATTATTTATAATTTTTACCTGTGCTCTCCTCCTCTCATTACTACAAGAATCTTTGCAACAGATGAACATTTTCAAGTCACTATCAAAAGATTTTGATTATACCACATGAAAAGTGAATGATCACCTGACTTACTGGATACTAATATGTGTAATAAACATTCTTCTCCTTTCACATAGTAATTGAAAAAATTAAAAGATAAAATAATTAAAAGGATTGTGTAAATTAGTACAGGCAAAAAGTACGGATTTTCCTTTGAAAGAGCTGTACTTCAAAGTAAATACTATTTCAGGATCCTAAAATATGCCTCTGGCAAATGGAATTCATATGTGTATATATGTGTGCAGCGAACACAGACAAACAGTAATTTTGTTCTCTTGCTATAAGCATATACAGTACATAAATTATTATTTTTCCATGTCACTGTTTAAACTGAGACATTAACCTGATTTCACATGTGAGGCTGAAATTGTATGGTATTTTCCTTTCTTCCCCAATATTTATACAAATGTGAAGAGTAACCCTCCCCTCTCTCACCCTGGGTGAAATTTTAAAATTTGAGAGCTTGATTCTATTTTTCCTTACTCTGGCATAAAGCAACTGCACTGAGGCCAGTACAGTTACACAAGTGAAGCAAAAAAGGAATCAAGCACCATATGGTTTTAGTTCCTACTGATTGCAAGATTGTTTTGATTACACTAATATTAGTAATGTGACAAAGCACTGCAATCCAAGAACCATGCAAGAGACAAAGAAAAAAAAAATCTCAGCCTTTATTATATTTCAAAGGAAACAGATAAGCCTATTATTAACCATTGAAAAAGACTCCATTGGTTAAACAAGTTGTTCCAATCTTCATCTGGCTGTGGTAACTTAAGAATGAATTTTTAATTGTGTAGCTCATTAATTTACTATAATGGGCTTGAAAAATATCCCCAAGCTCCTTACTGTACAACAGGCACTGGCCAATAAATTACAACAGTTCATGGTTGAATTTTACACTGATTATAGCTGTATGATGGAATGCAGCTAGGCATATATACAGAGAGTGATTTTATGATAAGAACTTTTATTTCAAGATGTTCACTAAAAAGAAATGCATACGAGATAGCTGTGTTTGGTAAGCTTCTTTTATATCACTGTCAACTGAAATAGTGTATCCTGTTGGAAGCTGACTAAGCAAAGTAGCTGCAGGATGTTTGCTTCCCCCTTTTGCAGGTGACTGGGTTTTCTGTGAGAAGGAAGAAGATGAGGAAAACAAAAAGGAATTTTTTCCCTTAAAGAAGGAACTGAGATAGAAATAAAATCTATTTCTAGTTTCTTTTCCATAAGACTTTCAAATGTAATTATGTTAGTTAAAACATGCTAAAATTTTAATTCCTATGTTAAGACCTCAAGGCCAGTTAGTGCTCCTGAACCTGAAATATAGGCTAAAAGATGTCTTCTGGTGTCCCGTCTGGCCTCCACCTGCCTATCCAGAAGGTTTCAGGTCCCCTGTATATCATGTCATGCCTGTCAGAATTGTGTGGATGTCCCTGGTAACCTGGGGCATCTCAAATGCTACAGGCTTTGTTTAACATTCTGAATTACACCCTAGATGACAACTGATTATAATAGAAGCTTAGACACCTAACTCAGCCATATTATGTAGATTACTTTGGATTTGATAGCCAGTGAACAGCAGGAAAACACCCATCTGGATGGCACGCTGGTGTAGACACTTCTTCCTCAAGATCTGGCCATTCCTGGTCAGCATACAGTCTACTTGGAATCTCTACCCTAGCTGCTTAATTCTCCCCATTCACTTCTGCAGGAAATTAGGTAGGTTTGGAAATTCTGGAATCAGATATCGAAAGGTCATGTAAGGCAATATTCCTCTCGGAATTTGGTAAGATGTCTTATGTTTTGCTTTAGCTATTGTTACATCTCTGTGTAAATATGTAACTTCCATTTTGGTCAGTCAAGCACCAAAATACGCATTCCTATCAAACTGCATCTTCTCTTCTTTCCAATTCTCTGAGAAAAAACATAATTTAAAAAAAATTTTTCACTACTCTATCATTCTTTTGGGGCAATTATTCTAAACTCTGATGCATTACTGGAAAATTTCCATAAGAATAAAAATTAGCAGACATAATTTGCCGCGTGTAGGTGTTAAAAATACATTTTGTTCTGCTTTTTGGAAAAGCAGCCTAGAAATAACCTGAAAATCCTGCCCAATTTTCTGTATACTATGTATTCCAAAGAGATTACCTTGCCTTTTGCCTCTTTTTCAACCTTTTCTAAACTGAGTACAGGGAATGCTGCCTCTGTCTAGGTCACCAGAGGCCCAGTCCCTCTCTGTCTAGCTGGTGTATGGTAGAATTTATGGATGAGAACTTGTCTGCAGTGTGGAAGACAGTTCAACACAAAACTCTGCAAAGTAGCACTTATAGGGTGCTAACTCTGCCAGTGGCTCTAATTCTGTACAGGCATGCTTGGGAATTTCAAAACACAATTATTGAAGAATGGTCACTGAATTTCTAGTGCAATTCCACACTGAACAGCTGTAGACTGAATGCAATCCAAATATTTTTATCAAAAGCAGCAGAAGTAAACACCTAACAAACCAAAATGGCAAATAGAGACAACAACACATTCATATAAAAATTCAGACAGCACAGGGACTTGAGCCATTCAAACCAAATGTACTTTGTCATAGTCACAGGCAAAATTAAACACAAAGTTAAAAAGAGACATGACACTGTGGTGGGACTCAGATAAGGATGAGACACTGTATTCTGGAAAGCAAGGATTCCAGGAAGGATTTAGAGATGGTGTTGGACACACAAGACAAACACCATTTCATAGCCCTGTACAAGGTAATAAATGGCTAATGAAAGCCTTTCATGAATAATGCTGGAAGAAGTTAAGTGTGGGGAGGCAAGACTATCTGCAGACAGCTGAATTGAAGCAGTGCACATATAGTGTCTACAGTCCTAAAGAAAGTCTCAGATGCTGGAGCGGTGAAGAAAAGAGCTGATGAAATTATTTAAGACCTGAAGATAATGTACTCATGGAGAAATTCAAGGCAGTATTTTTAACACTTGATTAGTCACTTGGCTAGTATATATACATTTCTTAATGGGAAGAATGTATTAGACTCATAAAGACTCTTTAATCTAACAGAAGCTGTAAAAGGAAACAATGTCCAGACCCCAAAGCTAGATAAACACAGAGAATAAAAGTAGGCAAAAAAATGTCAGCAGTGCAGGTGATTAATCATTAGGACAAAATACACACACAAAATACAAACTTCACACAAACCTAAAAATGGCGATACCCACGAGTTCACACCAGGTGATATAAACTGTGCATATTATTGAAAACCTGTGGATGGGAATTCCACTCCTTTAGGAATGGGCAGCTTCTGTCACACAGTACAGATAATACAGTATAAGCATTGTTCTTTCTAAAAAGTCACAATAATGGTTGCACTGCTTTTGTGACAAGAATATTGTCAATATTTAATCCTTTCTACTCTCCAAGTTAATTTTTTAAATTTAAGAGACAAGAACACAATGCAAGTGTTTGAATCATAATCTTGCAAAGACACTATCCAAGTCCTTGATATCAATTCATATGCTCTATTCCATATCAAATAGTGCCAAGACACTACCTAAAACAAAAAACTAACAGGAAAGAGATGTGCAGACCATATCTGAACCTGTATTTATAGTCAACATTGAACACAATTTGAATTATCCTAAGCCATGGTCCCCTCTCTTCTTTACTAATCATCCAGACCACTCTGAACTAGAGCATGTAGAGTTTCTCATTGCTTATTTAACATTTTTGTGCCACAGACCCCCTTTTCACGAAGGAGTGGAACTTCTCCAGCAAGTGGTCTGTGGATCACTGTGGACCACTCCTTTTCCCTATTACTTTCCTTTAGCAACAGTTGACAAAGGAATGAGATAGAGGCAAAAGGTACTAGGAACTGTGGGGTTATTGCAAGCTGACACCTAGATCCCGAGGCCTGCACCATGTAGTTATGCTTGCAGGACACTACAAGAAGTGGCAGCCTAACTGGGGGCACCAGTAGAACCAGTCTGATATTTGGAAGATTGGCAGTGCTTCCAGGATTGAGCTGGATTGCTACTGAAATATCCTGTGTGTTGTATGAGTCCTCAGAAATGTTTCAAGATAAACTCTTATTCTCAGAGCAGTCACTGCTAAAGGGCTACCTTTCCAACTTTGGATGTGCCCATCTCTTGATAGCATGCAAGAGGAAAACACTCAATCCAAGATTTCCAAGGAGTGTGGCAAAGAAGAAGGGAAGTTATCTGCTCACCTGAAATTTTTATTTGGGCTACTTCTCCATCTCCTCCTTCACTGTGTGCTCGGACCTCAACAACATATTCACCATCACTGGGGACTGGGACCTCTATCGTGTGCTTTCCAGTAGAAAACAATTTGCCTTCATGTTGTCCATCTGGCCTATAAAGTACCTAGAAAAGTCATAGTAAATACAGTTATTGAAATGTTGTATTTCCACAAGGATACATTTATAGATGTACAGTGTGTCAATGAAAAAGTACTAAGTTTTTATTCATATGAGACCTCTTTGTGTGTGTATATATATATATATGTATCTCAAAACTTAGAGAATCCCAACAGGATGTTTCCTCATTTTCTGTTACAAAATTACGCTACCTTTTGAAAAATAATTTTAGTGCTTACATTCAAAGTAAGTAATTAAGTGATGCAGAATAATAATGCAGGGTGGCAGAGAGCATCAGATAAAAATATGAGAACACAGCTGGGTTTTTTGACATAAAATTTATAACCATTTTCATAAATGAAAAAACAATCAATTTTATCATTAACTCTCAGTGATGCTAAACTAGTGCAAATGGGATGGTATATATCTTGTGGGACCTGTAGAAAAGATCCCAGTTCTTTCTGAAATAATCTCTGTGAAACATTGTTAGCAATTTCATGCAAGGAGATCAACTCCTCAATCAAATTTGCAAACATAGACAACGATATTAATTTTCTTAGTGCCAAGCAAGCGGCAAAATTAAACAGGAATTAATATCTGAAGTTTTCTATATGCCTAAAGTCAGTATATACACTTGCGGTGGTTACAGAGTAACTGCATCTAATAATGGTAGAGGTCCCTTCCCTTCCTCTACCTTCCCAGATTTTAAAAACTCATGTTCCAGGAACTGTAGCCCCTATGAAGATGGGAAAGGAAAACTGGAACAGTGCATACTGATATAAGGAAAACTAGAAAGTGTACAACTTTTCTATGCATTATTTTAAGCCAACAGACAATAAATGCGATCATATGGGAAATGAGGTTCTTGCAGTCACTTCTATGAACTTTCCCATAATATGGTTTACCACCCAAATGAATTTCAGTGCCCCAATGTTTTCTCACCATATCGACTAAGCCCAGTGGCTTTGCCCCAGGCCTACTGGATGGTTGTGACTGCTGAGCATGATACCCTCCTCTTCAGCATTCAAGTATGTTTAAGTCTGATTACGTACAAAGATTCAGCACTGTCTATAAAATGCACTACATGAAGCGTACATAAAAAATATTTTCAGATATCATACTTTGTATCCTTCAACAGCAGACTCATTTGACATTGCCTTCACGTGATCCCAGGTGATGATGTACCTTGAGCCAGATCTTACAGAACTGATAATTCTTGGACGTTGGCTTGGAGCTGAAAAGCAACATATGTATAATGTACACATAAATGAGATTTCATAAATGTTCAATGATGGTTTTATTAAGACATATAAAAATGTAAAAATGGAACTTAGGCTGACATACATATGATCAAGGGATAGTCTCCTTCCTGGAATGAACTGCCACAGTTCCAGCCAGGCGATTTTGGATGGCTTTGTGCAGGGGTTACGTTGTGGGTCTGCCTTTCTGTGTTGTCAGAACGGAAGTGGCCAACGTTACCCTTCTCTGTGTTGCTGACCATGTGTGTTTGCTGGCATGCAACTACCTTCAGAACCTCTCAGAAATGTGGTGTAAGTCATATTTATTCATTGAGATCAAATATTTAATTAACCATTTACAGCCACTTCTACATCATTTAACTCAGTTCAGCAGAAATAGAAGTACCCCACTGCAGAAACCATTAATTATAATTTACACAATAAGCTTATAAAATGGACTCTTATTCAACACAAGTGAACCCTGCAGGTGCAGGTTGCACAATACACTATTTACTGACAGAAATCCTCAAATCAGCTGTATGTATTTTTAGCCCAGATAACTGTGTTTTAAACACACATGATGTATTTCTTACATTGCTCAGTCAATGCTAGTGCTAGGTATCCTCATTATGTCAGGAGCAATATTCAAAAACCTGTTATGGTATGTAAATTCTAGGGTGAGATTCAGATCACCCACTTCTCAAGGCTGCCCAATCCTGCTGCTCTGCTGTTAATGAAAATTGCAGTTGGTCACATTTTAATCATCAGAATCCTTCTTGCTATTGACTAAACAGAAAGGCAGTGTATAGATGCCTAATAATAGCTGGTCTCAACTGCTCATCATTTAGAATATCATGTCCAGCTTTGGGATTCCCAGTACTTGAAAGACACTGCAGAGGGTAACCAACCTGGTGGGGAGCTGGAGCAATTGACTTGTGAAGGAAGGGTGAAAGAGCTGCACTTGTTCACCCCGGAAGAGTGACAGTTTTGGAGGGGACCTAAGAGTCCCCTGTCCTAGCAGGGGGCTTATCAAGAAGGATCCAGGCTCTTGGATGGCAAGGCACAGGGACCAGCAACATACTGATTTAGAGTCTCAGACCAGATGGTCAGAATAAATTGGGGAGTGGAACGAGTTTCTCAGAGAGCTTGTGCAGTCTCTATCCCTTAGGTTTTCAAGATACAGCTGGATAAATCCCTGAGCAACCTGATCTGAGCTTGCCGATGACCCTCCTATAATCTTAGCCTCTCTACTGCCTTTTGTAAGATATCCACATTATACTTGGCAACAAAAGAGAGGAAGGAGAATTTTAGCAGAAACTTTCAGACAAAGATGCAATACCACATGAAGAGAGAATATTCAGTGCATATGAATGAGAAGCCATGTTTGAAAACACGATGGACATGATTATACTTAACCTAATACTCCATTTACTTACGTGCTTTCCTGGTAACAATATCAATGGTGCTGCTGGGAGGTCCATAGCCTGCACTATTGAAGGCAGAAACATCTACATGGTAGCGAGTGTTAGGCTTCAGGTTTTCCAGTTTGGTTGAATACTCTTGATTGCTCACCTGTACCCTCTGTGCAGCTGCTTCTTTATCATGAGCAGCCCAGTAACGAATCTGTAAGCAAACAAATTGGAGGATTAAATTTAACACATTTAATCATAAAGAAATTTTATGAAAACTGATGTATTCTATACTATATATTCTGGATATAAACCAGCTAAAAGAAATCCAACAGCAATAGCATAAATTCCTTCTACAGGCTGTGATTTTAACCAAGCTGCATATAGGCACAAAGAAACAGAAATAAATGGAGAATTTATTACGTAAACTTTTCTCACAGTGGTTTAACTTGTTCCCAGCTAAGTCACTAGAAGCCTGGGAGCTGAATAATGCCTTCAAAGAACAAGACTATTTTCTTCTTGCTCTTTTGTTTTTGCATTCTACTCTGAACTTTAGCATTGTTTTCTTACACTAGTAGAGACTAAACTCTGATAACGTTTTCAGAGTATTTTGTTTCGAATGTCTTACAAATTTAGCCCTTTTGTACTTCTATCTACGGAATGCAAAGCATTCAGTCATGTTAGCTGCATGCGTAGGTCTGGACAGGTGCACACAACCATTTTCTAGAGTTCTTCAGCTAAATTCAGATTTCATAGCACAATCTGAGATTTGTCAAAGCAGATTAAGAAGGATATGAAAAAAACCTTAAAATATCAGAAAAGCACAACTCTAAGCTTGTAACATCTTAACACAGCCAATTAGGAGTACACAGAAATTCTGTGAGGGCTTTTTTTTCTTCCCAAGACTTGTTCCATCCTTCTTAAATTCATTATGCATTACAAAGCACCAGGTGAAAACAGTGTAATTCCTATGGAGTGATGCCATTCCATACAGTCCCTCACATACACAGGATCCTATTCTGCATGGCCATGTGAGATGCAAATGAGAGTGAAACGATGTCAGTCTCTGGGTTTTGTCTGGTTTATAACTATTTGCATAAGACTAAATTACTGCACCAACCTGAAAGAGCAGAAAGCTGTGCCCATTACATTTTGATTTTGAATGTTTTCACCCCCAGAATTTCTGCTCAGCTTCTGCCTGACTTCATAATGATTTTCGTGTATCCTACATGAGTGCATTTTAAATTTTTTAGGAAGAAGTTAATATTAGTAAATTCAGGCTCTGGGAAAAATCTTACTTTGTAAGACATTATTGGTGACAAGAGGTATCCTGTCATCTTGTCTTTTAAATAGTAACTGCTTTAACCTTCTGTTCTTCTAACATTAGTTGTCCACAAAAACTTCATTTAAGGAATAGGTTAGAAGAACTGATAGTTTGTCAAAGTGTTAATATCACAGTTCTCTTTACAAGTTGTGGGTACAACCCTTGTTTGGTGAGGCTTTATTTTCTCCTATTTACATTTAAATTACAATATTTAATAAAAATATTTCTTTCTTTTATCTTAGAACACATGCTGTGGCTGAACGAGGAGAGATGCAGGGGATTTAGTAGGGGATTTCTCTTCATCTACTTCAAATGTCTTTGGACATCAGAACAGCATCACTACACAGAGATTACCATCAACTAAATACTTCTTGTAGCTTGTCTCTTGTCAATGTTTGTTGCCACAGTCCTTCCTACAGTGTTACAGGTTACTCACTCTGATTATTATAAATGTGACATCTTAGTGGCCTTTGTCACTCTTTCCTGCTGCAGGGAGAATCACACTGTATCTGCAGACCAAACTCGCTTTGCTTTTTAAGTTCAGCATGCACACCTGATTTTTGGCATGCACAAAAAGACAATCTTCAGTTCTACATATGTATGTCCTGCACTCTGTTTAGAAAGTATCATCCACTAGCATCCTAAACAGCAGTTTAATGTAATTTAGGTAATCACACTCATGAAATTCCCACTTATAAAGCTGGCTATTTTCCTGAGTAAAGAGCCTTTACCCTAAAATGAGTGAGGATTGTGCACCCAATCCATTCTGCAGGCTTCTCCAGCAGGGTGGTAACCTCCACATGATGAATAGTTTCAAACCGGCACAGATCTGAAACTGTGACAGCCATTTTAGCTGAAGGTCTGATAATGATCTTCAAGTCAGAATTTCTTTCATACGATTATAATTAATATACTGTTGTAGATAAGCTGCTCCTGTTGAATGCAACCAGCTGTACACCATAAGGTGTTAACCGTAAGTGACTGACTCAGGTGTGAGAGGGCGTGTACATCAGGAGCTAGAGGATGTCATGTCTACCTCTGTCTCTAAGTTCAAACAAGTTTCTAGCCTACAGCAAAAGGAAGTCTGTGAAGTTCTAGGTGGCCAAAAGTTTATTAATCATGACAGGACCAATGGTAGCTTTGCTGTTGATTTTAGCTGGCCATTGAAAACTAATTAATTAATTTTTAGTATGATCTATTATGTTAATTAAGTAACAGCTTTACCTAAAGATAGAAAACACACTTTATATGAAGCTTTTATTAATCATGGCATATTCTGGAAGCCTTTAAATTCCTCCGCCTTGCAAAGCTTTTTTACAATCTTAATATTCGTTTGCAGTAGAGGGATGCTAAGGGTGTAATACAAGAGTAACAGAGCATCAAACAAGACAAGCAAGAACAATGAATAAAAATGCAAAATACTTCACTGAGAGCACATTAAGTTTCAGACAGAAGTAATATAATTTAAAAGTTTAATAAAATCTAAATCCCAAATAATACTGTTCTTGGCTGCAATGTTGTGGACTTTACTCCTATAGTGTGTGAGCTGTATGTCATGAACACAGAAAGTTCTTCTTCAATATACAGCCATATTTACATATTTGGAACATTGTAACAACTCTTGGAAAAGAAAAAAAAAGATTACTTCCCTGAGAGCTAAGAAAAACTACTATCTTCTTTATACTATTCCTATATTTCTCACTTTTTATTTAAATCATTTCAAATTCTCTTGAAATAATTTGGAGATTTCTTTCTTGACTCTGGGGAAGTGATATCTAGAATTAAAGGCCCCATTGCTTCATGAGGTCACATTTCCCCACTCTACTGATTAGCCCCGCTCTCTTTTTCTTAAAGAGCTTATATAGTAGCCCCAGACAGTCTGCTTATTCCTGGTGCTCTGCATTTACTTTGTTAGGGTAATCCATAGGCAATGAATCTGCAGAGGACACAGAAGGGGATTTCAACTAAGCTCAAGAATTTTTGTGGGAAATAGGCCAATAGTGATTTGTGTGAAGGAATGCCTTAGCCATCATGAATTAGTGCAGACCTCTGTGCTAAAATCAGGGAAAAACCTGTCTTTCATGGTCCTCTCCTCTATTCAAACTTTAATATACTAAAGCTGTTTCTGTAAGTGTCGTGAAACAAAAGCTTCCATATTATTGACAGTTTTTCATAGGACTGACACAAAAATATACTTTACTCATATTAAGAAAGAATGCTAATAGCATATTTCAGTCAACAAGAGACACTGGTGGTCAGCAGTGATAAATTTGTTTAATAAAATAAGCCTATATCTATTGCATAGAAGCAGCATGAAATATGGATAGTGTCGCTGGTGCTGCACGCACTGTAGAGATGTGGCTTTTAGCAGTCTATTGTAAGAATTCATAAATCTTAAATTCTTTATATGGATGGAGATAGTTTTCATACTTTATCTCTACTTTAAGTGTGAGCTGAGGATACTCCTCTGTAATAGCAAAATGTATCAGCTCACACTCATCACCATGAGGGCAGTCATCCTGACAGTATGCATTAGTGTCAGGAAAATCTGACTCCTCCTGGTGTGAGAAGCGTTGTGTCACAGGTGAAATACCTCAGGTTCTTTCCTCAGAGTACTCCCACCTCTTAAACTCTAAAAGTCAATTATGCAATTTTGAAGTAACAATAAAGACCAAAAGGAAACTGAAAAGGTGCTCTGGTGAATGATGGTTTCTACTAACCTGTGTTACACCTGAGCAGTAATTAAAAAGATAACTATTGTAATATTTTTCGATTCCAATAGACACAGAGCCTTCCAGAGATAGTCACTGGAATTTTATAATACAGTTTGAGTACTCCTTCCACCACAACTTTTGTTGCAGCTTCACAAAAGCTATCTGTGGCCTTAACCTTCCAGAACAGCCCCCTCTGTTTTTGCCCTGTCCTATGCCTCCTTCAGGACTCATGGGAGTTCTGATATTCAGGAACATAAGTCTTTCTTTTTATTCTCAGTGAAGAAGCATGGGCTTTCCTTTTGCTGCCTTCCCCTCTACTAGGATGAGACTGGTGACTGCCCTGGGGAAAAAGATCTCAGAATTAATACCTTATTGAGCATTGTGGGGCAGTAATTTGTGACTATCAGTCTGTTTATCATCTAGCCAGATGTAAATTTTTTTACACAGTCCTGATAATTAGAAGATTATCTTAGAAAAAGAGGAAAAAAGAGAAGAAATTTATATTCTAATATAGATGTTCACTGTACATGTACAAGCCAGTCAGTTCGCGCTGGATTTGTGAAAGTGTATTTCTTCAGGAATACGTGGATAAAATTGTACTACAGCTATCAAAACAAAGCCACATCCCAAACATCCACAGTCCATGTAACAGATGGTCCATTCCCAGGATATCCCACCTTTTTATCAGTTATTCTCTTTTCAGCCCAAAGATCCCCCACATTTCTTTCTGATTTTTTTCCTTTGTTTTTCTATCAATTGTTCTGTTCATCCTGGTCTTTCCTGCTAAATCCTCTCCCCTTCCTTCTTCCCCTGATGTCCCCTGACAGCAACTCAGATATCTTTATGTAAAATAAGGTAAAGTTAAAAAAAGTGGCCAACATGGGTTGCCTCTGGGCAAGTTCCCCTACCATGTTCTTTCCACATTTATCTTTGCCCCTCCTGCTTTACTACCCCACTCCCTACTACAACTCTGAACATCCATCTTCATGGTCTATCACAACTGCAATCCTAACCTCTATCAGCACTCCTTGATGCTGCTCTCTCCTCCAGAGAGCAGTTGCCACTCTCCCCCAGTTGCCACACTCTCCAGAAGTCTCCTGGTGTGTGCCTGCCAAGTGTGTATTCAGGTTATTCTGTGTGTGAAGGCTTCAATTTCTGGACAGACAGTCCAGCTCGGGAGTGCCACGCTGCTACAGGGCTGTCCGGGCTGAGCTCACAGATCTCAGCTATGACCATCAACTTGTCCATCCTATTCTAGATGCAAAATCCCTGCAAGACACCAAACCAGTGGGCTGCTTTAGTAAATTAGGAGTTACCACTGATATTAGTATCTTAATTTCAAACCCCAGTGTCCTCTATTGGTAATTTTTAAACTTTGTGTCTGTACTGTATAAAATCAACCTTTACATGGGACACTATTCTTGTTATAGGATCACAAAAGTTTTACATAAATCTCATAGAGACAGAAACAGAGATCAGGAAATATAAAACCAAGTACTACTAATTTATTCATAGATTCCAATTATAAAAATACATTCCATGAGATTAGTCCTCATTTGTATGTGTTCATTTTGGAACACAGAGGATATCATCAAGTAGCTGAAAACTTAAATCACAAGACAAGTCACTAACAAACTAAAGACCCAAACCCCTGTTCTGGGGTGCAGACAAAGTAAGCAGACTGTACACGGCAGAGTTTGTCAGCATCCACTCTGCATGGATGATGTTAAGACTTCCCTGCTAGAGTACTAAATGGCCATTTCCCATTGCACCGAGCCTGTGGTTGCTGTCCTCTCTGCAGAAGGACAAGAACAATTTTTATGGGTAGTACCACTGAGATGGACCAGATGGAACCTGCCCCGAAGCTCTTTTTCACGTGGAAAATAGAAACCATCAAGGAAACATCACAGTCTTGCACAATAGCAGTGTCTCTGTTGTACTGCATTCTGGGCATTTGTCAAGTAGTCCTGCTTACTATAGGGTTTGTCGGTGAGATATATTAATAACTGATGGTAATTTAAGTGGCCCATTTGTGTAATTTCACATATGTGTTGACAATTACGCCCATATTTTAATTTCAATATGTTTTAAGAAGCTAGAGATAGTCATTCAATTTCATAAAAGAGACAACATACTTTCATAAAATAAGGATCCCTTTTGTCAGTTGAATAGTGCAAACACACATTTCTTAATATGTTTTAGTAATGAAGTACATAACACCAAAAATAATCTGTTTCTCAAGATGCAAAACCTGCACTTTTGCTAATTAAAATGCTAACTAAAGAGAAGCAAACCCTAAGAGACAGAATGCCAGAATAGGAATCATTGTTGGATTTAACTACTGACAGTAAATTAATAAGAAGATTGACAGTGTTGCTACTAAACTCACCTGATATCCTTCCACAGATTTATCAGAAACATGGTGCCAAGAAACAGACATTTCAGAAGATGACAAAACTTTTACGCTCACATCTGTAGGTATTTCAGTTGGAGCTGGAAGATGAAACATATGTTAAACATTCAATCTGATCCTGTGGTATTGCTATAATTTTTTACAGGGACTCTTCTCACTTTAGTATTTTATATTATTTTCAGTATTTTATATAATTTTACTGGTATCAGTGAGCCAAGTACTAGTCTTTAATCTAGTTTTTCTTAAGTAAACTTCAAGTCCAATGATGATTTGTATGTAAAATGACTCTGTAAAAACAAAGCAATGATCTTGTTACTTGGCTCAGACTATGTATTTTTATGCTTCAACAGCTTTCTTGCTGAAATTTGTGTAAACTGAAAACAGCCTTTAATAAGCAGAATGAAGCATCCAGTGATCTTTTACTAAATGGGACAGCAGCTTACATATTATACACATTCGATTTTTTAAGTTAGTTACACACAAATACTTGTGTGTGTCACTTAGTCCTAATGATACAAATTTTTTTGTGAGAGCAGATATTAGATATCTGGCTGTCCAGTGGCACATACAAACTTTAACATAGGTGTGAAATGATCCAAAGCACCGTTCTGTAAGGCATACATCATACAGTTGATTTTGTTTGTATTCTTAGTTCTGAACAGCAGCCAACGCAGAGTACAGACAATTATAATGTGATACTTTTATCCAGAGCTTAGAATACTAAGGTCTAGTTTCATTTCACTGCTTCTTGAATTTTAAATGTGGAAAGGAATTAAGAAAGGCACAAACTTAGCAATGTCTGTAAAAGATACAGTTTTCTAAGCTAAGAAGAGTTCTCTGTCGTGAATCTTTTGAAACAAGCTGCAACAGACAGGCATGGCAGCCCTAGCCGAGGAAAGCTTTCATATACTTAATCTTCCAACTGGGCATCCAGTCAACTATGCATCAAAACAGCCACTGTTAAGAAAAAATCAGTAACATCTCTCATGAAAAGTATCCTAGGTAACAAAATAATCTTATATGCAAAGTTACCTTTTGTAATTGTCTTTCAATGGCTGTTAATAATGCAAATGTCTAATTAAAAAATTATACATTATTGCAAAATTGTTTTCACAATGACAGGAATTAAGATAAGCAAGAAGCCTGTGCACTCATTACTAGCAATCATTACTCACTACTAGCAATGGCAGATATGACTAGCAGTTGTCAGACATGGAACTTGGCTTATTACACGTGGGAACACAAAAATTCCTCAGTCACTTAAATGAATAACAATTCGCACAGTTACAATTGGAGAAACATAGATCTATTATAGAATATACAACTTAGTGGAAAATTTGTCACTATATTTATGTATATATGGATATTCATACATATATGTATGGAATATTGCATGACCATATTGCTTTAAGATTTCCATAATAGCTTTGAGAAGTTGTGTTGTCTAACAGTAATAATATCACTTGCTGACTCAAAGGTACAGAAGTACAGGTGGAATAGTTGTGATCATCTAATCTATTCCCAAATCACTGTCAGACCCTTCTCTATTGTTTCAATTACAGAACTTTCAAAAAAATTCATACTGAAAAGTTTCAACTGTTAGGGCTTTTGCTAATACAATACTCTAACAATATTTTATCTGCTCATGCTTGCTTATGAGCTGCAAATAATTTACATCCCTATTTGTCATTTATGTTCTATAAATATTTTGCAGCCTCTCCTGAGCCAGAAAGATGATATCAGCTGCTTTCCTCCAGCCTTCTTATTCAGTATTTCTACCAATAAAAGGAGAAATCACATGGTCATCACAATATGCTCTCTTCACTGAAAACATAGTGGTCATCATACAATTATCTTCTAAGCAAAACTATTCAAAGTTCAGGCTGGCAGCCAGTAAGCACACTACAAGGTGTGGAGGTGATTTTGTTCAACTCCTGATGCCAGGAGACAACTCTGCAGAATGCTCTTCAGAGTAACTTCCATTATATCTCTCGGAAAAATTCCTTCTAACCTGCCCTGAAGTTCCTGGATTGGATATGGGCAGTAGTCACAGCCACAGCTCTGTGCAGGACCTGTGAGCACTACTGGTAAGGTTTGTACTCTTGTGCTTGAAATCAAAGAAGTAGGTTCACTTGGCTTCTATTTCTTTTGCAGTCTGCATGTCATCATTTCACCAGAAATGTTTTTATCAGGTGTCTGGGCTTTGCTAAAGTCTGTGTTAGAACATCAGCAGCCACTCAAGTGACCTCTTTATCTGGAAGTTGGCACTACTGCACATTTGCTTTTCCTCTGTCTTTTTCAGCTACTAGGCTCTACCATGTCCCTGAACTTAGATACCATACAAACACACTTGCCATCCCCGACATGGGATGGATAATCCTAACACAAACACATAGGAGCTTATCAGTCAGTTGTTGATAAAGCCTCTGAGCAAGGACAGATACTTAAGTGTTATTTGGCTGATATTGCTTTCATTACACCATAGCTATTTACTAGCACATTTATACAATTGCAAAAAACCCCTTTGTGTTGCTGCAGCAGCTGTTGAAGATGATTTCCTAAGGTGCACTTTCCTGAGAAAAACAGTTAGCACCAACCTCAACAGCTAGCTTGGTGTTGGTAGCTTGAGTCCTGAATTATTCTGAGAAACAAAAGGACTCTTTTATCTTTTCTCTGTGTGTGGCCAATTTGTGTGTGAAGTTCCCATTAGTGCTAATGGGAACCATGAACATAAATCTTCCATAAAGTACACAGAGTACAGAACAGAATCGGAAGTGTCAGACTGGGGCCCTGTTATTATATCCCTCATCTTGGCTCTTTGGTCTACATCTGTTGACTTTGTGAAGGAGATTTTGCTCTATGGAAAGAAAAATACTAGCAATTCTTTGGGTTTCTGGCAGAAATTAATGAACTGCATTTTTTTAGAACAGGCTTGAGTGATGATAATACAATTAAAGATGTTGTATATATTTCTTCTGATTTAACGTAAACGTTCTTCCAGTACTTTCTCTCTCCTGCCAAGTTTGGAAATGTCATTTAAACTTCAATCCTAAAGATCACAGCATGTGAAATAATTACATTAAGAATTAAGAAAAATATTTTAATGGAATGTGAAAGAGGTTTCTATTGAATTACTCACTTAATAGCTCTAAAATGCAAACCAGAATAAAGAATTTAACAGGGATAATTTATACGAGACTCTAAACATGCTGGAAATATAACTAGATACAATTGAGCTATCATTCGTTCACAATTTTGGGCTAAATTCTGATACTGATCTACTAGAATACTAGGCTTTAGTGTGGTCTGTTAAGAAAAAAAAATTAAGCGTATGTCAAATACATGTATTAAGATCACAGAGACATTGCTGAACAAAGATGTAAATGTTTTAGGCAACCGCAATGAAAATCAGAATTTCTTTTTCTATATTCTTAAATCTTTTAACAAGCTGTGTGAAGAATCTTGCATGCTGCTGTGTATTGCTCATTGACAGCAAGTACAGCCAAGTGCTCTGCATCACACAGAAAGCAGAAAGTGGAATTTGGCTATTGAGAACAAGCGTACTGTGTGAGCAATGCACAACCTCCCTGCTGAAGATGTATCCTCTTATACAAATCAGTGTCAAGGGCCAGGTTCTACTGATGCTGGTAGTGCTGATCTGGCCTCTCAGTGTAAAACTTATTTGGAATATTTACTCACCATCTTGGGCTGAATAAATGACAGCAGTGAGACTAAATGGTCCATCCCCTTTGTTGTTAAAAGCTTTCACTTTTACTTGATACTGAGTTGAAGGGAGCATTGATTCATCCTTGTGGACATATCGGCCAATTTCAGGATTAGTAACTGTAACTCTTCTCCATTCTTTCTCACCAAATGGCTTGAAGGCCACTATATAACCAAAGTTATTGCCATAATGGTATTCTCTTGACAAAGGCTGTAAAGACACAAAAAAACCCAGTAATTTTTGCTAAACAGCCAGGTCTAGAATGAAATATAAATAATGCAGAAAGAATTGATAGGTTCATTGTAAAAACACTGAACTAAACCTCCATTTTGTCCTGGTTTCCTTCAATGGCTTGCTCCCACCCCCTTTAAAAATAGGCCCTCTTAGAGCTGCAGTGTTAGCATATTTGCTAGGAAAACATTTAAAAATCTTTTTCCTCATCTGAACTCAATGCAACACACATCACACTACCTCCCACAGAAAGAAACCAAGAATAATTGTGTACTGAAACAGCTGTAGCTAAAAAAATGACCTAAGGAATGAGGCATAGCAGATATGTAACACAAATATACTAGGCCAGTATATGGGTCCATGTAGTTGTATGGAGATAGATATTCCTGCAAAAGAGAAAGAGTGAAGAGAAAATCTATGTGGCTGGCCCAAATGATATTAATTTACTGAAAGTTTTTCACCTAGGCAACTGGCACAGCTGATGAAGAAAGACACATTCAAAGAATGACTCATCCTACCACTTTTCACTGATGATGGAGGGGATCTAGTTGCTGATTTAGACTACTTAGCTTCTAACTGGTAAATCTTTTAGTGAAATGACTCCCACCTTCAGTATCAGCATTAAAGGTACCTATTCAAAATATTTCTTAAAACTATAGCTAATTTCCTATACCTAGCTAATTACCTATACCTGGAAAATATGAAATTAGGGAGACAATCTGCCATAATGAATTTTTCTTCTTTTACCAAAGCCCTATATCCAATGATCCCTTCTAAGTCCATGGAGCTTTTACCACAACTATTAGACACTGCAGCTAAACCAGCTAAAATCACATCATTCATCTGTGCATCACGAGGTTGACCAGAAGCATCTTTTGAAAATAAGCTTCCTGCATCACCTTTTTCCCTAATGGCAACCTCACAGAGATGAAATAGCTTATCTTGAGGCAAAGGTCTTGGAGCAGTGACACAGAGAGTAATTATTCTCCTTAGGTGTTTGCCCACTACTGCAGCACTTCAGCCAACATGCGTGGAGATATTCTGAACAAGGTTTTATGAAAATTTGATGTACCTCATCTTCTGAATCTATCACTGTAACTAGCTACTTAAAATAAACCAGAATTCTATCTCATATGCCAAAGTAAGCAGCCTGGATGAGGTCCTAGTCGCAGAATGATTTTCAGCCAGAGCAAACTTCAGAAAGCCAGGACTGGTGCTTAAAAACTATATTCTGAAAGGTCTTATATAAAGTATTAAAAGAAGCTTTCTCTCCAATGGCTGCACGTCATAAGTAGGTATAAGTAGCTGAACAGTTTTTAGTATCCACTAAAAACTTTGAAAAAGAAAATGGAAGAGGGAAAGACAAATGGGGAAAAATGAGGAAAAATGGGCATGCTCCTAGCTCTCCTTCTCAGTTCTTTCAAAACAAGACTTAGAAGAGCTTTGATTGCATCTCTGGCTGTCTCATTCAACCTGGGCTTATGAATCATAGCAAAAGCTGAAAAGGGGTTGGCAGCAACATGTGAACCTGCCATACATTTTGTTCTTCTCTTCTTAATTAAGGAGTATCTAGAGGAGCATATGCAAATGTCAGCACATTTGGGGGAATCAATATACATTTTTATCTTAGCCTTACAGATAGATATATTGTTGTCTGTCAGACAGACTCCACAAATCTACAGCGCCTATTCAAAAACCCTTGCTAGACATAGCATAGGAGATTCTTGGGAAATAAATACTTGAAGCCATGTTTAATTTGTCTGACTAAAAGAGCTACTGAAAACAGATGTGAAAGCATGACACTAGGTAAGAGAAATAATGAGAATATAAATCTACGTGAGTGTACAGGGAATACTAAAGTGGTCTTGTACTTCTGATCTTGCATTAGTCACTATTCTCCTGGTTATATTTTCTTTGTTTAGTTTGGTCACAGCCAAGTTACCGCTATATTGGAAATGCCATGAGTACCAGTCTTTACATGCAATGCAAGAAGCAGCTCTGTAGTTTGTTGAAGTTTTTATAAGAAAAGCTTGTAAAGTAAAATAATCTAGGTCTTCTGCACCTGTCCATTGCATGTGTTCTTTTGCTCTTCAAAAATAAGAGACCAGAATTAAGCCAATTAGGACACATCTACTTCCTATTATTAGGGGAACTAAGATACAACCTTTTCAATATATTGTAACAGAACTGTGGACCTTCTTTTTCAGAAACTTATAAATCTTTTCTTCACCGCTAAAATACTTAGGAAGACTGAATAAATATTTTGTACTGAACTAAAGAGCAAAAATAAACACCAAACCCCAAGCAAAACCCACCCAGGAAAGCCCAAATCTGGTAGCTCAAAGATATGGATGGCTATTTCTGTGTCATACTTGAGAACTTCCACAGAGATATGATCAATCCTAAGTACAAAAAGAAGGAAATATGCATATGGATTAAAATCTGCATATTCATAAGGAGAATCCCTATACAATATATGCTGTTGGAATTATGACATCTTTACATTACTTCCAACAAGAAAAAGCACTCTTCCTAGAGGTAATTCAGCTGCTACATTTGAAAAAACTATTCCTCAAAAGACACAAATGGGATAATGTGCCTTATGTATCTCATAGCCTTATGACAGTGAACAGAGAGGTCAATAGAAAACAAACTTGGTAATTTTTTCAAGCATAACATAACCCTTTTTCTTTGCCAGAGGTAATGCTGCTGTAACTCTGTTTTTCCTGGATACTTACAGGCTCTGACATGAATCCAACCATCTCCCTAGCTTCCCCAAATACCCTGTAGCAGATTTCAATTCTCTCTTCCATGCTACTTTTGCTTGTGCAACTTTGTTTATAAATCCTTATTCTCTCATGTGCTGGGTTTTGCTTTCCTCTTAGTCTCTTTTTGTTTCCTGCTTTACCTATATCCACAGTATAGGTAAGTTTTCAAAACCATTGCTTTAGTAGCAGAATGAAGACTGCTTTTATCGATGCATTATCATAGTCAGTACGTATTTCAATCTCTTTGTTTTAGAATGTTTTAGATGATATTTTAGAAATGTCTACCACATAAGCCCTAAGGTACTATCTTCCTCATTCCTTTTCATGTATTTTTTAATGAGAAAAGTCTGAAAACCTATATATTATATACAAATCCTGTTCTCACAAGACCCAGAGACAAACCATCCACAGGTTTCAGGAGGCACAAGATTAGATATAAGATGGCACAGGTTCCATGACTTCTTGCATGCACAATACGTACCATCCATGTTATCGTCAGCTCTCGATTGCTTCCACCCCCTCCTCCAACATCAGAAGGAGCCACGTTAGGAGCTAGCGAAACAGAAGAGACAAGAAAAATTACTACAAAGTATGCAGCAGACAGCTGCAAGGCCAATGAGCACACGTGGCACACACTATTAAAATAATGATGGTGTGCAATCTGCCAAGACTAATGTATAGCTACTGCTTCAGGAAACAGGCCAGCTGTAACCATAGCCAGCAATCATTCTTCTTTCTCCCTGTACTATCTACAAATATTTAATTAATATTCAGGAATGGAAAATTTCTCGTAAGTCTTAAGAGAAGCACACTGTGTATTGTTCTTGTGCTTTCTCAGATGTTGGTATGCCAAGGGCTCAAGCACTGTGGACTTGCATGTGTAATTACCTTAACACACTGTGATCAGTTCCACCTACTTCAATCGATTTACTTGCCATGTGTAATGTTAAACCCACGGGTCTATCTGTGAAGCACTGGCACACTAATTGTATTCTAGACTAGTGGCACATGTCTTCTTGATTATCATGTTCAGGATGGGTAGATGTCCCTAAGCAAAACTGGCATAGCACTTTATAATTTACTAATTGCATTTTACACTGATATCCTGTGTAATGAAATACGATCTGTTGATCTATCATTGGTACACAGCTGGGTGGTAAAGTAAGATACTTTCAAGGACTCCATTATAAATCATTCCTATATCGTCATTTCTTTCAGTCTCTTTGTGCGATGGTTCTATTGCTATCCTCTGCGACGTCTGTGTATTTATTTGCTGTCACTGAATACTGAGGACACACAAAGTACCACTGAAAACTTAGGACATGACAGCCTCCCTACAGGGCATTAAATATGCCTCAGATGTGCATGTCTTAGCTACATGCACTACCTAAATGAATGTGTTCTTGGCATAAAAAAAATCTGATAGGATCAGGCATTTTCTCCACTAATCAGTGAAAGTCATAGTGTTCTTGCACTGTGTAAGAGTGGCCTGAGGCCACTGAGGCCTTCTCTGAGAGACAGCTGAGGAGAAACACAAAGCAGAGAAGAACTAATGTTTTCAGATAGGATAAAAATATGAAAAAATAAATTTTTAATTGAAATCAGTATTCAGTGCATGGTTTGCATTACTTATTTCTGGCCTTTCTGAAAACAAATTAGTGGAGATCAAGACTAAACATACATATGACAATTTGAGAGAAAGCTGGAATTTGTTACTTGACCTTGCAGTCATGCTATCTAAGTATATAGCTCTACAGCTAAGTTAGAAGCAGAGGATTGCTAGAATGCCTAAGTAGTCAAAGAAGATAGACAGGCTGCCAAAGAACAGAAAAAACCCGACTGTTTAAAGTCTAACGTGCCACTCTTGTCAAAAGAATCTTCCTCATTCTCCCAGCCATTAAACCCAGGTTTTTCTCTCTGCTAAGATCAGGAAACTAACAACTATACTTGGACAATTACTCTAATGCACCCAGATGCTAAAAATACCTAAAACCAGACCTTGATCCATTGAATTTCAAGAAATCACTGTGAAATGTTATTGATGAAGCAAGCTGTTTCATTGAAAATAAAAAACATTGCACACAGTCTTAGCATGCTAATAAGTTATTGAAATTAGTTCTCTACCAGAAGAGAGACTTCAAAATTGAAAAAGACAACTTTTAAGTGTAACAGACATTATTTGTCATCCACATAATACAACAAAGACACAGCACTGTTTGCTGCTGTTTAACACAGAACAAATGTTAGCAATAATAACTACAATATGTGGACATGGCTTGTTGTTCGTTATTTACCTTTGTCAGAATTACATGAAAATGCACATGCAGTTGTGCATACTGCTTCTGTAGTACCCTTGACACTGACAGTGCAACCCAAATCCTACTGTTGCGTAAAACAAATTCCAGCTCCTGGCAGAAAATGCATTTGGGTGCAGACGTTAATCTGTAAATTGTAAATTATTTATACCCTATTTTGTCATGGCAAGAAGTGCTGACTGATGCCTAAGAAGACTACATTAACATTTTGCATGGTTTGCCAAAAATTGTCTCACAGTCTGCCAGAGCATGGTGCCGTGCCTGGGGAATCAGACAACAGCCTAAATAGACCACTTCTTGCAAAAGAGGTACATTCTGCTACAGAACTGGAAAGTATGCCAGTTTTGGCGAGGCTACAAGAAATGCCTTGAGTGTGGCACGCTGCAAACTGTAGGACACTACCACTGTTCCACCTGCTAGCATTATTTCTCTCCTTATCTGTGTCTTTTCTAACATTTTAAAAATGTCTATTGTGCACCAGGCATTCAAAGAAGCACGTGTAGATTTCTTCTGTAGATTCTTGGGCCTTCAAATGCAGCTCGAGTCATAAAACGTATGATGCTAGTAGTCAATTTTCTAGGCAGTGATTATCTTTTATTTTAGTATTAAAGTTCTGTGGCTTTTCCTTCCCTATCCAAAATAATTTAACCAATTTCTTTTCTTTCTCCCCAGGCAACAAAGTTTTAATGGACCAAATTTGTCTTTAATGAATGTTTTGAAATTTACAATGCAAATACATTTTATTTTGAAAATACTATCTAATCAAAGTTATGACCTAGCAGGTGAAATTGCAAAAGTTAATTTTTACACTTCAGTTTTTTTTTTTTTTTAGTTTCAAATCTCAAGCTATGAGAAATAATTGTAAAGAAATCTAAATTGCAAGTGGGTGCTACTCTGTGGTATAAGGGCCTTGCTGGATACAGACTTTGTGCAGTGACACATTACCCCCCAGAACACTGCTGTTATCTCCTCTGTACAGTCAAACCAGAATGTATTATCTGGAAAAATAACATCTAATTCCTCATTTTGGAGAATTCATTTTAAAAATGATATGCCTGAGCCTAAAGAATATCCTTAAATATGCTCTCAGCTATTAATACTGAGCAACCAGACTGATAAGAGAGTATGTTGTGCTGGATAGTGTCACATTTATGACATGAAGTAAGAAGACACCAGACCAAACCTTCAATCACAGAAAATCTGCATTATCCAGTAGAACATACATCTTGTCATGTACTCTTTAGTTAGAACACAAACAAATGGCAAATGGACATTTTCCTCGTTAAATACATGCATGTTTTTTCCTAAGTCCTGAACTACGGTCCCAAACATGTGCATGCACTCATACACACACAACCTGACTGACAGATACAGTGGGGGATCTCTGAAAGATACAGTATGATTCTGTTTCAGCAATGCAGACAAATTTGCCATATCATGACCGTTTCTTTTCTGTCTGCTCTGAGGCTATCACATCTTGATAGTTTGGTACTTGCTTACCACAATCTGTAGTAGGGGGTGGCTGAAAATATATTCTTTTCACTTGGATCTTATAAAATGCTTTTTAAAAATAAAACCTAGAATTACCAAATTGGTGAATAAAAATTTAAAAATTAAGAAACACATTAAAAAAAACTTGACATTTTCTGTTTACGTACGAGCGCCTTCAGTTCTAATCCTCTGTGATGGCATACTAGGTTCTCCTGTCCCCAAGGTGTTTGTTGCTATTATCCGGAATTCATATTCCATCCATGGAATTAAATCGATCACTGTAGCAGATTCCATATTTCCTTCAATATCTGACGGGTCTAAAAAAAAGATCAAATGCTTTAGAAAACAGCATTTTCTCACTTAGGTCAGCAACAGTGTGGTTGATTGAGACAAAACTTGCACTATTCTCCAACCACACATAGACAACTAATGGAAACCTGATGTCGTACATTAGGAATACCACATTTTCAAGGAGTACTCACAGCAGCGACTGGGCATATGGAAACTATGACACTATCTTGGATAAACCCTTACACACTTTTAAGTTTTAACTGGGTGTGAACTAGTACATGTTGTTATGAGATTTCCTTACTAATTACATATTGTAGCTGTAGAATTTCATTTTACCTACAGACAAATGCAATGAGAAATCTGTAATGCAGAAACAGTAAAATAATTAATTATACAGATAGGCAATGGCTAGACATGTAGGGTTTAATCAACTGATGAAGAGTGGTTTATAAAATGTGGTCCTAATTTTGTGCACCTAATCAGTGAGCATGTTACAACTTGCTATCTGGTTCTGATCAACAAAGGTAAATGTTCTTGTAATTCCTGTGAATAGACTTGTTATTGTGATGAGCTTCTTAATCATAAATAAAATTAGTAACTCATGACTGTCTGCAATTCACAGACAATAGGGGTTGTTTCTATAGCTGTCTGCAGCTACAGAAAGACAGGCTTTTCATTTAGATACAAACAAGAGTTGTTTGTCAAATTAGAGTCTTGTGTTCAGAGGAAGATGAGAACTGAGATATTCTGCACTGGAAAGGCAGCTGATTTGGAATTAAAATATAAATGCAATGCCTGCAAAAAAACCAGGCAACAACAGTGTAAGCACTAGATGATGACACAACTGCCCTCTTCCTAAAGATCATTAAATTTTTCATTCCAAAGTGAAGTCCTGAAGGAGAAAGAAACACACTTTCCATTTTTCTTTCTACCTGCCCACCACCCTCCCTCATCCTTACTCAAATTATTTTTCTGTCTAGTCAGTAGAGCTACTGCAAACCTCCCATGTCGTCCAAGCTGCGATATAAATATGGCATTCCTTCAATGTCCTCCTGGGATACATATGATCTCTTAATTTTGCTGTCCCACAGATTCCCAGAATAATTATGAATACTTGGCACAATGAGAATCTGATCCCCTTAACTGGAAAGAGCAACATAAATGCAAACAACTTATTACATAACCCATTCATACATATTTCCATACTGTGAAGTAGAATACACTTCTTTCACAAAACACAGACAGTATTATGAAACCTGAGATGAATGATTTGGTTGGGGGAATAATGCTAGTAGTAATAGTAACAATATTTCCAAAATGCAATGCCAAAGTATATTTTCTTGTTTCACACATTGAAAATTAGCAGCATTAACTGATAGCCTGAACATTTGACGACAGATCAATTTGACTGTTCATCATGCTTCACTAATATGAAAGTTAACACTGAGTCAAAATGGGAGCAGCTCAGCAATTAAGTAAAAGATTGCAGTGGTGCCAGTGATGGTTACTGTGGTGATTTTACCTATTTTGAGGGAATGATCTATTTATCAAAATTCCAACGTGTGGCTCAAATGAAAAAGTAACAATTTTGAAAACATCAGAATAGTTACTTTCAACTTTTTAGAAATTAATAATGTAAATCTTTTGTGTCAGCATCTTTAAAAAGGAATTCAACAATCTAGATTCCTCCCTGTCCCACCCCAGGTGTGAATCCCACTCAGCATTCTTTAGGGTAAGATTCAAAGTCTGACTGCATGTGTCAAAGACTATCTCAAGAATTCTGAATAGCAGAGAACTTCAGAGATGAAGAGGAGTTCATCCCATCACGCCTACAACACTGCAAGTAGGGCATCTTCCTAGTGATGAAGAGAAGTGAGAAGGGTGGTTTCAAGTCTCTGCTCTGAATCAGACAGAGTGAAGATCTGAAATCAACACTTAACTCTTACACCTCCATTTCCAGTTCCAGTAACACACAGCACAAAACAAAACAGTATCAGTTGCCACCTGAAATTCTTCACATTTCCTTACTTTTTTTTTAAATTGAAAACTAAAGGATGAATAGGAAATAAAATATCATTTATCCAGAAAAAAGCAGAGGCTAGTCTCACAGGATCCTCCCTCCTGCATGTATTGTTACTGAAGCAAATAATCACTTATTCGAACAGCTCTAATTTCTACATTAATTATTTTTGTTTTAAGTTCAAAGAAATCTATTCTACAGAAGCCATTAAACAAGATATAAGAGATAGGAAAGGGCTAAGGAACTTCTAGGTTTATTTTCCAAGCTACTTTGACATAAAAAATGTTAGTGCTGGCTGATGGAGGCAATTATATCCAACAGAACTGCATATACTACATAGTCTGAAAGAAAAATAGGATTTAAGGCAGAAGACCTAGTATTTCTAACTTTTTACTCTAAAAAATGTAACAGATTCTCAGCTCAAAATGTCAGTCTATTTCTTACACAGCTGTAGTTTCAAGCGACAACTTAAATGGAAGACAATCACGGAAACTATTAATATTCTTAGTATTTAGAAATGCTGAGTATGTGATATCTTAATTCCACAGGAAAACACTTAAGTTGCAATTCATAAGGGTGGGATAACGAAACATATTGATAGGACAATTCTGTATAGCTTGTGACAATGCTAGACTTCATAAAGCATTCAGAGATACTAGTAGCTTAAAAATACTTTAGAATTTATGCTTTTATGTTAAATCCTGCAAAAAAATTTATGTTAGCATGTCCTGAGCTCAGGTAGGTGCCTCTTTAACTGCAGTTTTGTGGCACAATGATGACATCCAGTGGTTAGAAGGATAATCTTAGCTACGTTTTTTCTAGGGGTGCCAGTTTTAATGCAACTTAGTCTGCTCCCAGGAAAAAGCAGACAATTTAATCAGCTTTCTCCATAACAAATACAGAAACAAACATATCCACTTATCATCTAAATTAACCTGCAAATAAATTTCTACAATTCCAGTAGCTGATGTTGAATGTTTCAGGCAACAAGAAAAGAGGCAAAAAAACCAGGTAGCAACTCTGGCCTGTTCTTTTCTGTATTTCTTGATATTCAGTTCAGGCCCTCCAAATTCTGGGAACAAAACTGTTGACAACAAACTGACAGGACAGTAAACCTGCAGCAGACATTAACAGCATCCCTGGTTTCCTTCTATTGTGATTATTTTCTGATTAGTCAAACTTTCTAACAATCATACTTTAAAACTTATTGTCGCTATTACTTCTGGCATCACTCTTACCTGTTTTTGCATCTTTCCACTCTTCAGATAGAAAGGTTTTTGACTGGATAGTGTATTTAGAAATAGGACTATGATTGTCTGTTCCACGACTCCAGGTAAGTGCTACAGCAGTGTCTCTAATTTCTTCTACTCTTATACCTCCAGGAGGGCCTGGAGGACCTGAGAAAAAAAAAAAAGATGATTCAATTAACAAATTAAATATGCTGAAAATTAAAGTTCATCAACTTTTAATACTCTAAAGAGCGATTCAAATGACAGCTGCTCTTGCATTTAATAACAACCAAATAAAACTTCCATGATTCTTGCCTAATCAATGTTGAGATACTCTTAAGTGAAAAGATGCTACTTTGAAACTGTTGCTGCTCTTTTTACAAAGCAAAATTGAACTCAGAAGAAACCCACAAAATTTTCCTTCTCAAATTCCATCTAATGAGGACCTTATTGGGGGCCCACCTTGAACATACACTTCTGCTTGTGCTGTATAGGCCCTGGATGCAAGTTATATGGAAATCCTTGTAACTTATTTTGGAGAAAAATCATACCTTAAAAGAGATTTCTATAGATCTCTTCTCATTTTTTTGGCCTTCATATTACCTCAATGTGGTAAAGGCCTCATCAGATTCAAAGTTCCTACAAAGTTCTGGTTTTGTTATTATGCTTCTGTTTTATATGATACACAGTTACCTGATACATATTAACTGTTGTGTAAAAACAGATACAACGCATTAGAGCTATTGAGATGTATTTTCTGCTTCAACATTCAGAGATAATAATATGCCAACATGATTCAGATAATTACTCAACAAACTGATTGAACAAGGCCCAGAGAATATAAAAAAAACCCCAAGAATACCATAACAGATTTCTCTGCACTACTTACAGAGAAAATCAAAACAAAAACAACAAAAAAGAATGGAATGAGATTTCTACGTCAGATCTAAACACACAGTGTGCCAAATGTATCTTCATCTCTTGAGCTCTTTATTTTCTCCATACCGCTGAGCAAAAGGACTCAAATGAAGTTAACTGAATCAAAAGCATACACTAGCACATGTTGTTGTTCCGTGGTTTCAATGAATATATCCTTTTAACAAGCAAGCAATTTCATCCCTTGGATCTCCCTTACTGCACATGGAAATAGCTTCTTACTCTTCACAGAGGATGCACAAAGTAGAAGTTGTTGATAGGAGCTGATTTTTAAGATGAGGGTTGTTGGTCAACTCTCCACCCCAGTAACATGCATATTTGCTATCCCAGCTCTAAGAACACAGGTAGGTAAGGTCTGATGAGAGACCCATTCTCCTCCAAGACTGTTCACTTCAGAAGCCCTCAGGCTGGAACATATGGAAAGGTTCATCAGTTCCAATAACTTTCCTTCTTTCTTCAAATTATACCTCTTACAGCTTCTCACCTCACCATCAGCTTCTGAAAATGGCATGTCTCAGGAAGCACCAAAAGCCATAGGAAAAGCAAAAGGCTCCATAGGAAAGCTGATACAGGACCCACAACTAACCCCAAGGTTGGTAGCTCATTCAGCAATGGGGCACGGTTCCACTGGGTCCAAATACAGTGGGCAGAGCCAGGTGCTGATATGGCAGTCCCAGGTACCAGGGGCAGTGAACTGGGTGCATCTAGGTGACAAACTGCTGCATATATCCAAGCAGTCCATCCAGGAGGCAGCTACCTGTGCACGGGCCTGAAGTACATCCAGGAGGCAGGGCCAGAGACAGAGCTGAAGCAGGCACATCTGTAACACAGCCCCAGTGAGGGCAACACAGGGCCAGAAAGGTCTGTAGGTGCACATAGGGGCGGCAGAGTCTTCAATGTACTAACATCACTAGCAATTTAAACAAGATCACATAGAACAATCCATATGAACTGTTAAATTGTTTTGTGGGCAGACAAAACATCTTCACGTGCCTGCAGTGACAGTAACGATCCTTTACCGCTCCACTGATGAGATGCTCTGGAACACAGCTCTTTGTTTTCATACTCTGCTGTTGCCTCTTCCTTATCAATGCAGTCAAACTACAATCCCACCTTTGTCATATTTCGTAAGATATTTACCCTT
This sequence comes from Falcunculus frontatus, assembly GCA_013398115.1. Classification (NCBI taxonomy): domain Eukaryota; kingdom Metazoa; phylum Chordata; class Aves; order Passeriformes; genus Falcunculus; species Falcunculus frontatus. The sequence continues at coordinate 440,425 of VZRV01002440.1, read as the reverse complement.
GGCCTGGTAAGATGCTGAGTCTTACACTGACAAAAAAGGCAGCTGTAAGTGGAACTGTGTTCATTGTATTAAAATCCAAATTTTGAGAATAAAATGAATGCTAATTTCTTCTACAACATAATCTCTGAGCAATGACTCTAATTACTGGGTTGGAAGGGGAATCAGAAGATTGATAAAGCACCTTGTCTCTCTTTTAATTTTTAAAAGGAATTGCTTACATAATACTAAGGCATATGAACAGATCCTCTTTTACTTTGCAGATGTATTCTGTAGTTTCATCACTTACCATATTTGCTTTGACATTTTATCCAAAACTGATGACATTCCACATGCTGTTAATACCCAGCAAAAATTAAATGGAGAAATATTCAACTGCACAGAAACCTGAGATAGCAGAAGTTCAGAACCATGACACTAGCTATACTTCAGCTGCTACACAGTTCTGTGGTGTAACTCAAATGTTGGGCAAAACACAAGAGCAAGGCAACTCAAAGTACAAGTTATATCTGCTTTGAATTGTCAGCAAAACAGAGCATTAGCACTTCAGAATGTGTTATGCCCACAGGCATAAAAGAGAGCAAAATGCCCAAAGGACATTAACTCATGCTATTAAAACTTCAGATTGTAACACATCTTGTAGGTTACATAGTGTATGAGCAAGAACAGCATTTTGAGACTGCAGTAACACTTAACAGACATGAATCAGATAAAAATTGAGTGATAAACTTAACCTCAGATGTCTTGGTTTCTGTAATTTGAAAACTCAGAATCCTTTTAATGTAGGCCTAGTATTATACACAATAATTTAATCCATACAGCTTTACAAAAAATGAGAAGTGACTTAGAAATTTACTTTTAATCTATTGAAATATTGAAATCTATTTTTAATAATGGATACCAAATTAAACTACGTAAAAACTGCTTTAACATAAGGAAAATACCCATAATCAAAAAATAATTATTGCTTTTCAAGAAAAACACAAGCTCAGTTAGACCTCTAAATATCTGCAACAGAATCAGTACCCTGAGTAGATTTTCATGACTTTGCATGTCTATGCACCTCTCATTTTAATTTCTGCCACCTGTTGATGAGAAGTCACATATCCTAAACAATCAGAAACACTCTTGTCTCGGTGTCTTGTCTGGGTGAAAACCAGCCCCATTTCTGTATTACCTGGAGAACCTTACCTCTTACCACAAGGTCAGCTGAAGCTGAGGAGTTGTCCACAATGGTCTGAGCAGTGCACATGTACCTCCCTGCGTGCCGCAGCTGAACATTTTTAATCAGCAGCTCCCCATTGGATTTAATCTGTCACAAAAACAACACTTAGTGAAACTGGTAAACAACCCTGTGCAGCTACATGATACCTGTCTACACATCCTTCCCAAATGATTTACAGTGGTTACTATTCCTAAAAAGTGCTTACTTTGAGAACGGACCACCCTCAAACATACATCTGATTTACAGGACAGCTGTTGAAAATGTCCTTTGTTTCCTGAGGATCTGCAGCTCTTTACTGGGCATGAAAAAAACAGACACCTCAGTAAATGATTATTAACAAGTCAACACTTCCCTCTTACTTTTTGAAGCCCATATCTGAACATTAAATTGCATCAAGATTTTGTTCATAAACCACAGTCATATGATTTTTCTGCACCATTACTTGCTTTTTTTAAGCACATTGGCAGGATAGCATGTCATGGAGTCCTACTAACAGAGCAGATGCTGTTTGGCTCTTCCTTTTTAATCCTAAAGCAGTACCTGAGCTTTTACCTCAGAGAGGCTACAAGCACAGACTAAAACAAGGTGCACCAAGACCTGCCCTGTACTCCTCTGCCCACCCTTGCTGCTGAGGCCCCTGTCAGGCTGGACATGCTCTTCCCCAGCTCAGCTCTCACTGCTCCTTGGCAAACAGCAATTTACTGTTCAACAAGGCTCATACACTCATCATCCCAGACCGTAATCCTTCCTTAACACTCTTCACAAATGCAAGACTATTGGGAAATACGCATTCATGTTTTCAGATGGCTACCTCTGGCTGTACAGAGAGGCAAACAGAATCCAGTATTTTTATACTATGACATTTCTGAGTAACCAGATGTGCACCCATAAAACAACGAGTAGAAAAGAGACCACTATGTGCACCATAGCTATTCTTAATGAAAAACATATTTTATGTGAAGACTTTAACTTAAGTGTTAAAAAATTACACACTTGAAATATTTTGCTTTTCCATCCTGCATTTTATTCCAGAAAAATATTACTAGGCTAAATCAATGGTTTATACATGTACCAGTCTTAAAGAGATTTCACAAAAAACCCAAATGTTCCTTCCAAAATACATCTGAACTTTCATGGAAGTAAAAGTGCTACAAAAAATTAACAGATGGATTTATATCACACTATATCAATAAGGGCAACATTCAGATTTCCTAATTCACTGAGAATTCTTCAAAAATATAACTGAAAAAAACCCCCCAAAAAACTACTGATACAACTTACTGCAATCCATAGACATTTACATGCAGGATCAAAAGCAATTCAGATGCAAATGGTATGTACAAAAAGAAACTGCAAAAATATTTAGGTGCAAGAAGTGTAGTGCTACCACCATCGCAGATTCTGTGGAACAAAAAAGACCTTCAAGACAATCTCAAATATTATGGGCTGTGTCTCTGCATTTAGACATTCAGAAGAAATGAAATAAAGTTATGCCACCCAGTTTACGTTTGCTGATTGAAAAAGATGGGGAAAAAAGTAAGGTTAAATCTTTTCCAAATGCCCTGAAACTAGAATGAGAGTTTATAGTCTATAATTAGGGGAGATTAAAATAGCCAGATGATACTATCCTTTTACTTTCCAGACTCCAGTGAGGATTTTGGTTGCCAGCTTCAATTTCTGCTGGCATAAAATTTCAGCACAAACTGAAATCTGCTAATGCCAATTTTTGTGGTCCAACATAAGAATTCACATATTTAAGAAATTACTGTGGTAAATAAATAATCGGATAAAAGAAGAATCAAGCACACATGAAAGAAAGTGCTTGATTCTGGCTAGCAATACTTCAGCTGACTGCCTTACAGGGTCAGCAAGAAAGGCAGGTTACACTGTACCTTCCCTCATTTTGAGTGACACAAGTGCTGTTACCTAGGATCAAACAGATCATTTGGATCAGTGAAAAATCCAATATTCTCGATATATTCCAGATAATTTCTTTCTTAGTTATTCTTAAACTATGTCCATGTGTACATATATATTCACATTTTTTACTCAAGGCTAATATGACACGGCTTTTAATTTAGTTTGTCAAAGTGCATGCAGCCTACAGAGATGAGGTGAGTCTCGGATAGTGTCATTGCTGTGCTCATGCCTCCCCAGTTCATTCATGACAGCTCCAAGGAGACCTGTCGCAGACAGCATCCTTTGAAAATCTGCTGGAATTACTGCATAAGTGAACACTGTCTGGCTGCCTGACTAATCACATGTGAGCCCTGCAGTGGGCTGAGCAATGCTGCCAACAGCTTCCAGAGTGAAAAATCAGTCAGTGTCAGTAGCCCTGTGGGAACACAGAAGGCATCTACCTGCTCCTCTGTCATCTAAAAAATTACAACAAAGAAACTGCAAAACATCAAACTCTTTGAGTTTTCAGTTCCTATTTTTCACTTGGTTGTTGGTTTTTCGGTGTTTGGTTTTTTTTAAAATTCTGCTCTTACTGGTTTTGGTTTTATTAAGAAAGACAAACTGTTCCCGATTTGACTGCTGTGTATAAATTCTTAGTTCATTAACATTAAATGTCATCCTAGAAAGAACCACAGTGCCTGTGATTCTCTGATCATTGCTTGCATTTTTATATGCAAATAAACATAAGAAAATGCTGGGCAAAGCAATAAGGTTTAGAAACAGAACAGAATTCTCATAATAATATTATTACTTCAATAACAAATGATTACAAATTCTTAATAGGACTAGCTCTCATTAATTTCTATGTTAGCACTTTAATTAAAATACTTTATTGTATTTATTATTGATGTGCCCATATACTTGCCCAAACAATAATTTCCCTTACGGGAACTCGGTTTTATAACCTAAATGATGAAAAACAGATGGAAAAAAGTAACAGAATTTAAAAAATCATCAACCCATAGATATGGTGCTGTATCTTGTTGCTTCAGAAACTCTCCTGGAGCAAGGTTTTTCTGCAGCTGGCAATGAAGCTTTCCATACCTCAGAAGAAGCCAAAGTTCTTGGTGGTAAAAGAAGAGCTTACCAAGCAAATAAAGAGCACAGACATCAGCGAATTCTGTCCACAAATTAGATATGAATGTACTGTATGTTTTAATTCAAAAACCTCAGCTTGGCTATGTTTAAAAATGCCTTCCTTAACTCAGAGAAGACTGAATCACAGACTGGAAATAGTGATAGCAATACTCAGGGATGTTCCAAGGGTATCTGTGGTTCACCACTCAGTATTTACCAAGTTCCAAGAAAATACTTTCACCATATAAGCCCTATATTTATGATTTAATAGTGATGTCAGAAATAGCATTTTATGACCTATTTCTGATAGTCACTGTTTTTTGACCATCGCCTTTGCCAGTGCACTAAATTGCTGAAAGCCATCAGAATGTGCCCCTGTGCAACTAAGTATCATTTACAGGAATCTAGTATTTTGATTGAAAGTGGTATCTATCCACTTTTGCTGGGCCCTCAGAGACAATAAAGGAACTTCTGTTAATATAAGACTTACAAGCCCTTTGTAATAAGAAAGCTAACTTGGCGGAAATAGAAGAACCTAGTAAGCAGAGACAGAGTGGTTTTTTAAATTCAGGTTCTAAGATTAGACATCTGAGCTTCAGCATTGTTTAATACACAGTAGAGGTAAAATGGTAAGAGAATCAATAAGAAGTAATCTGAAAAAGATGGGATACTTGGTGAGGATATGAGTTTGTCCAAAGCTAGAAATAATTTTAAAAATCTTTTTCTACTACCTGTACCTAAAATTATTAACTCTAAATGAGTTCATGTGAATTGGTTTGACCCTGCCAGTAGAGAACTGGTTGTATGGTTGCTACAAACAGAACAGATACTCCAACAGCTGTTGAGGAATGTTGATGTAAATGTGACTATAGATGTTTTATTGATATTGTCATCAGAGATAACATGGGGACAACAACACCAGTGCAACTCTATTGTCTTAATCCTATTCACCTGAGACCTTGTTTTGTTTTATAGACCGTAGTTACAGATAAATAAAAAACTCAGCAGGATAATGATGACAGTCATTCCCACTAAAGAATCTTTTCCTTCTGTGAGCTATATTTATATGTAAAGGACATACAGTGTTAATTCTATGCCTGAGATAAGGACTGGGAAGTATTTCCAACAAATATATTATTCTACTCCGTTCAGCATACCACTGAGAATTCCTGAGGACACTGTGCTTTGTACCAGCATCCCTGTGCTAATGGGCCTTGCTATTTCATTTACAACAGCGGAAGAAGCCTAGGTACTTGCTCACTTATGCTCATGGCTCACAACTTCATGGCTGATGACAAACTTCACAATACACTGCAAACTACATTTCTCTGCGTAGCGTTCACACCTGACTTTCTCAGCTCCTGCTACCTAACCAGGGATGGTACATGAATTCTGGTAGCCTGCTAAGTCTCACAAGCACATAAATGTTACAGAGTATTTTTTAATTCTTGGCACAGAAGTTGGCAGATCTTCGTCTTCTAAACTAATTACAATTCTTTGTGCTGTAAGTAGAGTAAGTTTCCTCAAAGGTTTTTGTCAGAGAAAACTGCTTGTTGGCTTTGCCCTCAGCACTATATCTTCTGCTTTCCTTCCATTCCTTGCTCTTAACCACTGACTCCATCCATCTCATTCCATGGTCGCTACGTTACTATTAGGCCATTGCCTCTAAATATTACTCCAAATTGAGCCAAAATATGTGGCTTTCAGCTCACTCATGTCTAAATCACTTCCCTAATATATCAAGACACTGAAAGCAGTGTATTGAGACAGTACCTTGAGAGAGTTCTAGAATTCTCTTTCATTAAAAAACCAGTAAGCAGTTGATTTGGTTCATCATGCTTCATCAACAATCACCTGCCATCTTAATACATTCAAAAACCGTACTAAATGACCTCACTACAACTCTGGCTTTGTTCTAGCCCATAAATAACCTCTTCTTCTTAATCAGTGTGTAACTGAGCTTTCCTATTTCGCTTAACCTGATTTCAACAACAAGGTGACCTGTTTAGTGTGTGAGGGAAAGGCTGTGGATGTTGTCTACTGGACTTTAGTAAAGCCTTTGACACCATTTCCCACAGCATTATCCTGGAGAAATTGGTTTCCTATGGCTTAGATGGATGGACTGTTTGCTGGGAAAAAAACTGGCTGGATGGCCAGAGAGTGGTGGTGAACGGAGTTACATGCAGCTGGCAGCCAGGCACCAGTGGGGTTCCCCAGGGCTCACTATTGGGGCCATTCCTGTTTAATATCTTTATTAACAATCTCAATGAGGGGAACAAGTGCATCCTCAGTGAGTATGCAGATAACACCAAGTTGGGCAGTAGTGTTGATTTGCTGGAAGGAAGGAAGGCCCTGCAGAGGGATCTGGGCAGGCTGGATCAATAGGCCAAGGCCAATTTCATGAGGTTCAGCAAGGCCTAGTGCCACGTCTTGCACTTGGGTACCAACAACCCCAGGCAGTGCTACAGGCTGGGGAAAGAGTGGCTGGAAAGTGGCCTGGTAGAAAAGGGCCTGGAGGTGCTGGTTGACAGCAGCTGAACAGGATCCAGAGTGTGCCCAGGAGGCCAAGAAGGCCAATGGCATCCTGGCTTGTCTCTGAAAAGTGTGGCCAGCAGTACCAGTGCAGTGATTGTCACTCTGTACTCAGCACTGGCGAGGAGGCACGTCAAGAACTGTGTTCAGTTTTGAGACCCTCACAACAAGAAAGACATTGAGGTGCTGGAGTGAGCCCAGAGAAGGGCAACAAAGGCTGGTGAAGGGGCTGGAGCACAAGCATGATGAGAAGCAGCTGAGGGAACTGGGGGTGTTCAGCCCAGAGGAGAGGCTGAGAGGGGACCTTATCACCCTTTACAACTACCTAAAGTAGTGAGGTGGGGGTTGGTCTCTTCTCCCAAATAACAGCGGGAAAATTTGTCCATGGAAAGGGCTGTCGGGCACTGGAACAGGCTGCCCTGGGAAGTGGTTGAATCACCAACCCTGGAGGTATTTAGATGTGTAGATGTGGCACTTAGAGACATGGTTTAGAGGTGGACTTTGCAGTGCCGGGTTAACAGTTAGACTCGATGTTCTTAAAGACCTTTTCCATCCTTAACTATTCTGTGATAATTCTGTCTAAACATTTTACCCCAATTCTTCAGTTCTGTTGAACTTTCTATTAATTTCCTGGTCTACAGCTGGAGCTGTCTACACACTCTGCAAGGAGGACTACCAGGAAAAGCAGTGAAGAAAAATAAAAATTAAAATCCTTGTATATTTTCTGCTGCAGAAAACAGTGGAATCATAGAATAGTTTGGGTTCGAAGACATATTTATACAATAAAATTAAGTGTCTCCATAGAAATCTACTGAAGCAGGAGCATGCAGTAGAATAACTTTGTCTATCCATGTCCATCCAACGAACTGCAATTTAAAACACTTTACAAAAACAGGCAGGTATAAATCTCTACTCCTCTAATCTGATTTTTATAGTTCAACTTGTTCCTTGTTGCTTACAAAACCATCAGTTTTGGAGAAGAAACAAAGTGTTTTGGCAAACACTGTCTCCAATCTAGAATTCATCTCATCTCTTTCAGAAATCCATAGTGTGAATTTTGGTATCTGGACTAACCACCTTTAACAGTTAAACAATGAAACAGGCCCTTCCACATGTATTGTACTTAAATGAAAAGTACCTGTCTGGCCGTGTATGTTCAGAATCTTATGAGTGTCATCCAAGAAGACTGTGAGGCTTTCTGTACTTCAAAGAGAGATAAAATAAGAGGAGTATTTGCATAGGGAAAAAGCAAGCTTTTGAGTATTCAGAGAAGTCTACACTACTGCAGGTTAACTGCATGATAGCTGCAGGGATACAGAGCTGGTTATGCACAGACACCTTGGATTCAGAAGCTACTTCAAAGCTGAATAGAGCCTGAGCTATGGGTCCTGCAAGTTCTGTGCTGAATGTATTTGTCCGCCTTTGTGCCATGTCCCTGTACCTATGAACACTGGAGAGAGCACTGCAGAGTCAGAATCTACACTTCAGAGTCAGTGTGGATTCAGCAGGTCTTAATTCCTGTTCTGTGGCAATCATGACACTGAGGTGTGTCAGCATCAGCTTGAGAAACGTCCCCTTCATATGAGAAAATGTGAGGGGGTAACAAGGCAGTTGTCTCTATGACAAAATTCATCACCTGGCCTTACTGTATCTTTCCATCACCACTTACTCTTTCTTTGAATACTTAAAGAAGAAAGCTATTTGTAAGCAGGTCAAGTTCCTGAACACTTGTACAGCAATTCAATTTATTAAAGATAAAATAGTGATAAAAATATCAGGGTTTCAGGTTCACTGATATCACTTAAGACAACTAATAAATAATGTAGCAAACAGAAACACTGCTGGTATGGAAAGCATTTTCAAATGTATTTGTGTCATCATGTCACTAAAACAACTACAGCGTAAATTTGGACTCTTCCTAAGTCTGTGTTCAAGTTTCTGACTTGAACCAGTTAAATTAGGGAGTTCCTTTTCCTGACTATCCATACAAGTGGGACTCAAAAGGATAAAAAAAAAAGACCTTTTTTTGTAATGAACTTAAAGGAATATTCTTATTTGGATACTGTATATATTTTTTAATATAAATATCTTAAAAGTAATCTTTTCAATCTTTAAAAACAGATGACAAAAAGCAGATCTATAAGTAACAAATGAACAAACATTAGAGTTTTCCAGATTACTTGAAGAGCTATATCTTTTTGGGACTTGAAAAGATGTGATAATGTTTAGTTCCTCAATCAAATAATCAGAGGAACAACCACACATAAAGTTAAAAGTAATCAATTTAATAGTAAGATTTTGAAGATTCCATTTGACTCTTTGGAAGCTAACCAATTCTTTTTTTTTTCTTTTTTTTTACTTTACATACTGCTGTCACAGGAAATGAAAACAGAACTGACAAATATCCTTTTGAGAAATTAATTTTAGTACTAATGTAATGCAAATTAGCTTTGCCTTCAGCAATGATGGAGATACCAAAGCTTGCATTTAAAGAAAGAAGAATTATGCAGGTGTTTACATGAATTTAATTAGCACTTCATTATGTCTACATGACAATAATAACAGTGTTATTTTAAGAACTGAAATACTGTGGCTCTATCAAGTTTCAGCAACTTGATCTGCATAGTCACATAAATTAATAGTGATATTATCAGAGGGACAGATGAGGATTCTTCATCAACAGGAAATTATAGCATAGAGCACATGTTTCATATACCCAGTAATCTTAACATTCACAGTAGAATGTTTTTTTCTTTTGTGTTTGTGAAGGGCTGGGTGGCAGCATGTTTCAAGCTCAGCAGTTCGAGCTGCTGCTGTCAAATGTAAACCAGCTGACCCTTTACATACAAGAAAGCCTGAGTAAACCTGCCACCCAGCGACTTCAGCTCAGAACTGCCAGAGAGAGAGAAACTGGCAGGAGAAAATCCCTTTCCTTGCCCAGGAAGGAGAAAAACCCTTAATGCAAGAATACAATAACAAACGAATAGAACAAAAATACAGAAAGTGCATATTCCTCTTAATTATATCCTACATAAACCTTTGCATTGGATTTGCTGAATTTGTTAAAAAATCTGTATTTGTTATTTTTTAATCACTGAACCACCTAATACCTACAACTGCAGGCTTCAAATGCAATCCTACAGTCCCCTATGTCCTGGATAAAGACCAAGCTGCCTGTGGAAGAGTAACAAAGACTATTTGCACTTGCTTTGCATTTGTAAGCCCAAAATTAAGGCAGATCTGATGCAAAAGGAGCACAACAAACCAAGAAATACTCTTCAGGAAAAAGGATATCCTTCAGCGGTTGTACACTGACAAGCAAGTTAATTGATATTTAGATCTAAACTACTTAGTTTTAAAGGTCTAAGTGAATTAAGAGTTCTTCAGCTTCTTCTGAATCCTGGGGAGTATCCATCCCTATAATCTATTGAAAAAGGAAATACGCCAGCACTTTGTTCAACACCCACATGAAGAGAAGCACCTCTTTCTCTCCCTCTGCAGACTGTAGAAATTTTGTAGAAACCAAGGTAGTTTAGGAAAGTTAGGGTAATTTTGTTTTGAAATGAAGCACTTCAATAAGGGGTCTAAAATACTGTGGAGATAATCAGAATTTGAGATCAGGAATCCAGGACCACCGGCTATCTGGATGACGAAACAAGTGGCTGGGAACTAAATAGTGTCAATCTTCTAAGAGAATTACACATTTTCTGAAGGTCTTATTTGGTCCCATATTTGTCAACTTGAAGTGCTTTGTTAGAAAGGGCCCTAAAATAAGGATTAAATTTGAGAATCAATTTCCCCTAAAAGAAAAAAAAATACAATTTCCTTCTATTTTCATTATTTAGAGGAAACCCCAAAAGTATGTATCAGTAATATGAAAATTTTTCTTCAACATTTTCAACACATGACCCATAGATGGAGGAAATTCAGGTTCCTTTCTCTCGCATTACAAACTCTTCTGATAAAGCCATTTTTACCTTCCTTCCACAGCAAAATAACAGATTTATCAACACTTTCAGTCTGTTTTTCTGTTTTATGGAACAAAATTCTTTGTGTGACATCCGACAGGTAGCTAAAAGCAATCAACAAAAATAAAATCTGACACAGAGTGATTTTATTTGCTTTTTTACGAGGAGTAAGTTTCCTGGGACTGTACTCTTTAAGCTCTTATTTTGACTGACACTCAGACTCATTCCAGTCTTTATCGAAGGACAAACTAATGCAATTAGGATGCAATTCGAGCTTTTCCAAGGTACTTCTATGCATTGATTACTACTGGAGTGTAAATATAAACGTATCAAAAATGTGACTTAATAGCCACCTACAGGAAATGTTTTGAAAGACGCCACTGTACTGGAGAAGAGCTACATACTTTCTAATTCCTGAGGCAACACAAAATACACTGCAGACCACGAACTACCCTGCTACTGAGTGTGGACATAGACTTTCAGGGGATTTATTGCAGAAAGGGGTGTATATCTTTGAGTTTCAATGTTTATCAGCTGATCTTATCATACTTCTACTGGCTTGTTGGACAAGGACATCTTCTCTCACTGAAGTGTGACTGCAGTGTGGCTTCTTAACTGTGTCTTAAAACTCAGCAAATGAGGAGGTTGAGGCAACTCTTGACTCCCCAAAGGGCTGGTTTGCTCCAAATCAGACTAAAATGGTTACACTTTAAACATCTTTTCACATGGAGATAAATAGATACTGAAAGCAAGAAAAGGAATCTCTCGGTCCATGGAAAATCAGATAATACTGCCAGCCTAGGAGAAGGACTTTTCAGGTGGCACCGGTACATCATTTTAAACACAGAGCTGAAACGAAACATGGTCCCTGGTGTTCCCAGACACTACGACTACCATTAGGAACCTTTTCTCTCCATAGCCACAGTTTCTCTTGGGAGCACAAAGAAAAAAACCCAACAGGTATCTAAATTTGAGGATTTTTGTATCATTTAATCCAGAATAACAGAATAAATATTTACACAAGTAGGCAACCACTTGGAGGTTACTGAATATTAGGCAAATCAGCATGTGATTAGACATAACAAGAAAGGATTTCTAATAGAGATACTAATTTTGAATAAAACCAACAGAAGACTCTAAAAACATAACCATACATGCAAATACAAAAGAACTATGATCTTTTTAGATGCTAAAATGAGTGTCTTTGTATTAACTTGTTTACCCTTTACATAAACTGTTCTTCCTCAGTGTTTACAGACTGTTTGACTCCTACCCACCATCTTGCCCAGTTTTGTGCCAAATTCCAGAAATGATGATGAGAAAAACATGGGTAAGTAAGAGTGAATGAACATGCACACTTTTCTGAGGTAATTTTCACCCTGTTTACAATCAGGCTACCTACTTACCAGCTATTTTCCCTAATAATCAGAGTGGGATTTATATGAGGTACCAAAATACTTACATCAATTTAGATATCTGATTTCAGGTATCTGCCTGCAAGTGTCTATGTGTCTGTAAGGTGTCTGAATTGTAATTCTATTTTATGTTCTTGGCCTATTGGACCCAAATCAACACAAAAAAGACAACTATTCACAAAAAAGAAAACTCGGCTTTCATGTATTAAATAAGGATCTATAGTATCTTACCATAACATTCCTTTCATAATGTTCGTGTTCTTTCTCAAAATCTATTACAAAGCCATTTAGAGACCAAATAAACGTCAGGTCTAATGTGGGATCATGGGATGCAATGCATTGCATGGTAGCATTCTCTCCAACGGTGACATCAACATTCAACGGAGCTAAAGTAATCCTTGTAGCTTCTGTGAAGTTAATGGCAAACACGGAAAATTCCAATAAATAAATGTTTATTCAAATACAAGCTCAGCTCCATAACTGTTTGATCATACATATAACCACTCTCTCAAACTCTAGTTTACAGGTTATTCATACAACTACATTTCAAAGGACTAAACTGAAGAGAACAAAGAAAACATTTTACAACTAAAACGCCTGACTTCTGTTTAGCTGTTTATACCTCTGAATCACGTTACAACTGTTTTTATTCACTGATTGTATCTCAAGCAGAAAGAAGACACATGATAAACCTTACGTGACTTGTGCTGCGTTTCTTGTTTCAATTATAATATTTCCTATGTTTTAAAACTTGTCTCTTTAATGAATGAAAAGTTCTACCTGGTTAGGCTGAGTCAGATTTTCATTAGAGCATTGCAGGGATTGAGATCTTAATTTATCTACCAAGAAACAATATAATAAATGCATAAAAAATTGTGTAAATAGCCACATGTGAAAAAGAAGAGAAAACAATACAAGGAAAGGAAGAAAGCTATACATCCTCCAGCAATATCTCTTATTATTACAGGAACAAAAAAGAAAGCAGACATCTCATGACACTTGCTCGAGCTGTTGACACATGCATCAAACTCATATGGCAAATTAGCAACTGCTCTGGAAGGGACTCATCGGATCAGTGAGACTTGCTCCTTTTCTTACAATTATTATCATAAAACAAAAAGCCACAGAATATCTTCCTTATGCCATGACAAGTAATATCTGTCCCACCAATATGAGAGTGTTAGTAGGGTATCAAAAGTTGGAAGACAGTAGCCCTAAGAAAAGAGTTATTGTCACTAGTTAAAACCTACATTTGAGCTTGCTCCAAGGAGTACACTCCATTCCATCATACACAGACAAATAAAATATTCTCAGTAAGCCCAGTATTTTGTCAATCTGCCTCAAAAAGAAACCTTTCCCCAGATCCTACTCCAGTAATCTAAAACCTGCTTAATACCGAGGCTATGAGGATGGCACAACTACTGCCTTTTGCAGTATGGAGCATCTCACAGTGTATCAGAGCAACCTGTTAACATCTGGTCTCTGGGGCCTTACATATGGACTCACGCTTAGGATACCTGCTCCATTCCAGTGTGGTGGTGCCTGTATGCTCAGTACCAATACCAGTCTAAAAAGTCACTGAAAGAGTGGACCAGAGGCAGGGAACTAACAGCAAGTAGGAAAAACCATCAGAGTTTGCAGAGCCTGTCAGCTTCAGATTTAACTTTTTAATTTCCTATAGTCATGTGTAATGTCTTGAGAAATTTTACGGGCCACACAACGTGCTTGGGAATGCCACTTTCAACACATTCTTCATCAACCCTCACCATTGCCCACAACATGAAAACGATTTTGAAATAAGTCAACTGACCTTTCTATTTCTGCTGTGATGTCTTATACTCTTGGTGTTCATTTTTAGATGAAGCAGAGCAGAATTGTACAAAATTTAAAAATTCTTTATACTAGTTTATAAGGTTTACAAACATATTGGTTTTTGTTTCACTGTGCGAATTTTGTATGCAAATGTTCTTCTTGATTTTAGAAGACATGATATAACAATTAAGGGGCTGGATATATTTATTTACATAAACTTTCAAAATAATTAAATGCCTGAGGGTAATATTAAGATGTATGAAACAGCAGAAGATAATAAAAAGTAACTGCAAGCATCAAAATACAGTTTTACATTTCATTTGGTACAATAAATTTGGAATGTATCATCCAGAAAATTGCTTTCATAAGATGCTACATACTAACTCTTCCATTAGCACATCAATATTGCGGTATTGAGCTGTCACATCCAGTATGATTTCTGGAACAGAGATTAAAAACATATTTGACAAATGACTGTTCTACTATCAGTGGTACTTGATAAGACATAGCTGCTACAGAATGCTGTCCTTCCTGTCTGTAGTCTACAGTTATTTAATTATTTTACATAAGATTTGAAATACACAATTAAGGATATCAGTACTCAATCAGTAAATACAAATACTGATAAAGGAAGATAATTTAGAAGTGCAATCATATGGATATACACCCTTATCCCACAGATTTCATGCATATTTCTTTAACAGCAATGCTCTCTTCAACATGCTTATACCACCAGCATCACCACCACCACAACACCACACCAAAACCCCCCACCAAAACAAACAAACAAACAACCAAACCAAACCAAACCAAACCAAACCAAACCAAACCAAACCAAACCAAATCAAAGCCCGTACAAAACAAAACACCACAACACTAAGGAACGTCAGCAGGAGTCCCATTTCTCTGAGTCATGGCCCCAGAGTCACACCTTAGCATGAGTGCTGAGCTACCAAATAGAGTGAATGCATTAAAATATGTCAGTTTAATTCATCTTACTTAGTAATCTCTTACGGAAAAATCAACCCTGAAAACTGAGATACAGTGTTAGAACTGGTGCGAACATACGCAGTTTCAACTGAGCAATAGGCTTTAAAACCACTAATTCATTGTTAATGAGCAATTAAATCAGAAAGATGTAGAACAGCTTGAAAAAGCAGTGCAATGCTGGAACAAAAATTAGTGATTTTGAATTAAGGGATCTTACCAAAAACAAATGAAGGCAATACTGAGGCTTACCTGTCATTTCTAGAACACCAGTGCTATTGGCTTTTCCTCGGTTATTCTCTGCAAAACAGGTGTAGCGACCTTCATCCAGCTTTGTGACATTGATAATTTCCAGGCTCCCATCATCCCAGATACGTATGCTATGGAAAGTGCAAAAAATACAAGAGAAATTAGATCTTATATTAGAAAGCAATGCTTCCTGTAGAACTGTAGTAACAAACCACAAACATCATTTGAAAGCTCATATCTAACTACTGGGTTTATAAACACTCTATAGTAAAAAATATTTAAAATTACTGCGGTATGATCAGATGTCCCAGATTGCTGGTGCAAGAGAATGTACTTCTATTCATTTGTACTCATTCAAGTATTTTTCCTAGAGTTTTATGGTACAATTCAATTCTTAAACCAGACTAAGTAAAGTTGGATACCCTGCTAACTCTTTGAATCCATGCTGCCAGCAACATCTTGGCATATCATTTTCCTGAAGTTACACATTCTCCTGTCCCTGAAGTCTGCAAAATGGAGAGCTATCCTACAGGATAGACAGATACGTAAGGCTACATTTTTAAGGCTCAAAGTGTTCACTAACGGTCAATACTAACCGGCTCCCATTTACAAGTAATTCTGTTCCTTTGCTCCAGGAGAATTTTGGCTTAGGAGCAGCTTTAGGCTTGCATTCAATGATTACACGCCCCCCCTTAGCTGCTAGGATTTTCTTCTTCATAGGGTTCAGTTCAAAAGTAGGAGGTGAAGCTGAAAGCAAAAATTAACATAAATACTGCTGTTAGTGATTTTACTGCAGAACAGAATTTGTTTGCAACATGCAATAAATAACAGAACTATTGAATTGTTTACAAAGGTTCATTATTCAGGCCAGTGAGAAAAATATTAATGATACAGATGATGTACTGGCAAGTACACGCTAATCTAAAAAAACCAGGAAAAATCATTATGTAGTTCTTTGCTGTGTTACACTAGAGGTTTCTTTCTATTGATTTCTGAACTTTCATCTGAGTTCAATCAAACAAGATCAAAGTCCACTGAAAGTTCCTCCCTTGCAAAAGGCCTTTTGATCAGTCCTAATAAAATTCAGATTCCTGGAGATAAATTTCTTTAACAAGTTGCTCACTCAATCATACTTCCAAAGAATAGTTGGGTTTACTTTTTAGTGGTTTTAACACTCTCTAGAAACTAAAGTTGTGCCCTTCTTATTCTTTGTGGTTTTCTGTTTGGCCAGCTGGCTTTTGGTGCACTCTCAGATGTACAAGAGTACTGAGACATGATTGTTGTAAGCACCACACTTATGTCTCTGAGGTCAGATCTTCGCTTACTAATTTTCTCGTTATTTGAAACCAAAAAGAAGAAAAAAAGCTTTGAATTATTTTGCATCTTGGCATACCACCCTTAATCATGCCAGCAAGTGTGTGCACAGCCTGAGGGAATAAGGCTATTATTAAATTACAGAAGTACAGAGCAAAACTCTAAGCAATATCCACATCTTACCAATGCTAAACTTTGAAAATGCACACACAAAAAGTGCTCATTTTGTGTAAACCAAGCTGACAGTGAGCATGTAGTAATGGAAGAACAGTGTAGAATGAAGCATTGTTGTGCAACGGGTTGGGAAAAACAAGAATAGTTTAGTTCTTGGTCTGAAGGCAAGTGTGAGATGGAAAGAACAGTAACTACTGCAGGGACATCTAGGAAAATACTTCATACAGCCTGTGTGTCCACTCTAATGAAATCAGTAAAAACACCAGAAACTGTTTTAAGGCTGAGAACTCTGGATCTGAGAGTCAAATTTTCAATAGGATGATCCTTAGGAAAACACAATGGATCTACATCCAGCCATCAAATGTCACAGCTATACTGCATACAAACATGGTGACTTGGGTGTAATGGGTTGTAGAAAGCAAAAGCAAAGGGGAGAGCGAAGATGAAGAGCTTCAAAGGCCACGTAAGTGACAACATGGTTTCTTAAAAAGATATTGCCTCACAGAGGAGTGATCATAGGTGAGCAAAAATGAAAATGCTGCTTAACCAGTTTTGCAAGCTTGAAAGTGTAGGCTGTAACTCTACGTACTTCATATAACTTCTGCACTATCACTTCCTCTGAGAGGGAACAGCAGGAAACAAACACCATAAATAAGAACAGAAAACATGCCCCCCAAGTTCGTAACTTTATTCCTCAAGTTGTTGTCAAAAACCAGCCAGAGAGTTCAAATAAACCCCATCTCACCTAGACTGAGTGAGAGTTCTTAGCTTCATCCTCACAGGACTCTGTTACCAAACAGTACTTGCAAATATAACTGCTACCTTACTCAACCCTGAAATAGTAAATAGAGAAGTAATCCCACTGACCCACAATCTTCAGTTCAGCATTTGCATAAATAATTCCGTGCATGTTTTCTGCTATACACTGGTACATGCCGGCATCGTCGAAGGTCAGACTTTGCATTCTTAGCTCACCTTTCCGGAACTAAAACACAGAATCAATAAAACAACAAGATATTAATACAAACCACATAAGCTGAAGAATTCACACCCATCCATATTCTTTCTTTTCTTTTTCTTTTTTTTTTTTTTTTCCTTTTTCAGTGACATTGGGTTCACTTTTTTTAAAAGAAAGATTCAGTGTCATTCAATACTTAAGTGTCTGGAAAATTCCTAGCTGAGTGTCAGTAGACAAATTTACTCTCCAGTCCCCTGTTATCATATCAATGCAAACATTGCTGATTCAGAAATAAGAAACATGGAATTAAATTAACTTTATGCGCATAAGTTTTGTTACGCCATGCTCACTGGTCAGTACCTTCTGTTGTTACATCATTCTACAACAGGAAAAAGTCAAAGCAGGTCCCAGTTAGGTAGGAGTTTTCCAGAAGATTCCTCTGGGATATCTCATATATTGTACTAACTATATTTTTTTATACGAACTATTGCACAAACTATTTTCTATTCCTTTGTTTTAATGTAAAAAAGGAAAAACAGTCAATCAAAATAAGGTAGTTAAGGTTGGGTATCTGGTAAATTAAAAATAGATGTCAATCAGTTTTTAAAAGATCATGTTAATATATTCTGTTTTCTTGTGAAAATCAGGCTGAAATCTTTAACCCTTGTATCTAAGTACATTGGAGTGCATGGAGCAGCAGAAGATTAAGAGAACACTTCTTAGCTGAAAAGAGAACAGATTTAAGGACACATTTTATGACTGTTTTATGTGAAAACGTTTTAATCAGAGTTTCTAAAAGGGATCTTTGTTGTGCGCTAAATGAAATGCCTAATTACAAGTTATCTGATTCAGAAACAAATTATATTTTCAAGGCAATTAACATATTTTTGCTATCTTCAATTTGGAAATCATCTTATCATCACACTAACACACAGCATAATCTTCTGGTGTACAACTGGAGACTTATACACTGCGTTCTGCAACCCAGCATGCTGATTTTGTCAGTGAAAGCCAAGTTCAGTGCGGACCAGCAAGCAACTCACTTGTCAAATTAATTTGTTTGCAATAACTTTCAAACCTAGACAAAAACATTGTTTTTCCTGGTTTAAGCCACCTCCATATAGCAGATAGTGATATCCCTGTTCTCCATCCAACATCACACATTTTTCTTAAGGTATACAGTCAAAAAAAAAGCCACCTCATCGTCTTTTTTTGTTTGCTTGCCAAGATCAGTCACCACAGCTCAACAGATGCAGAGCTGCATTGTGCCCTCATACTCTCCTGGTTTTTTAATGGCTTTTCATATAGTATAAGCAATAGACTTTGAATACATTGTTGAAATGCCTGAACAGATTTTGCCCAGAGAAACTGTGGATGTCCCATCCCCGGAATTGTTCAAGGGCAGGTTGGAGTTCTGAGCAACCTGGCCTAGTGAGAGGTGCCCCTGCCCATGGCTAGGGGCTTGGAACTAAATGATCTTTAAGGCATCTTCCAACAAAAACCATTCTGTGATTCCATGATTCTAGGACAGGAAATCTACTTTGTTTAAACCAAATATGCAATGTAACAGAATTAAACCATCAAACAGTACTTCTTTAAACTTCTTTTAAACATCACCCAAACATTTGCAACACTCCATGTCTACAAAAATGTGAAAAATACAGGATATAGAAACACCACTGATAATTTTAAAAATATTCTTTCTTGTCATATCTCCACTGACTCTATTTTGTGTTATATTTTTAATGACACATTCGTGTTTTATGGAGTAAAAAGGATTATTTTTTAAGAGAAGCTGATAGATATTTTTTATCCAGAGTAAAAAGCATTTACTTAAACACGCCTGGAAAAAAAAGGGATAGCCATCTCCTAAACATGTGGTCAAAAGTTAAGTTCATAATTCAAAGCTGAATAATAAATAGCCTGAAGAAATAAGAGAAGATTGAGATGAAACTTTAAAAAATAGATTTTAATGCCTCATGCAAGTGGAATCAGCAAATATTTGGATCACTATAATTAATTTTCCCTTAACTTTTTATAATGCTTTCTTCAAAAAACTGTTTCCATGAGCTAACCAATGAAGCCTGTGTTAGCTCCAGCAATACACTCACCGAAGCACCATTCTTCAGCCACCTAATTGTTGGAATAGGTTTGCCTGTAGCTACACAAGGCCAGTACAGGTCACTGCCTATATCCCTTTCTGTGTCATTGATATGTTCTACCCACTCAGGAGCAGCTGCAAAATAAAACACATGATGTATTGTAAATATAGCACATACATATTTAATCAGCATTATGTTGTATTAATTCCACTGCTTTTTCCATGATATTTAAACAGGCAACATAAAGTAATGATGATAACTCAGGAATGCACGAGCACAAAAAAGAAAGAAAAAGTTTTTGTCTTACAAAATAGATTCAAAATAGCTTCAAACTATTTTTTATGAGAAGAATATATGGAATTGAAATAATGGTTCCTGAATGACCAAAGACATAAGATATTACCACTTATATTGATCTGTAGATTATTCAGTGTGGAAATTACTCAGTAGCATCATAAAAATGATAGTTAAATGACATGAAATTGTGCAAAACTGCGTACGTACTGGAAGGATCTCCAAGAAATTATTCTCTTGGTCCAGTCAGGATATGTAAGAAATTAATATTGAAAAAAGCATTTTTGCTTTTGCTAAGCAAACAAACCAATTTATTAGCTTTCCTTATTATAAGCAGGAATAACATTCCCACACTAATTCGGAGTTTGATCTACTGAAGTTCTAGAACTTAACTGAAGATCTTAACTCAGAAGATCTTCTATACAGCAAATGAAAGAGACAAATCTTCTGAGGGTGGTTCAGATATAATGTGTGACCTTTTCATGTTATAGTTTTGTGGTAGAAACATCTGCCAAGAAGTCAACTTACTTGGGATGCTTTCACTATGAGCAGTAAGATACGATTTTTTGTTACCAATTTAACCAAATGCATAAAGGGAAGTGACAGAGGGCAGGGGAATAAAGAACTGGGCATAGCTAGGAAGAGAGAGATATGACAGAACACACAAACAAAATGAGAAAACAAGAAATCATAACAAACCTAATGGTATCTTTTTCCTCCCACAAGTTCTTTCACTTCAGCTACTATAAATTGATTTAATTTTCATTATGCTTAAGTATATTAACACCTAACTGTGAAGGTATATATACCAGCTATCATAACCAGACAAACTGAGTAGTCATTCAATTAATACATAAATATCATGCCTGGAATTTAATGCAAGAATTTTGATTCTGCTCTATTAATTTGAACAGCAGTGTGTGAGGATGATAATATGAATCACCACTGACATCAAATGTGAAAACACAGATATTTCCAACATAAGTAAAAGCAACACAGATCATCAAGAATAAAATTGTTCTTCCTACCTTGGACATAAACTCTTGCTTGATGTTTATCTTTCCCTTTATAGTTTTCGGCTTCACACTCATAAAGTCCTTCATCTTCATACTGAATATTGAAGATCTTAAGAACTGCACCAGACATGCTTATCTCAGCAGAGGCTGGCAAGGGTTCAAGGTATTTACTCCATCTGAGTTCAGGAACCGGACTTGAAAAGGTACAGTAAAGCACAAATCAGCATGTTCAAGAACTGGCTGTTAAATTGCAGACTACAAAACGAGCATTTGATCATGAAACATGTATTTTCATTCCCTGAAATGTGAAAGCAAACTGTGCTGTACAATAACTTTAAAACACACTTACTTTCCAAGAGCAAAACACTCCAGTGTCACATTTTGCCCCAGGAGAGCATACGTGTCCTTGAACTTCACCTTGATATCAGCAGGATATACTTTTGCTCCTAATATGAAAAAAAAGATTCTAAGAAAAGGCATGTCAGAAAGTCATACAGCTATTAAAATTTCTACAATTCAATAAAACTTTTCTTAAAATTCCAGAAAAAATTCCTCTTTACACTGGATAAACAGCCTGTCAATTCACAAGGTCTGACTAAGAACTGAACTTTTTACTTGAAGGAACAATTGTTTTACTCCGTAACTAGTTATCTTTCTCTGGATGACAAATCCTAACTTTTTTACAGAATGTCTAATTGCATTTGAAGCATGATGATGCACCCTGTGTGTGGGTAGACAAAAACCCGAGTCTCTATTTTCCACAGATTTTTTACCAGATAAAATATTTCAAATTATTTTGAATTCAAGCTCAATTTTATCTCAGTAAGGGTATGAAGGAGCTAGAGCAAGCACATCTACAGTTTAATGAGAGCACAGGGATGTAAATGTAATCAAATCTCCCTACTAGCAATTCCTGTAGGAATTCTCTTGCAGTTCTAGATGAATATGACAGTGTGAATACTGGCCATGGAATATTTGGTCAAAGATCACTAATTTGAAATTACTCAAATTCAATCAGTAATATGGAAAATTTTACAGATAAAAAGGTTGCTGAAATATTGATGATCAGTTTATGAGAATCTAGTAATTGACAGTCTGAAGTGGCAAAAGGGAACTTGGTTCCTATTTGGAAAGCATGCAGTTCTCCTGAAGAAACGGTGGCAAATAATCCAGTAACACAAAGCCACAGAGGTGTCTTAGGAGATTGACCATGAGACACAAAGCTCTCAAGCCACCATGTTGCATGGGAAGTTTCATCAGGGGAAAAGGATTTCCCTCTTTCATGGGGGATTTTCTGGGGGAAAAAAAAGTAAATCCTGAAGCTGTTCATCAACATCTACATGAAGTTTCTGCTTTACAGTCATACTCCTTTGAACTGATGCCAAGACTAGAAAAGATATTGAAGATTTTGGAATGAGATCAGGGGCTTATCACATCAAAGAGATGGGGATTCTGGGGATAAGAACTCTGTTCTCAATGATTTGAAAGGAAATTTGTGAATGAATCCATGGAGATTTCCTTCATGAAGTTTTCACTGTGGATGGGAATAATTCGGATCCCTGGAACACCAAGTAACATTGTGCAGTAGCCATTATAACTTGCCATATAATTCTCCTTACAGAAATGAAAGTAGGTATGAATTAGCAAAATTTTAATACAAACAGTTAAAATACCGCATGTGCATAGTGTTTCCAATAAATACTTACGATCGGATTGCGGAATAAGTGGAATAAATTTACTGAATACACTCTTTGTTATTGAAGGGCTGGACACAAAACATGAATAATTGCCCTTATCTGATGCTTCCACATTTGCTATGTAGAGATTGCCATTCGTCTGTGACACAAATCGTCGTTTGTCCAAAGCAATGAACACTGGGAACTCATTTAGAAGCCAGCGATAACTGAGGTCATCTGGAGGAAAATATTTTAGTCAATATTAAAACCCAACACTATCAGCTATTTAAACCACAGAATACTGTCTGTGGGTTATAGATCTTTTTTTCATAGAGGCAGCTATGTGAGAGAGATTTATACATCTCTGGAGCCAGCTCATTCCTGTCTACACTGAACATTGGGGCACTGCTGCCATGAGTGCAGGTTACTGGGGACCTGGCTACAGTGTGCACACCTTGCCCTAGGCACAATCATCCCACAGGAATTGGAGTGGGATGAGATCAGAGAGGCAGCTGGGTCGTGACCTTACGCAATTGAGAAGCTGGGAAGTCCTCACCAGTCTTGTGATTTAGACAAAATCTTACAATATTTTAACTAGTAATATGTCTCCACTCTTCAGTTCCTTGCAATGCTTAAACTGAGCATGAAAACTAAATCATTACTCCATTTTACAAGGTAGAAGAGATGCTAATAGCTAATTTCATCCCTCATGATGGAACTCCAGATGATTGAGATTACAGGTATAATCCCTGCAGAGCTCTTCAGTAGCTAATGATGAGAAAAAGGCACTTCCAGAGAATAAATAACCTCATCTCTGACCCTCTGGCGATGCTTCTGCTGTTCCATTATTTTAACAGAAGCCCGTGATCATCACAGTTGAGGTGACTTTATTAGATGGAATGAATCTGGGCCCTGTCCAAGACTAGCAGAAAGTCTGGGATGACACAGTGACAGAGTGACATGTACTCAGGTCTTTTGATTGGTAGGCCAACTCTCCCCTCTGTTATGCAGATTAGCCAGAGTAATTCTATTTGTAGTATCAAAACCTATTTGAAAATTCAACAATATTCCTTAGATATGGTCAACAACATATTCAAAACAGAAACCTAACCTAATGGTGATTCTCAAGCTGCATAAAAGTTATTGTTTAAGTAAATATAAAGGAAATTTGTAACAACAAATATTAATTTGCCTTTTACTCTTAAGACTTTGAAAATGAAGCACTTTTAGCTGAATTACCCGGGTAGTGGTAAGGGGGCTCACAAAGAAGCACTGCTCCAACACCTTCTCGCACTTTAACCTCATAACGTTCCTCGGGTGGAAAGGGATCCAGATCTAGTTTTAAAAAAAGCAGGGGGAGAAGAATAGGGATTTTAGCTGCAGTAACTTTTTATTACTATAATTATTTTCAGTCCTGCAGAGATTAGTATAGAAATACATCAAGACATGGCAGATATGAACCTGGTGACCCCTAATGCCAGTTTTGCTTATTTGTCATTATCAAATGAATTTTTTTTTAACGTTATTTTTGTCATCATAATTGTAAATGCCAGGGGGAAAAAAAGTGATGCAGGCAGTATCCCTAAGAGTAGTTAGGTTTAAAACATTTTAATGAGTTTTAAGGCACTGGATCTAAAAACTATGTACAGTACTGTCAGATGGATTAATTGATGAAGTATGGGAGAGAATGCAGGTTTTGTTCCACAGTTTCAGTAAATTTGACAGCAAAACAAAATTACAGCTGGTCCAG
The DNA here is from genome assembly GCA_013398115.1 of Falcunculus frontatus. NCBI lineage: Eukaryota > Metazoa > Chordata > Aves > Passeriformes > Falcunculus > Falcunculus frontatus. The sequence goes on along the minus strand of VZRV01002440.1, from coordinate 415,920 downwards.
ACTTTTTTGAACTCTTTTAAATGGTTGTTGACATTTTTCTATCAGTTTATGCATAAGCAAAAGAAAAAAAACTTAGACTAAAGATCAGATATTTTCGATATTAATTTTAGCAACTCTATTCAGCTTTTTAGAAACAGTGATTGTAGAAAGAAACAGTTTTTATAGGAGATAATTAAAAAGGAGAAAGGAAGAAATGGAACAGTATAAAGAAGAATGAAAGTGGCCTTTTTTTAAATAGATATTTATCAGTTTCCAGCTATCTTTTCACTCCTATTCCTTACCTTTTTATCCTATCATTGTTTTTATATTGAAACACTGTATATTAGGGTTCTGTTCAGCATAATTTTTCAGTACACTATCAATATTCATCTTATGCAGACAGTGAGCTGGTAGGCAGAAACCATGCCTCAGACTGCTTTGATTATATTTTTCTCATCTACTATGTTTATTGGTTTCATTATTTTTCCTATTGATTGTTCAGGACTCACACCACTGAAGCCTGCTTTCAGTATAAATAAATATCCCATAAACTGAATGTTGATGTTTTCTCCATTAAAAGGAAGTAACAACCTGGCCTTCAATTTTTTTTCTGGAAAATACACTGAGTAAATACAGACTAAGACTATATCAATTACGATATGATCCATCAGCTCATTATAGCTTCTGACTTTCCCTAATATTTGTGGTCCCACAGTCTTATAAGTACAACCAGAAAGCTGAACTTTTCCTGTCTGATCTTCTACAGCAAGGAGTGAGTTCTGCTTATGGAGGCTGGTTAAAGACAAGAGGGCACTAAACCTTTAGTGTCAGGGCACCCAGGGCTTTGTGAATGGATCCCAGTTAGAGTGGATTCCCTTTCTTGTGATTCCATTTTTTGCCATCTGATGAAAAAATATATCCAGGGAAAAAGGCAACTTAAGGCAAAATTAAAAAAAAATCCCAAACATTGTCCATAAAATTTTGTATTAGTCTTCACGTAGTAGATCAATTTTTCCCAATGCATGTATCTGGTGGTGTGCAGGTCTGTACACGTACATGTATACACAAGACCAGCTCACGGCTGTCAGAAGGTGACAGAAATTTCCCCCAGCAGGGTTTCCCCTGTAGCCTAGGAGTCGGGGCATACTTTACTAGCAAGTGCTGTGCCTTCCTCCTGCAGCTGTGTTTGCAGTGTGGCAGCACCTCATCACCATATGCCCCCACTCGTGTCTTTCTTATGTGACTATTTCCCCTCAGGTCCTACCTTGATTTAAAAAGAGTCTGGACATTATTATCTCCAGATCTGGCTCCATGAGTCTCTTCAATTAATAATTTAACAATAACTCACTGGGAAGGTTGTTATGTCAGCTGAATGCTAAAGAATATAAAATGCTTACAAATTTATTTTGTGTTGAGCCCTGCAGACTAAGGCATTTAAGATACTGTTTTTACAGAGTAATTCAGCTACAGCACACGTTAGCAGAAGACACCATAGTGTAAAACATTGGGCATTCCTAGCTAGCCATAATTTTTCTATGTTTTGACATAAACAACAGCTTACATCCAAAACTCAGAGTGGCTTCACTGCTTCTGACAGTTCCAAAGATATTTGACACTACACAGACATATTTTCCAGCATCCCTTGATTTCTCTGGATTATTGATAACAAGTCTGCCTCCCACCATACTGTAGCGCTCCTTTGTTAAATCAATATCCCAGTTGTTGAGTTTCCACCTATTAAAAAAAAAAAAAAAGCCAGACGTAAGATTTGGACCCAAAAAGCAAACCTGGTAAGAAATATGACGTGAAAAATAACTCATTAATTCTGATAAATGATACAGGAAGTTATTAATATACTTCTATACAAGTTTTAAGTTTTCCTTCAGCAAGAGGCACAGATTTGAACTCCAGAGGTCTTAAAAATAACAGTGTCAGTTCTGCCTTCTTGGAGATGTGACACTGTTAAAACATAATTGCTGTCCAAGCAGTAAGAGATGCTTGAGCTGGCTGTAATAAGCTAACAAGTCATCAAACACATGGATTTTAAAAATACCTCAAATAATTATGTAAGGACAGACCAGATAAAAATATACTCCCTCTGCACCTTCAGAGTATGGAATAATGAGAGATTTTTGTAAACCTTCTGCAGATAATGAAAATGTTTCATAAAACATAACGTGCTGGTAAAGTCAGTGGAAAAACTGTGGCATGCTTCATGTAAGACCTACTCACTACATTAAGAAAATTGCTGGATGCTGTCCCCTCAGTTATGGTAAAAACCCACAGCCAATTCACTGAATTACTGAAACTTGCACTTGAGGGATTAAGACAGAAACTGGTGGCCCAGTTCTGGCCCTCACAGATTCCTACTTATTTTAAAAACTGTTAAAAAAGACGGAGTGGGAACCAGGACTCATGATTTCTATTTGTGTCTATTACCGTGTCCACAAGAGGGAGCCCAAAACCTTAGAAAGGAACTACCTGGTTTCTATGCACAAATAGCAAGGCTGCAACTTTAATACATTTAAAGATCATAAAATTATTTCAGCATAAATATTTTATTTTTCATAAAGTAACTTTAGGCATTAGTATTTGACAATGAGAACACACATACTACCTGTTCATTCACTACTGATGATGTACCAAAATATGAAGAATTCTCATCTGGAAGTGGAACTCGCAATTGACATAGAAAGAAACAATAGTAAGAGTGGCATGAACAAAAAAATAAAGAAAGAAAAAAATCTAATGAAATGGCAGAATCTTAAAGATGCAGCAAATAGCATTTTGATCATTTAGAATTCTAGAGGTATCACTTCAGTCCTGTGAGACATACTATATGTCTCTATTAGAAAAAATAAATATATCCTCTGTTCAGAAATATCTAAGTATAAATGTCCTGAGGACAGCCTATCCTGCAATGAAAATGGCAGGAGGAACTTATTTACCTCTGAGATAGAAGAATTTTTGCTCAATAACTGTTAGAAGGCTGAGCTGAAGATAACATATTGAGGTATACCAAAAATAATGATGTCAGAAGATAAGAAAAGTGGCCTTATTCTGTACTGCAACTATCATCACATCAGCTATCAGTGCTAATTGTCAGGTCTGTTCTGACACATGTCTGGAGATGCAATGCAATTCTTTGAGAATGATTTTGCTAGTTCAGATTTTGCTGAGCCCACAGCAGATAAAGAAGAATGTCAAAATTTATTTAGAGCCTGTAGCCATCTATAGATGGTGTGTTTACAGTCTTGCAGACACGGTGTGGGGAGTCTCTGGACCAACTGGAAGGGATGAGGAAGTACATCCAAGGATATCAAATCTTAGTATATGTAATCCCTCTATGCTTTCCAAGCATGGCAAGAGGAAGTAAGTGACAACAAAACGTCATGTAGCAGGATCACATTCAAATGGTGATTCTGTACAGGTACACAACCTGTGAGCATATTTTTAGAAGTGGCAATGAAGACTAACTAAACTGTTTTGATGGAAGAATACCATAGTTGATCGCAATACTGTAACAGATTTAAAGGAATACCCAGCAGACCTGATTGCTTCTTCTGTTCTTGAAACCAGTCTGGGAACACCCATAAGTAAGTACTGGGGGCAGGTCATAGCATAATTTACTGAAATTGATCTTTTTGCTGGCAAGAAATTGTGTTTGTCCTTAGTACAATGACAGCAGTTTTCTGCCGATGATCAGGTCGTAATTTAGTCACAGTCTCAATACTGGCAATTTTAAGTACATTTCTGTTTACACAATGAGCAGATAACGGCTGATGAACTTATATGAATGCACAACAAAGAAGAATTGCTTTCTACAAAAATATTGTGAAAGAGGTCATGTGGGAATCTGCATTAAAACTAGCTGAAATGCTTTTTCAGAATAAAGTTTTTCATGTCTTCAGTAGCATAGCTGACACATTCTTGATCACTGCTCTAGAACACAGTGAATTCAAGAGCAACATGGGATATAGAATATCCAGGTCCAACAACCAACACTTCTCCTTCCAAAGCAAAATAGAATAAGAAAAGTCATTCTGAATCAAGAAGAACAAAGACTCAAATCTCAGTCAACCTCAGCCTAAGCTGGAAAGATAGCCTCTTAAATATTTTTAAAGGTCACTTTTTTTTTTTTTTTTTTTTTAATTTACACCTGGATCAGTATTTCTTTCAAAAGCTGAAAACATTTAAAGCCATATACTGTTTTGAACACTGATTAGACATTTTGGCAAATCAGATCAAGGTTTAGTCTTACTCAAAAATTGCGTATCTCCCCATTTTTTCCTGCATTGAAGACTTTGCTCCAACCTTTTACGAAATCAATCATTTAATAACACAATCTGAAATAGCTGCTGAATAAAATACACAAGATCTGAAAATCAAAACAAAAGATGTTACCTGTAAGTAGGAAAAGGAATCGCACGAGCTCTGCAGTTCATTGAAACTTGTCCATCTGAAGATTCTTCTGGATAGATGGTATCAATAGGTTGCTCCTCAAAAACGGGTCCGTAACCTTTGTTTCCTTCCTCTGAAAACAGAAGAGAGTTTCAAATTAATCATTTTTTAATTAGCAGTCAAACTGAAGACAAATTTGCATCACACATTCCAGAATCAAAATGTGAAGGCCAAATAGTGATTCACCCAAAGTTAAATTCTATGTGCTTCAGAGCAGTACAGGTTAACAAAAGTGCTGTCTGCCCTTCATTGACTCCTGCCTTCTAAGAACCAAAGTAACTCAAACTTAGTTCCTCTAATACTACCTTGTGTGCCTTCTCGGATGAAATTAATTATTTGTCACTGTTTATACCAAATGTGGAGATAATTAGGAACTGAAGATATGCCCCTTAGAAATACAGTGAGACCAACTTACTTCACAGAGAACAACAAATTCTAATCAAAAAGGTCCACAACCAGAACAACCACCCATAGTTATTCCTGATCTTATAGCCTAAACATCTCCAATGATTTTATGTACTTAGAAAGCATCTTTACTACATCAGACAAAAAACCCCTTCTGTTGGGTATCAAAGCTGAAAATTTCATTCTTCCTAGATCAAACCTGTCTTTCCTTTCAAACTGAGGTATGTATTAGCTTTCTACACTGAAAAATACAATTTTAAAAAGGTATTATTTATTTTAAAATTATTTCAGTTTGCAAAGTCAAGCACTTAAAGGTGAGTAAATGTGAAACAGGCTTGACAACAAAATGCATTTTTTAATCTTTATCCTTCATTTGTTGATGCTGTTGTAAAGGTGCCAGGGTCTGCCCACCCCTGTCGCATTCCCTTCTCCTTTATCTCCTCCAAGCATTGCTCTTTGGGGTCTAAGAAGCAAGACTAAGAGCAAAGGTGGAATGTTCCGGAAAAATTCTCCTCAGTAAATCCAGGATGTAAGTGGGTTTTTTTTCTGTGAAAAAGTCAACTATGCATTCTAGGTACAGAATGACTCTGTGAGGAGACAGCACATGCTCCATATTGGTGAAATTTTGAGACGACACAGGTATCTAATTCACACAGGTCTCTACTGAGACTGAAGTAACAGTATGGACACTCGTAAGCAAATTCATGGAGGAACAAAGGAGTACATGACCGCTAACAGGTTAACTTCCCATTCAAGTTCAGAGCCTTGCTCCAAATCCTAGGGATGCCAGAGATTTGTAAAACAACTGCAAGAATCTTGTAATACAAAGGAAACAAACAAAACAAGCACAGTTTTACTAATAAATCTTCAGAGATGGCTGAATAATTTAACTCGGACATTTTCAAAAGCAATGGTTCAGGATGGAAAAATTCTAACATTTTGCAATAGTATCTGTGCTGCCTATAAAATTTGCTATGTGTCTTGTAATTTAAAAAATCTTCTCAGATCAGTACATAAACTGGCAATGTAACAGATGAATGTTCTTAAATCAAATTATGATTTTGTACTCATGCCCTTGAAAGTCTTGTCTTTTGTTCTGAAACATTTTAGACTAAATTAGACAGTTTTTAGGAAACCTATAAAAGAAGAAAAAGTCTATTTATATACCGAAAGAATGTGAATTATGCCAGTGTAAAAATACAACATACACATAAATTATTCTTTCTGCAGATATCTTTTTTATTATTCCTAAATTCCATAACCATAGATAGACACTGGATTACAGCACTAGATGAAGACTGGTTACAGATAAAAAGCAAGCTCCCTTTTGACTTCCGATTTGGGGAAAAAAGCCACCATTTCGCTTGAGGACAGGAGCAGGTCCAGAAGACACTGTTATGCTGTGAGACATATAGTCAGGTCATAATTTTAAAAACTAATTCATGTAATGAGAAGTCTTTCAAAGAAGCAAAGAAGAGCAGCTAGAAAGGCAGAGCTTTTGAACAACTATCTGCTTTCTTTCATATTTTAAAGCACAACACGATATAAAAATCGACATATTGCAAGACCAAAAGAAGAACTAATTTCAGACTGAAAAGGCAAAGGCATTCACGTACTTGCTCAGAGACTGAAATGACTAAGCCAGAAACCCGATGGCATGTTCTGTGCAGTTCTTAAATATGAATACAGAATAATAACAGCCTCTAGCAGCAAATAGCCATATCATATGCAGCTGACTCTTCACCTTAGGACTCAAATGATGTTACAGAGCACTTAGGAATTTCATGGCATGCATTTTTAATGCTGCCAGCACTATTAATTATACTGAGTGAACGCCTGCTTCTCACACATATCAAGTGTGCTTTTATAAAGGCACTTCTGCTGCAAGCTATTAAGAATGTGGTTTCAGGTGTCTGTCTGAGCAGAATAAGATGTGCAGACTGAATGTCAGGTATGGCAAACAATAAACCTTTCATTCTCAGCCACAAGGTGAGTGTGGACCAGTGATATGAAACAGCACATGGGAGAAAAGAGAAGAGAAAGGGGTTGTGAAAAAATCTGCAAGAAATGTTGATACTTTAAGTGAAGTACCATGACTGTGTGACAAAGTTTGGAGAGTGAGGAAGGGCAGATTAAGAGTACAAGGAAAAGCATCAGCTCACTGAAGTTGTGCCTACATGAAAAAGAGAAGTAGGGAAAGAAGGAAATAGATGTATTAGGTAAACTGAGGATGTGATGAAGAGCACATTTCCTATGTTCGGGTCTTGCTTTAGACAAGAGGATGGACTATCTGACCTCCCAAACACTGCCCTATGTTTCGGGTATATTTCTTGTGATTTATATATGAAATTGGAGCAAAAGCTATCACCTGACTATTAGAGACATTCTTCAGTGTATTCTGACAACAAGACTCAGACCTTTCAACAGCGCTAAAATGTATTAGGAAGTCTGTGCAAAGGTCAAGAAGATCTCTGATGAGATCATGGATCCTGTGTCAGAACCTTTCCCTCTGGAAGGTGGTCCTGTCATCTGTTCTCCCAGTGACTGACACTTTGCAGCTGAGCAGTGTAATTTCCCCTCTAGGCTTTCCTACAACACCACTCGTGCTTGTCTGACTTCTCAGGTAGCTGCTAAAGCTAAAGAGAGTGGAAATCTATTCAGTTCTTGCTTTCCGGCATAGTTTTCTCTCACTTTAATGAGGTGAATTTGTTCACTGATGAAGACCTGTGCCAGTGCAAACCACGAAATAGGAGCAGGGTTATAGGCTTCCACCTCCTGTGTGAAAGAAGTTGTCTTATTAATTGAACCATCTGAAGGAACTACTATTTAAGTAAGATACATTGATCTGAAAGCCCTACCACTACTTACAGATGAGCTACAAAATTATATTAACACACCTTAATGCCCCTGAACAAGCCCGGGAGAGATCACAATACAAAATATCCAACATATTCAGAGAAAAAGTTATCAAAAGGATGTCCGAAAATAATAATCACAAACCACCTGAGGCAGTTCTTTTTAAGTCATCCCAAGAAAAATCTCTCAAGAAGAGGAAAAAGGAAGGCACAATAAAAAGGCTTATTTAGTGCATCCTAATTCTATATATATTTAATTCAGGAAATGTCAAACTTTTCCATATAAACATATGGAAAATTAAACTAGATTTCCATATAAAAACTAACTCACTTTCAAATGGCTTAATTCTGCATGCTAAATGCTCAAATAGAACAAAGACAAAAAGAGATTTTCCAGCCCATATGCATGCCTTTTTTATTACTTGGGCAATAAAAAGAACAACTAAAACCATACCAATAGCCAATCATGCTTGTGTCCGTCTTCTATGGATCTCCCTGCACCTCACATTCTTCCATCTCCTAACCATTTGCCTACTCAAATGACCTTGCAGCCTCCATATGCCCTGCTCCCAATCCTCCCTCACCTCCTTCTCCTCCTTGATAAGGAAGTTATGCTTATCTGTAAATATAAAGGTAATGCAAAACTTTCTGATGTGCCACCATATGGGTCCACTTCTTGTCTTATTTCCAAAAGCCTAATCACTGCCTGTTATTATAGAGCACATTTCATTAGTTCAGTATTTTCTTAATATAATTTCATGTAAATTTTTTTAATTACATATAATGTTCTAACTACACTGGCACTAAATTACTCACAACAGGTACAAATTTTACAATATAGCAGACAAATTCTGACTTGATATTTGAAAGATGAATAACTTGAGCAAAGCTGGATATAAGTCATCGTAACATTAGTACAAAAAAGGGAAGGGACTGATTCATCAAAATCAAAGTACGTTAAAAATGCCTTGAATTACCCATGCAACCTTCCAATTTACACATCTTCATTTAAAAACACACAGAGGGAAATTATTCATTCAGTTCATTATACTAGACGGTCTTATTATCTGTCCTTTCATGGGCTTTTTGCTGAAGAAGATTGGGTAGCATCGGGGAGAGTATGGTCAATTGGTCAGTTTGCAAACTGAGCATCAGGAGCCTGAGACATGCAGAGATATATGGTAAGAGCATCCCAGGAAGGAAACTTGGAACACTGTGAGAAAGAGAGAATGCAGGTGTTACATCTATGGTGATTTTTTGGGAGAATGGCAAAGTCCTCTTGGGCTGCTCTGACATTACTGTGATAAAAAGAAGTAGATATATCTACAAAGTTCCTGGGGGTTTAATTCTGTCTCTTTGGGTATCTGCCTTCATGTGACTGTAAAGCCTGGAGAGCTGTCCTGAATCCATTTACGAAGCAGAATTTAGGGCTAGATTAAATTTGATACTAAATATGACAAATGGGACTGTGTCAAGAGCTGAAGATACCTCTTAAGTTTAGCAATTTTGTATGTCATAAGAGAATCAAGAAAATGGTAACCCCAAGCAGCTGGCACATTGTGGCTGAAGTAAGGCATCTTACTTACACTGCAGTACTTTGCTTAACAGTCAGGCTCATCACCACTAATTTTTAATGTCTCTTTCGAGGTTCAATTATGATCTTTTCTTTTTTCAATCAGTTCTACACTTGGATAGCTTCAGAGAGTTAGGAATTTCCTGGATTGGCCCTGATGAGGTGAGGATTGGCTGGTGGTGCGTTGTTTTCCAGGACACCAGGTTAATGGAACAAGCTGCAGCAGACAAAACCCAGCACAATATATTTCCTCTGACTTTTGTTGCTACTTTTCAGCATGAGGAATCACAAGGCTGATATGTAATATGCAGGCAGCGAATGCAAACTGAGAAGGAAAGAGATGATGATCTGAATCAGGACTTCTGTATCGTATGGCAGAAAATGTGGAAATGGGAACAAGAGACCACTGTGTTTATTGGGAAATGCAGCTACTAATAATTTCACATTACTGCACAGTTAACATTTAAGAAGTAAAATAATTCAAATATATCTGTTTTCTTCTACTCGTGGACAACTGCACAGGAAGTACACAGGAAGTTAGTTTATAACTGATCTGCAGTGTTATTTTGCAAGGAACCTGAAATGGACCATTCCTGCAATTTGCTTAATTATTTGTAAAGACTGATATCTGTCTTTTCAATATACTAATTCTTACATTTTGCATAATCAACCTAATCTGAATATAGAAAAGTAGAAGAAAACAGAAAATTCCCAAAGGGAACAGCACACAGCAATTTTACAGCTAGTCTTTTCTAGTGATTTACTCAAATGTCTCTCAAATACAGGTCACTAAACCACTTGGACTCTTGTGCATCATTCTGTCTTCATATGGCTAGTATATAAAGAAGCGAAAATCCTGTAAATTAACATTTACTCTTACTTTACAAGATATATCCTTCCATGTTATCTTACAGGGTAGTTATAATCTATATTTCCACACAGGAGCTGTGGAATATTCTTTATTTAAGAGTAAGAATATGTTACATTTTCCCTTATTTATATAGTTATTAATGTTTGTTTTTTTTTTTCTGGAATGCCCCTCAGAGCCAGACCTCTCAGGTTTGCTGCACTCAGAGGATCACCAAATCTTAGTGATGTTAGATGTTAAGTGTTATTCCTCTGTTAAATTGTTATGGTTAGAATATAATGTAAGTTATAATTCAGTTAAGCATAAGTTAAGTGTTGTTCCTTAGTTAAATTGTTAAGTTTAAGTTATAAGTTAAGTACTGTTACGTTTGAGTGCTGTCAAGCTTTTAGGCCACACTCTTTTTATCCTTGCCCTCACTGTCCTTTTTTCACACACACCATCACCCCCCATATAGTTTCTGGTTCATTTCTGTTCTGATTGACCAAATTTTGTTTGTGGCTTTTTGTTTTTCCCTTTTTTCTTTGGTGTGTCTTCACTGTCCAGTAAGTAGTAGAGTGAATCCTGCCAACAAACTTTGTCGTTCTATTGCTTAATATTAAATCTGGTTTTTACTAATAGCCTTGCTGGTGCGGTTTTTAAGCAGTCTCAAACACTCCTCCGTAACATCCTCAAATAAACAACAAAAAAACCAAAGAAGTAATTGAACCTTAATCAAAGAAACAGCTCTCTCATTTTCTTTCAGGAATCTGATTCATCACAAAATTTAAGCATGTAAGTTGATCCAAATGAACAAAGTTATGCATAACCTTTGTTAAGCAAATATTCAAGTCCTCTCCTGAAGAAGAATCAATTCCAAAAACCCCAAACGGTGACATGCCTATCTATAGCAAGTCATGGTGAAAAGTTTTCCAAAGGCCAATATCAGAAAGAAACTAAACTGGGTAAAAAAACTTAAGTTCCCATCACTCCCACTGTGCACCAATATAAAATTATTTTAATTAACATCTCTATTTTTCTAATAAGTCTTCTCCTTCTCTTTCTGTTCCTGCTTCCTGTACACCTATCTATTTCCCTGGCACTTAACACTGCCAAAAGTGGCTGCCCGAGACAGTCGTTGGGTGTGAGTATTGATCTACCCCACAGTGTTGTATCCAGTTACATATTTTAACATGAGAAAGGGACAAAGATCTGTTGACATGGTGCAGAGCTAGATTAACCTTGAGTGCTAAAGGATGCTGAACATAAGAGCCTTGGACTCATTTATTATCAGTTTAACTAAGTTGTCAGGCTCCACATTAGTCTTGCAAGACCAGAAGCCATTTGATATATAGAAGGTCTTGCGCTGATTTCAAAATGTCAGACAAATGAGGACCTACTCGTGTCTGAGAAACTCACGCTCAGAAACAAGATGGTCTGGGAATAAGCCAAAGTATTTCTACCCGGCGTGCAGGAACATAAACACGGCACTTCCACATTTCTGAGCACTGTGATCACAAAACACATCATGATTACTTATTTATGAACGTCAGACACTCAGCAGTAGCATGAAATGGTCTTCTAAGACCCAAGCAGGGACAAGACAGACAAGGTAAACAGTTATAAAGTATATCCATCCACTTCCTATTTTGGAAAAAAATTATTATCTCTCTTTAGAAAATGTCAATAATTCTGTATGCTGTGATAAAAATCTTTAAATAATGTAGATTCTAGCCCTCAGTTCAGAAATGCATTTTTGAACCTACTGTTCTGGAAAATGTCCAAGCATGAATAATTTAAAGTTTAGGGGCTTGACTGTTTTTCACTTCTCTTAATCATGTGGGAAAAGTTGTACTTGGCATTCACGGGAAGCTTATTTGCTGAAGCAGTAATGTGTTCATGTCGAAAAAATTCACAACTTAGCATCACCGTGACGGAGAAGAGAGGGGTACATCATAAGTGTAAGTCATCAAGATGCTAAAGGGAAATAATTTTCCAAGATCCAGTCAGCACTCAAACAGAAAAGGTAACCACTCCTGCACTCCCACTTCATATTATATGAAAGACTTAGGTTGTCTTTGGGAAGTCTGCGTCTACTTTTCTGGACCGAAAAGAGCAGGAAAATTACTTCTATTTCCTATGTGCCAGTGAGGACCTTGAAGGGCCACATAGTTAATGATGCACTTTCTTCTTTACAATTTTCAAGTATGAAAAGCTCCAGCCCCTGGCAGAGCAAGTTTCTCCACTTGTGCCTAACAGGGTACAGTTTTTTGTCTTCTCATACTGCCAAGAGGAATGCCAGCCAATATCAATTATTGTACTTTTAAACATATTCCCATTTGCCTATTTAATATTTAAATTATTTAGGTGTTTCTTCCTTAAAAACCAAAGTTTTACTTCAAAAGTGATTGAAGAGCCTAACATGTTGATCTCATGGGAAAGCCAGTGCCCAGCAAATTAGGGATGAAGCTAAAGTGCAGTAGTTATTTTGCACAATCTCCTCACACAAGACTTCCTGGTGCATTTGAAATACCAGCAACATACTCAGAAATTCAGCATGCTGTCTAACAGAATCCCTGTGTACTAACAACCCTCTTGCACTGAGAGGCTCTGCATCTTACTGGCTTTCTTGCTTTACTAGCCTTCTGTGAAGTTTCAGGTCCTAATGATTTTCAGAAATTTGGTTGCCCAAAAAGCAGAAGAGCTTTTGACATTTTTACTCCTGAACTATTGCCTCATTTTGCACAATTCAGAAGAGTTACTGGAGTTACAAGCCACCTTCTAATGCATGATCTGACACAAACTCAGGTACTGTCTGGGTCTGCACTATCAAATCCCAAGGTAAAAAGTAGAACAATTTTATCAGAAATAAATTAACGGAGGGATATTTTCACTATTGATTCCTCTCATAGCCAAATGTAATCAACTGCTCATAAAGCACAGTAAAATATAGGGTCTTTGCAGCTTTTAATTAGTCTTTTGGAAGAACAAAACAAGCTATAGATGAAAAACAGTCTTAATTCTTTGGTGATCAATTATTATCCCAAGTGAACATACACTTCAGTTCACTGATTTACATGGAAGGTAGCAGATGGCAGAAAAGTTTGAAATTCAGACTTAGCAACGGGACATGAATCTAATGGGGAGGCAAAGGCAACTTGGAAGTACATTGGAGAAACATCAGGGGGAAGTGGAGAAGAGTCAAATATTATCAGTAAGAGGCATGAAATAACTTTTTTGGCAGTCGACTGACAATCACTGACATGTTCCTTGAGGAGTGATTTGCTGCTCTCATTTGCCTTGCACTACTCAAAGTGCACTCTGAAAAGCAACCCTTATAATAACTGTCTGTTCTATTAGTAAGCAGAAGACTGAATTATTTACAGCTTTTTCACCAGTTTATATCTGCAAGACTACATTTCAAGCACTAATTTACCTGGAAAATAAATACTGCTCCTGTCTCATTGCAGAAGATGATCTCTGCCTAAACCTCTGATGCACCGAATCATGTACTCTTTGCTTTCCTTCAGTTAAGTAAGTGCACATTCACCACTGATGAAAAGTGGCCATTGTTCACTCATTGGAACAATTCTCAACTTCTACCTTTGATTACCACGAAACAGAACTGGCTAAAAAAATCAAGGTGTTTACTCCAAAGCAAACTCTAAATTTCTAAAAACATATGTATTTCACTGTGGGAATTTTTTTTAGGATTTCCTACAGTGGGAAAAAGAACAATTTGAAAACAGATAAAACCCCGTAGCTTATAGAGTCTCAGAATACTTGTCATCACTTCAGGCCCAGTTCTGAACATATCAGGTCAGTGCAGCTTCAGGTTCCTAGCTCTTTGTTTCCCAAATACATCTAGCTGTTAAAGTCTGAAAGCTCTCAACACTCAGTCAAATACATGAATTCTGAATACTTTCAGGTTTTTTGGCTGATATCTTTGAACTTGGGGAAGCCTATAGGGTAAGACATCTCAAAAGACAACGTATCTGGAAGCTATCAGTTTCCTGGGTCCAGAGAAGTTAATATAGTAGTAGGTCTGTTTAGGAAGCACAGATTGCAAAAACCTAGACCAGAGAGTCACAGATGAGTTTGCCAAAGGCAATTTACAGAGTAGAACAACCTCAACTGGATCCAGCACCATAGACGGCAAGGGGAGACAAATATACTCCCAGAGAAACCCTGTATTTTGTTAAAAGGTGCTAAAGCAACTTCTTAAATACTCTGCTTTCAACATCTGCTCCCAGTTAACTTGTCTCTTCACTCTGGGACTTGGTCTGTCTCGTTCTTCAAATGAGAACTCATGATCTTTACTCAAAAACCGTCCCCAGTTCACACATTCTCACACATTCTGACACTGCCAGCATTTCCCTTGATAACATCATGTGTGAAAGAGAGCTCCTAGAACTTGACCTGATCGCTCTACTTGTGCTCCTTCTTTCTCTTCAGTATCTTTCATTTTTTAACCACACTGAGAACACTTCCAAGCACCTCCTTATATTTCATCTTGGTTACTGCAGATACATATTTTCTGGATACAACAGCATTTAAATTGCCAAGAAATATATTCAAAAGGAAAATTGGCTAAGACTAACTGCCAGCAGCTCTCACACCCATTTGAAATGAGAAACCCTCCAGCAAGATTCAAGTGCTGAGGCTGAGCAGAGACTGCAATGCCAGATTTATATAATCTAGGTGGGTGCCATAAACCTAGATGATAGAAGGAGATTTTATCTCCACTCAAAACGTTATTTAATTATTTATGCAAGGTAGAGCAGGTCCAGGAACAGAGAGCGTGTGCACTACCCAGCCTTGCAGTAATACACTGGCAGTAACAAACACCTTCTGATTATATAAAACTAGGAATATTCCACATTGGAGGGCAGTGCCATACCTTTAGAGATGGTTGTAGGCCTTAACTTTGGCTTTTGATGAAAAATGCAAGCAAGTATTTATTCCAAACCAGAAGATAAATTAGGAAATTTCTTTGAACAGAAACAGCACTATTAGAACCTGCCCTGGACTCACAATCCTTCACATCAAAGGCTCCTATCTTCTTGTGGGAATCTAACAGTGCCAAGAAAAGCCCAGTGAGAGATCAAATGAACTTTGCTATGACAGTGTCAGTGTGTACTCATGCTACATGCAATATCATGATAGCCCTCTTTGTTCTTCCTATGTCACTTAGTTGTGACTGTCACAGCACACAACTTTCCAATGCCATTCTAAGGCACTTGCCAGCAGGTATGTTCTGGTGCCAAGGTTTTTTTGGCTTCTGGGCACAATGGTGATGTGCATAACACAGAATAACAGTAATCATTCGGTCCTGCCTGTCAAGAAATCACTTGAACATTTGTTCTCCTTGATTGACTCAACTCTTTCATCAACCAGTGTCCAGCACTAGCTTGGCTACTGCAGCTGATTGTTTTGTTTGATGTCAACAGGTCCAGGCAAAATCATGTGTAGCATTACTGATAGCAGTTGACAGCCTTTTTTTATTATTTTCTTTTCTTTCAGGAAAAACCCAGTATTGAATTAGAGTGGTGAGTTTAAAGTTTTAATTTTGGTGCTATCAGCAAGCCTCATATCTTAACAAAGAAAAAAACTCTTGAAACACACAGCAAGTATATTTTAAAGGTATTGATTTTTATTAGGCATTAATAAATCCTCCATCAAACTCAGACATGGAGTAAAGAACAGCATTCAAAGCCATAGAATAACGTAGTGTTACGGCTAAACCAGAAATCATTCGTGTGAGCTATGGACTAATTTCTTAAAGGCAACGAGCTTACATCACAGTAATAATCAGATTTTTTGACTCAATAATAAGGAATATAGTCTCATGGTAGTGAAACTGAGGCAATGCCTGAAATGGTATCCCAGACTGAGCAAGTCTATGACCCTTAAAGCAGAGAAGGATCTAAAGCCTACCTTGAAAATAACCAAAACATTAGTACACAATATTTGCACTTTTCAAATGGTCGAAATTTCGTGCATGCTCTGTTTATGCTAACAGTATAATTCATCACAGCAACTAAAAACCCGCATTCATTTGAATTGTCATGGAAATATGAAACAAGCTTTACAAATTTCAAAGTTGTTTGGAACAGTTGGAATTTCACCTTTTCAAAGACCTCCTATCTCTTAAAATGGAACTAAAATTTCAATTGCAAACATCTCTCTAAATTCAGGTGCTAGAAATATGACTTCAGAATGTTTTAATATTTATGGCCCCAGTTCTATTTATGAAACATTTTATAGTTTTTAACAAAAAAATTGATGTCAGAATATGCAGAACTACCCCCACTCAGAATATGAAAACTATCACTACACTGGCTTCTGAAAAATCATGAATTTTAGATGGTGTCAATAATATAGAATTTTGTTTTTCATTATTCTAAGCATGTTGATCATCTGTGCACAATAGACAATTGATACAGTTTTTATAATCTAGAATAGATTTCATTCTGTATATCAAATTAGATCAGACAACCCCAAATTTAAAGTCCAGATCAGTCTTTCTGCAAACTTTTTATTATGGCAGCCCTTCTAATAAGTATGCTTCCTGCCAGTTTCCTTGTTCATATTTAGTAATCTGTGATATCTGCACAAATAAATTAAAGCCATACAAACATTCTAATTGTCCTTGAAACACATAAAACTAACAACAGTTAGTTTAATGAATTAACACAGGAGATCGTCTTACCTGCCAGGGAGTAGACAAAACACGGTGTAATAAGATGACAGATGAAGAACCAAATGGTTATCTTCTTCTGTTCAGCCATTATCTCAAAAGGAATAGTGTACTGCAATGCCATCATTCAAAGAGCTAAAAATGCCTGTTACAGAGAAAGAAGAGAGCATGAATAATTTTGACATAAGGTTTTATTTCATATCACATTTTGCCTGGCAGATTATGTGACTAAACTGAATACTTAAGAGTTAATATAGGATAAAATCTTTTGAATAATAAATTCATCATCAGAATTTCAGAATCCAATTAGTGATCTCTATTATTCAGAAAGCACACTGTTTCAGAGTACTCAGATTTTCTGGTGATAGTAATAATACGGTAAATGTTAAAACCATAACATCCTTTTTTAAACTTATCTTGGATTCTATCCTCCTTCATCTCAGTAAATACTACATTTCAATTCATTACTTCAAAGTCTGTAAAAAGAAGACTACAGTGAAACTGAAGTACATTAATCTCTTTCAGAATTCATGTATTTTGTCTAGTATATCATTATTTTAAACTTTTAATATACAATTAATGGTCCTCCACAAAGGTGGTTTTATTTTTTATGAGTTTCCTTTTTAATGCTGACTACAATCATTATTGCAATGTTGTTTTCAAAGTTTTCTCTTTTCCATTTGGGGGAAACTCTGCCTGTATATATACTAAAACCAAGCTAAAAAAACATGCAGCTTCTTTTGAATATTCTAAGATTTTATAAACTTTTTTTTTTTAGAACACTTCTGTAAGATTTGTTACTACTTTCAATCAGAATATTTTGCCAGCTTTTTGTTTCTTGCTGGGGACTATTATCTATTTCTTTAGGGAAATGTGTCATCATGTTTTCAGTGTGCAATCCTCTGGGTTTTTTTGATGGATTTCTTGTCATGAATATATAAATGCATCCTTTACATCCATCACATCTTGTTCTTGCTTCTTGATTGGTTCTGCTGTAACACGGGTTAAGAACTCTACACAAAGCAAGGCTTCCAGCTTATCACTGACAGAATATTGTATCTCAGGCACATGCTGATATCACCCAGTCCTTTCAGTATATTCATTTTGTTACTGTTTCATTCAAAATATGCTTATACATACTTAAAACACCCTTCAGTAACATGCATCCCAGGACATGGTGTATGCTAAAAATGAACACTTGTAGATGTGGCACTTAGGGACACTGTTTAGTGCTAGACTCAAGCAGTGCTGGGTTAGCAGCTGGACTCAATGATCTCAAGAGGCCTTTTCCAACATAAATGATTCTATGATTCTAATATTGCATTGTCACTCCTTGCAAAGTGTAATATCAGCATTCCTGCTTTCCAGCCTCCCATGCCAGGAACTGATGACTCTGACAGTGACTTTCACCTTTTACCATTAATCTTGCCCTTTCCATGTCAAAATTTTTACTAAATTGTTCATTTCCAAAATCCATATGTTTTAGATTTTGTTTTGAAACTGCCCTGCTTCCCACCTCCAACACCAAGAAAGGGGCAATTTTAAATTACAAAGGACAAGTACAAACATACTTGACTCCTTAAGTATGGCTGGGATAAATCCTGCCCTTATTACAGAAAGCCTCTCATCTGAGCTGCTGCCAGACATGCCTGCTGCAGTCTATGTATCTCATGTTCCTAACCACCCTGAGGTGGTTAGGAATGTGTCTTAGCCACTGGGGCCTTTAACTTGCCCCCTCTTTCTCAGAATAATGCTAAGATGTTCATTTGAACGTGCCTGAAACAGTAAACTTTCCTTAGAACAGTTTCAGGAGTGTTTTGATTAACTCATAGTGCAGGAAAATGACAAGAAATATCACAAGAAAATCTGGCTCAGAAATTACAGGACCTGTTGCATGTCACATTTTTTCCTTATTTTTTAGCAGATTAAATCCTTAATAAAAAGTTAAAAACTGTATGACCCTTCAATTATTGCTGTTACATGAAAACTCTGCTCAGCAAAACACGGACGAGTTAAACAGTGATTGCCCAGAACTGAGATTTACTTAGAAATATTCCCCAGAAAAAGGCTCTTACATTGGCAACAAATGCGTATGCTTACCATAGCTGGATCTAAACGGGAACAATTTATAAATACATTTATAAACATCTTTACCTTCTCACTTCTGTTGGCACTAAAGTTTCTTCAGACTCAGTCACACAAAGGATATCCACAACTATTTCAGACATCTACCTTGACCAAGGTATTAACTACTGTGTCTGTATGATTTATCCAGAAGACAGTGGTAGGTCAGATCAAGAAATAACTTTGTTTACTTTTCCAGCAGCCATGCCCTGGCTATGACACTGCCTTGCCTGAAACATTTGTTTCCAAATGACATGAGTAAAATTGCATCATTACGCTGAAATAATGCACATAATTAAATAGCGAAGAAACAGGAACTCTTCTGGGAACAACGGTAATTACACAGCAGCTTATGGTGATAATAACTGTGTTCAAGTGTATTGATAGAGGAGACTGTTAAGAGCACTGTGTTCTCTGACATTATAGCCATAGATGGAAGATCCCTCCTCCCTCTCTTTAGCAGAATTTAGGTTTGATTTTGGAAAGATACAATGTCCTCTAGCTCTCCAAACATCCCTTTTAGCTGGCTCAGAAAAAAAAATTGTTTGAACAATGGTTCCAATTACAGTAAATAAAAATTGTGTCAGTAAATGCTATAAATATCTCATTTTATTCAGAGACAAAAATATCCACCCTGCCAGGATTTAAATACGTTCCCTACTCTCACTTGTTTCGGCTGAGTGGGTTCTGTATATATAGCACAGCCATCCCTCCTGATTCATCTCAGCTTGTGGGTGAGAAGCTGTTTCCCATCGCTCTGCTGAATTTTGGCAGAACTGCCTGCTATGAGATGAGACAGCACGCAGGTTATTGCTGTGAGTGTGAGGTGCTATGGCTGTGCAGAGCATTACCACCCAGCCACCCAAGCAGCCATCCCAGTGTATCTGAGCTAGCAGCACTGGTGCCGGAGGCAGCACCGTGGGCTGCAGTGCTCAGGCAGCACAATCTACTGCTTCTTTTGCTTTACAGCTCTCTACTTTTCTTCTTTTCAGAGTGAGAAGGATATTGCTGCCTAAGTAAAAATCATTCCCAAACAAAAGAACAGCTGAGTCGCTTTTCTCCTCTGTAAAAGCAGAGAGTGACTACATACCTAGATATACTTCCTTCAGTCTGCACAGTACACGATCCTTCTTTTTCCAAACAAAGCACCACAACTTCAGCAAACAAGTGAGACATTTTAAAAATATGTAATAAAATGAGCAGACATTTAACTGCAACCATGTCATGTTTAATTACTATCTAATGCTCATTAACACGCTTAGGTCCATTTTGACTCTTCAGTTTCCCAAAAGAGCCAGTCACCACTACAGAACCTTTGCCTCCCTAAATTAAAAAAAACTTCTGGTGAGCTGTCTGGAGTGCAATCCTCCCAAAGGAGGTGGAAAAAACTGGGGCATTGGCTGCTGAATGGGAAGCACGTTTAATTTTGAACACAGGGACCTGCCAGAGTGCTTCTGGAGGCTTGCAGTGCCTCATGATGCTTCATTAGGATGAGAGGTGCTCCCAGGACACAAGGGTAAACCTGTCTCTCTATAGTATCCAATTGTAAGGATTCTTTAATCTCTCAAATTGCACTTTTGGAAAATGTCTACATTTTCTGCCATATCCTGTGTGGCTTTCTTCAGATCTTCAGTGCACTTTGGCATTTATTAAAGAGAAAAAGACACCTGTTTTTTAGCTATGGAAGCAGACAGTGTTTTCCATCACTTTCCTGCTAAATCCAAACATGCAGATGACATCATTGTTTTGCAAGGACATAAAGCATTTATAGGGTGGACACAAAAAGAAATTACAAACAGCAGGTAATTGAAGTCAGTTGAATAAAGATTGTTAAGATCAAAGGCAGTAAAAATAACGTACATAATCTACCAGATAGGAAATCAAGAAGGGATAGGGATAGAGAAGGGAAAGCAGAGCAACAGTGGGGGATGTTGAAGGGGTGAAGAGGAGGCAAGGAGAAGACCTCAACACTACAGAGGGAAGGGATGTCATGGGGGACATGTAAGTGATGTGTGGGAAGATGGAAGCAATAAACCAACCCAAAATGGCAGGTAGAAAGAAAGGCAGAGAGAGAAAGCAAAGGAGATGTAGGTAGATAAAGGTGTATGAGAATTACCAGTTGCCTCTGTCAGTAAATCTCAACATTTACCATGGAAAAGCTTTCCTAAACCTCACTTGCCAAGGCTTTCAGAGTGGGAATAGCGTGATTACTGCATCAGCCCCTGACATCCACTCAGGGCTCCAGTCAGGGAGCCCAAGTGCTGAAGGGGAAGAGAGGTGGTATAAGAAAGTGTTTAGAAACTCTGGCATGGTACACTTAGCTAGGAGAGGTAAATCAAGATGCTTGTTGTGATCCTCATTTCCTGGTATATTATGATAATTATAGACATTCAAGTTTTAGAATTGGTAGAGATTCCATCCAGATTAGACTATAAATAGATACAACAATCTAGAAGAAATCTGTGGTTCTCTACCCTTTTTCAAAACATGAATATATCTAATTGCAATAATTCACTAGCAAATTAACACAGTGGCAAGTTATAATCAAAGTCTTTTAGGACTCACACAATACTTCAGCCTAATCAGTGTTTTGTATTTGTTTTTACTTCAGACTCTTTCAGTGACTTTCATAAGCATGTAATTTCTCCTTGTCTTCATTTTCTTAACAGAGTTGGCATTTTCTTCTATGATAAGTAGCTCTTCACGTATCTTATTAGTTGCTCAGTATGTAAAATTACCATGAAACTTTTTAATTAAAAAAAAATTATGTACATTGCGTATTATTTTTTGTATCACTCTTTGGCCTTTTCTGCTATTTTGGCCTTTGCAAATTAATTTTGTGATCGATGAACGAGTTTTGACAATCTAGGTAAAAACGTGCCATTAAAAAGGGCACTGAATCTTGTTCACAAGTCTGGCTTCTCAACCATCACCCACAACCCAATTTATTCCTGAAGCCAATACTTTAGCCACTAGCAATTACTAGTTTTCTCTATTACTGGAAAAGTGATGACAGTCAAGTTCCTTGCCACTGCACAGATTTGTCTCATTCCAGTGGTCTGGGATTGCTGTGAGCAAAGTTCCAAGCCAGCCCTGCTCTTACAGCACTGCTGCATCTACAGAAGATTTTAGGTGTTAGCTGGCTCTTTCTGTTAGAGTCCAAAAGTGACTTTAGTTCCCTTCATAAAGGCTTGTAGAAACACTTCATTTCCTCATGATTTCTATAATTATAATCTTCGTTTTTGACAGATTTGTTCAAGCAGAAATGGAATCTCAAATCCACTGCTCACAATACTGCCCACTGGCCCAAACAGTCCATCACCAACAGTCATGCTTCTAAAATTTTCCACTTCATCCTATATAAAGAATATAGCTACACTCCCCATTTCACATGAATGAAATCCAGCTAAAAAGCATATCAGTTTGATAGCCCATAAATAAGATACTCTTCTTGAACAGAATTTACAATTTCAAGGACAATATGCAATGACATAACAAAGAAGCACAAAGTTGGAGCAAAGTGCAGTCTAATTCTTCCCCTTCAATAACTCAACTTTTTTTAACTGCTTACAGGTGCTAAATAACCAATAATAAAAAAACAAAAATAGTTTATTAATATATTTTAGCAGGCTAAATTAGCTAGTGATTCTATCACTACCGGATAACTCCACCAGCTCTGTAATTTTGCTTAATAAATACTGACTTGGAAATACAAAGAACCAGTATCTTGGAGGTGATGTGGAATTTAATTCTATCTGGAATTAGATCTGGACAAGGATATCAAGAAAGACAAGAAGGGCTTCTTCAACTACACCAATAACAAAAGGAAAATAAAGGATAATGTGGGCCCGTTGCTAAATGGAGTGGGAACACTGGTTACAAGAGGATGCTCTGAGAGAGCTGATGAACACCCTAACAAAGCTGCTTGGAATTATCTTTGAAAGGCTGTGGTGATGAGAAAAGGTCCTTGAGGACTGGAAGAAAGCAAAGGCCACCCCAGTCTTCAAAAAAGTCAGCCTCACCTCAATCCTCAGAAAGCTGATTAGTGCCTCGTTCTGGAGGCCATCTCTATCCGCCTAGATGACAAGAAGGCGATCAGGAGTAGGCAACACAGATTCCCTAAAAGTAAATCATGCTTGACAAACCTCATTGCCTTCTACAATGAAACAACTACCTGGATGAATGAGGGGAGAACAGTGGATACTTTCTAACTCGACTTCAGCAAGGCCTTCAACACTGTCTTGCACAACATCCTCATAGGAAAACTCAGAAAGTGCGGGCTGGATCACTGGACAGCAAGGTGGATTGAGAACTGGCTAAATGGCAGATCCCACAGTGTCATAATAAGTGGCACAGGGTTTAGTTGGACTCCTGTCACTAGTGGTGTCCCCCAAGGTTCAGTACTGGGCCCAGTATGGTTTAACTTATTCATCAATGACTTGGATAAAGATGCATCCTTAGTAAGATCACTGACAACGCAAACCTGACAGGAGGGCTGATACCCTAGAGTGCTGTGAGCCCTTCAGAAGGGCCTCAGCAGGTTGGAGAGATGGACAGAGAAGAATCATCTGAAATTCAAAGAAGGCAAATGCAGGTTCCTGCACTTGAGGAAGAATGCACCAACATAGACTGTATCATCCTTCCCATTTTCATTATTTCTCTCTGTTTTGTCTCTTTTTTATTTTGTCCTCATAGTTCATGCAACTAACAATATGTCTTATTTTTCTTATTTGCATCAACAGATTCATTATGAATCAATATTAATTCTCCTCCCTACAAGGGCCTTAGAGCAGTCTGCAGCAGGCCTTAGATCTGTCTCAGCCTGCAGTTAACAAAAACCTCCATAATGAAGGGTCATCTGGTAATACTATTACCAACATATATTTTCAGGAACATTAGGCATCTTCTAATTCGTGGTAAGCTCAACAACTCAGCTTTACTATTAACTATTAATACAGTTTAGTTAATTTTCTTAAGTCAGCTGCAAAAACACAGTTTTGAAATACTTTCAGATCATGAAGTGTTGCTTAGTGGTACTTAAGCACTGTCTCTAATCATCACATCAGCAACAAAGGGTCCGACAGACAGTCCCCATCCACACTATTTCCTCTATCAGCAACTGGTTGCTCTTTCTTCTAAGGTAATAAATAAGAAAAAGATCACTTACTACTGTCATAACTCACAGGCATTACTCACTTTTCTGAAAGCTTGCTGTAAGGGCTTTGCTGCTTGAAGACTGCCTGGAAAAATATTTCAGCAGCAAAAATCAATAAACCTCCTGCCAAGTTCTGAGCATCCCACAGAACAGCATACTACTCTGTTCCCATACGTACAAGTAGCTTCCACTTGTGTCTTAAAGACTAAGTTTAAATTTGACTCCAAGGTAACCAAACATACCCAAATCTCTAAAATCAGCAAGAAAAAACATCAGCCATTAACACAAATAAATATCCATTATTAAAACTGGGTAGTCCTTCATGATAACACAAATTTTTAGGTTACTTTGGCCAATAACTTTTAAGGGACAAAACACATTAACTTCTTCAGAAAAATTAAGTGTATAATTGCAGTTATCTTTTGGAGCTTTACATTTTGTTGAAGTTTATAAAAGAAAGGAACATACTAATCAGAACATCACCTTGAAATTAAATCTTAAAGAGATCCATTTCTAAGAAAAAACCAATCATTTTATGTTTCAGAAAAATGAAACAAAGACTGAATGAAAATCTTTATCACGCTCTTGGCATTTTCACTTGATTTTCACATTTTCTTGAACTTTGCAATACCTTTTTATTCATCAGTAAATGGAGATATGGGAATGAATCGTATATTCAATAAGTTCACAGCAGATGTATTTATATACATAAAATTTTAACAGTTTATCCATATAATCTGTAACTCAGGATACCCTATAACATACTTCCTATTGTACAGACAAAGACAAGCTCAGTGGGAGATTTCATCTTCAAACTGCATGTTTCCTAGCAACTCTCTTTGAAATCCAAGTAGCATTTTTTAAATTTACATCAATCACTTGGAACTGTTGAGAATACTTAAAAACATCTCTTTCATTCTATGAATAAACAGTTCGAATCAGATTAGCAGCTGCAAAAAGGAGTAAAAAGGAAAATCAATTCAATGTTTACTAGAACTTGCTGGTGGATTTTGGAACAATACATTATTTGTGTCTTTTGGTTTTAAGCTTACACATTTCCGAATAGAAGCTGGTGAGACCCATTGGCCTTTTTTATACGTTTGAGCTGCCACCACCATTTCAAAGATCCTCTGTGTTTTAAAGACTACTTTTCAAGGATACATACTCATGAGGTAGACTTAGCAGTACACTGAAGATTTTAGCAGATAAGTAAGGGTTTCATTCTACTGGTGTCATGACCTACAACTAAAGCACTGTTTCTGTAGTCTTCAGATTTTTTGGGGAGAAAAAAGAAAAAACTAATTTTTTTGAAAGCTTAGTTTCTTGCCTCCTAACTGTCAGTTGATACTTTTCATACATGTGCTCCCTATCAATGCTAGTAGACCCTTAGAGGCACACAGCATGTACAGAAATCTCTCTTAACACTTACTCAGCAAGGAGGGACACAAGGACATATACCATCAGAACAGCCTTTGGAAATCCCTGTGCCAAAACCACTACACCTGACATAAGAAATCATATTTTCCCAATGCTACACAGAATCTTGATCGCATGACTGCACTTAGATTAAATCAAGAGTGGATTAAGGGAAGAAAATAGGTGGGAAAATGGACAGGCAAGAGGAGAAAAGGACCTGATTGTGACTCTTCTGGTTGAGGGGTCCTTACTCCGTATGCATGGATGTGGATGGAGGCTCAGGTGCCCACCACTGGCATGGGACCGTGAGCTCAGGTCCCTGTGGCGGCAGCAGCAGAAGAGAACAGAGGTCTGAGTGGTGGCAGCTGGGCAAGGGGCCACAGGTTTCAGGGATCCATGTATCCAGGGTGCCAGCAGCTGTGGAAGGTGGTTAGATATGTTGGTGTGGGTGTGAATGCCAGCGTGGGATTGTCAGCAGCCATCAAATAGCCAGCAGTTAAAGTAAGAGGCTTGGGAGCAGGTACTGGTGCTGCTGCTGCTGCCAGCAGCTGGGGATAGCTGGGCATCCAGGGCCAGGTCCCAGGATAGCTGGGCACCCAGGGCCAGGTCCCAGACAGGCTGGGTGCCTAATGCCAGCTGCGGCAGAGAGAGGTCCACACGTGTATGCACACGAACTTTCCACTAAGGGGATCCATCCCGATCAGTCAGACAGGAAGGCTCTTGGGGCTCTTTCTGTTGGTGACTCTGCTGCTGTAGGTGGCCAGCCACACACAGAGCTGTGCATGCACTGGGAGCTGCTGAGCATCACTGCAGGCTGTCACAGGCACAGGGAGCTGCTGCAGGCTCACCTCGCCCAGCAACCAGATCTGGCAATCCCCCCAAAACAACTACAAAGTTCAGTGAAATGCATCTGATGCTGAATTCCTACAACGATGTGAAAGATAAGCTCCATGAGAGTGTGCATGTTTTATCTTTCTAATGCAATACATTTGAAAATTCCAGTATTTTACCTCTGTAATAAAATAATGTCTGTATATAAAGTATTAGAATTATCTTATTAAAACTATGACTAATCAGTTTAATGACAGGGCAGAGAACTATTTAAGATCACTTCCAAGCACTGACAAGTCTCTAAATAAAACCAAAAGAAAGAATTGTTTGATTTTATACATGGTACATGAAAGCCAACAGCCTGATCTACTGACATGTCTGCAAATATTTAAATACAGAATGAATACATGCAGCAAAATCACAAGAAGCAGTCATCAGTTTGCAGGAATGAAGCCTAGAAAACTTCATTTTAGGGATCTTGTTCCAAGTTTCGTATTTTGATGTCAAAAGATACATTTCGGTATGTAAATAAATACAGCTTAAGCACATCACAAAAAATACATTTCTCTTTAGTTATCAAAATTGCTTTAGTAAGTCAGTCCACTTCAACTGACTACTTTCAAATATTAAAAATGTTTTAGTTGATAACTATTTTGTTGAACATAACATATGAGTGTATTCTCTCACAGTTGCTATTTCACTGTGGTGATAAGCCAAGAAACCAAAAATAACCTTCTCACTTAAAAGGTAGTGATTGCAAAGTCATGCTGTCACATCTTGCAGCAACTCCATGTTTTTCCAAGCAATGGAATAAAGTCCCCACAGACTTCGTTAAACAACTACCTTCAGGTCCTGCCCAGATAATCTGTATTTACAGCATTTCTGACACGGACCTGACATGGCCTCCAGCACAGGGGCTTTCCCTGTTTAGGAGCTTCTGACCAAACAGGTATAATGAAAACCACAGTAAATTATATCTGAAAAAGATAATCCTTTCAAAAGAGGAGTCCTACCTGTTCTGAATAATAACTCTGATTTGAAAGTATGAGATGCAGTACGTAGCAGTGTTAGGGTTCTGTGCTTACTACTCCTGTTTTTCAGCACTGAAGAGAGTTCAAACATACATCTATAGTCTTTGCTTAGTAAAACTTGGAAAGACAGTGAATATGCACTGAAATTTTATTCATTTTCCCTATTATGACCTAAACCTTTCGACTTTGAAGACCAATACTTCCTAATTCTTGATTTCCAACTTCTGGATAAAAGAAGAGAATTATTATTAATAGTAGTAGTAGTAGTAGTAATAAAATATTTTAATTTTTCAAATTATTTAGGTTTATTTGAGGGTTATATATGACCAAAACTGTTCAAGCAAGGTTGGTCATTCAAATAGTACTCTTAAGTACTCACACAATATTAACTGTTCTGATCTTTCATTGTCTGGTATCACAACTGAAGGGCAATAAACCCATTACTTAAGAAAAGGAAAAACACATAATCACCTGCAGTAGAACATTGTTCTACCTAGTAAAAGCAAAGTAATCAGCATGTATTCTAATATTTCTGGTGATGTGCCAGGGGATCTACAAATTAGGAACACCCACACCTTAATGTCTTTCAAGGAAACAAAATATAGATGCTTTAATCCATTAACTTTTACACGTACTTTCTATCATGTCTGCCGTTGTCCTTCTTCCTTGACCTTTTCCCCAAAGTGTTCAACTTTTCTTAACTGATCTAATTTAAATGGAGAGGCATGTAAGGTACTTTTCACATTCAATTTATCTGTAAAAAAGATTTGATAAAACTACCCCCAGACATACAGCTGAAATGACTAGAGAACAGACAGTGTTATTCACAGTAACCAAAACCAGAAATTAAATAGCATCATTACCTTCACTGGCATCTCTGTGCTTTTACACTGATGGCATGTTTAGCATGTGCAAGAATATTTTAAAAGGCTGGAGGGAAGGATGACACTATTTGTAGCTACCCAGAACTGCTGTATATCACATTCTGGGGTCTACTAATGCATCTGTCAAATGAATCACTACAACAACACAAATTTAGCCATTTAGTATTTCCATTTCTCAAAATATTACAATAAATCACCTTTTTAACGTACAATGTTTGTTCTGTAACATTCTGAGAACCTTGGGGATATTTGCCTTCTTTTGGTAAAAATATTTTACAATTTTCATTACAGTACCAGTATGAAAAAAATCTTGTAGTGGAGAATATGACTACATAATATTCAACATACGCAATTAAACTAACCAGGCAATTTGCATCACAGTTTTATATAGAACCTTTTGCTTCTAATAAACACAGAGTAGCTCTAGGTCACAGCACAGACAGCTTCTGTGCTGATGGTATAACAGAAAAACCCTTTTGTAAGACACTGAAATTTGACAGTAAGTCAGTATTACCTTAGATGCGCCATCTTACATTACTGTTTGCTTTGGTAATTTATTTTAATGCTGCAATCTGGCTTTCCTTTTATAGCAAACACAGAAATGCAAGGGCAATTCTGAAGAGCTAAAATTTCAGTATTTGTGATCTATCACAGGATCTCAAGTCCAAACTTTTGCAGATCAATCTTGGGACTCTTCAGCAGAAACACGACAACAAGAGCAGCATACGGTCGTTTGTCAGTATGGCATATTGGCACTGAAGGATTTAGGTAGAAGCACAATGGAACAAAGGAAATAACATGATGGTTTAGGACCCCAGGACCAAGGTTAAGGTTTCTATGGGAATAAAGTGTTATGAGATTTTAATGAAAAGATGAGCTTCAGAAGACATGCAGCAAGCTTCACTCCAGAAGGCACGAGATCCCCTAACAGAGCACGTACCAAAGACAGCTTTAAGACCTACCCCAACAACAAAGCTGCCTTCCGGCTTTTTCCTATACTATAGCATTGCAGTGCTCATTTGCTTGGTATGAGCAGACTACTCAATTGTTTATAGGCTGAATTCTTTGGATATTTATTGTGGATGGAAGAAAACAAACAAAAGTCCAAGCATCAGCAATAAACTGAGAAATAATGTACATTAATATACCCCTTTGTTGTACATGAGAATTGAAGAAATGCTAGATTTTTCCTGGTTCACATGGACAAACTCCCCTTTGTCTTTGACTAGTATAACATGGTCAAGAACAGATTTTTTGACACAGACAAAAAGAAAAACTCTCTTCATCTCTGCTCGCATATTTGACACTTGAGATTACAGTTGAGGAGATTATTTAAGACACCCTGATACATTTTTCAGTCAATTCTGCAACTTCATACTCGTCTACAAGTCTTATCAGAAGAAAAGCAATTAGACAGAAAAAATAAAGTAAGGAGAATTTAATTCCTTTGCTTACCATCAACCTTCCTCTATCTTGATGTGTGTTTTGCAGTATACAGTTTGAAGAAACCAGTCACTAGTGGACAAGTTTACTATTCACAAAATATTATAGTGCTGTGTCTGTAATACATAATGGGTCAGATTATTTCATTAAGTGCTCGTATTACCACTACTATTTTATGCTTCATGGCGTATCCAAAGATTATTCCTTCTAACACACCATTAGTATTTTTAATAAAAATGTTGTTATTGGCAATTTGGATTTATCCTCAAAAGACTATGAACCTACAATGAACAGCAAGTGCATCTGAATTAAATACTAAGAGAAATGGTCAGATGATGGTCCTAAGTGATCAATACCAAGAGCTCTCGGACTCCATTGTGTTCTAAAATAAATGTGACTCATCTGATGTCTCATAAATTTTATTTAAACCATTTAGCTAAAATAAAATGTAAGAACATAATAATCACCTATATTAAATTCTGAGAAGGGTTATCTGAAAGATCTGAAAGTTGTGAAACAATTTAATGAATTTGACTAAAATCTGTACGTATTTTGAAGATATTTTGTATGACTTTGTATTCAAAACTGAATATGTACCTTGAAGATGGTTCTAAAGAGTTGTTTCGTGTTTGAATCACAAACTTTTTTTTATTGTTTTGCAAATTTAATTTTTCATTTCCTTTGCGGTTTATAACCCACTTCTCTTCCTAATTCCCAACATACACAGGACAGATCTTGCAATAACACTCAGGTGGAAGAAGTCTGAAGCCTTGTTAACCTCTTACAGCAGGCATTGTAAAAGTTTCCTTCAATTCAGGAAGAGACTTTAAAGTATGTCTTTTTGAGGCTGTATTTCAGGGTCACTTGGACGCAGGAAACTTCCTTTCTGATGTCTTCCCTTTCAGAACTGTATTGATGTTCGTGCTGCCAGGCAGGCACACAACTGTAAGATACAAGCAAAGCTCTGAAGTCCTGGGTCTTTCCCATGTAATAATGCCAGAAGAAGGACGTGGAAAATACATTTCAGAGGAGGTTTTTGACAGTTCAGCTTGGTGATATTTGTTATTTGGAAGTAAATGTAAATGCACTCCTGGTATAATTGCAAATGAAAAAGGTCTGGTTTTAAGAAATTGCAATTAAGTACAAAGCAGCCACAGTATTCTTCAATGCTTAGAAAACCAAGGCATTCAGTGCAAAAAGGAATAAATTATGGAGGTCATAAACCAGAATGGATGCTCTCTGGACAACAGCAACTCTGAAAGGCATCTAAAGGATACAGTGGACAATCAATTTAACTGGGGTTTCCAGGACAATGCTGTGGCTAAAAGAACTGCATGATCCTTAGGGATTAAATGACTCAGAAGTACAATTATCATGTGAATTTGCTTGTTAGAAATAAGCAAATTTGCTTGGAACTAGCATGACTCATATTTGAACACTGTCAATTATTATGATGCTGGGTGATATTTATTTAAAGAGACTGGAATAAAAAGAGCATGGAGAGATGTAAAATATAGACATATATACAAAAGGAGTGGAGAAAATGTCTTATGGCAAGAACTTTCCTTGTTCAACCTGTCTGGCATACCAAGGAAATGACTGGGGAATATCCTGGTTAGAGGACATAAGTATGGCTTGAAAATACAGGAGACAAAAGGGTACTGTAATCTTCTAGAGAAATACATAATAAAAACAAAAAGCTGGAATTTGATTCTGGAATTATTGAGATGGGATGTATAGTAAAATTTTAGCAAGGTATACCATTTTAGCAAGTGACATTCCCTGTTCCTGAGGTCTTCAGTAACTACTAAATACTTTTTTGCAAGGCAAAAAGTACCACACTCGGCACTGAGGCAGCTGGCTGAAACTCACTGACCTACCTCAGAGCTCTCACTGCCTTTCAAGGCCTTGAGCTGTAGACAGAAGGCAGATGATGTTCTGGCATAGTGTTTCCCCAGAGTGGGATCCTTTCACACTGACAAGCCTTACTACCTGTTCCCAACACCATTTTACAGTACCTCCTTTTAGTGTTTTCAGCAAAGGACACTGTGAGTCCACAAAAATAAAGTGCCATGCTCCAGGGAAGTTCGAAGTAGATAATTTTTTAGTGAGCAGCAACTTTTGTTGTTCGTAACAAGTAAAAAAACTCCATCTTACTTCTTGTCTGAATACCATAAACAGCTGTGGAAACTGCATACAAAGCTGTGATCAAGAGATCAAAAATATAGAAATAACTGATTGTAAAAGAAAAACTTCTTGATAATAGCTACATCAATTACAAAAGGTCTGGAGATTGTATTTGGTTATGATTACATTGAAAGATGCTCCATTTGCATAGAAATAAACTACCTGCAAGAAAAAAGCTTTGTAACCAGCAGTCACTCCTCATTTCATCAGCAGCAAGATTAAAAAATAGATCTCCATGTATTATGGCTAGATGTCACTGCTTCTCTCTTAAAAAACAAGCTTCATGGTACATCTTAAGTTTATGCAATAGACCGTATGTCAAAGGGTTTATTTTGAGAAACTTTAACCTTGATACTACAAATGCTTACAGGCAAAGATTTTCAAGACTGACTTCTATATCTATTATTAAAAATATAATTTTCAAATACATTTCAAATATGTTTGGGTGCTCTCTCCTTTACTTTTTTCTTCTGAAGCATTTTACCCATTTCTACCAATTAATTTAGCACTGTCACTTCAAATCACATTACTCTAGATGAAATGCTGCTCACGCTAACATTTTCTACACTCCCACTCTTTCCCCAAACACAATTCACTTCTTATGTCCCATTTTTAGTTTTTGGCCATTTTTGCCTAATTTCAAGCACATTCAGATAAACACATATCCATCCATTCAATTTCTTGTCTGAATCTGTCTAGCATCAGGAACCAATAGCATCAAAAAACAGTCTTTTTGTACCTTTATTTACGAAACAGAAGTTTCCCCCTACAGTATTTTACCACCTATAGTACCGCTTTTTGGTATTATCTGAGTCCTTGTAAGTTAAGTACTCTATGGTATTCACCCCTTAGGATAAGGCATGCTTTCAAATACTACCATTATTCTCATGACTTTTCTATGAAGCCACTCAGATATTTTAAAATCTGCCTGAAAGGCATCTGCAGTACTTTCCTCAGTTTTATTGAGTATTCCCTAGTTTACTGTAATTGAACATCAGAGAAAGGATATTTATACATAGCACTAAGATACCGATTATCTCCAAGACTCCCCATGTCTTTTTAAAGCCATTCACCTCATGGAGATGATAAACTAATCCACAGAAACGTCTGAATTGTACAGCAATCTACCTCGGGGAGGGGGA
This sequence comes from Falcunculus frontatus, assembly GCA_013398115.1. Taxonomy (NCBI): domain Eukaryota; kingdom Metazoa; phylum Chordata; class Aves; order Passeriformes; genus Falcunculus; species Falcunculus frontatus. The sequence goes on along the minus strand of VZRV01002440.1, from coordinate 382,890 downwards.
GGAACTGAAAACCCCAGGAACTGCTAGACTGCATTTCTTTCCATTCTGCTCTGCAATGCAGCCATTCAGTATTAAGGAAGAAACTGTTCATTCCTTAAACCTGTTTTTAAAAATCACATGGCATGCTTTTCGTTCTGTGAAATGCAGTTAATGAACTGTGCACAATGATTTTCTGTTAGATCTTGGCCTTCCCTATTATTTAATTGGCAATTAGTTCAACACACTGCACCGCATGCACTGCTAATGTTACCAGGTTACCGGGACAGAAAATACTTCTTCAGAAAGGAGTAGAAGCAAAGAAAAAGGGTATATGACATTCCATCACTGGAAAGGATGTTTGAAATCCCATCACTACCAGCCCCTGGCAAAGACTAAAGAAGGCTAGCAGACTGAAAAAAACCTGTCTCCATAGGGAGCATCCTGTCAAAGGTCAATGTGATGCTGCATAAAAGAACAGAACAAAGGAGGCTTAAAAAGTGACCACAGCATTCTTCAAATTTCTTGCCTGTAATCTACTTATGAACCTTACAGTTTTTATTAATTTTCCCTCTTTTTAATGAACACTGAAATACATCACAGCCATTTATATTTGCAAAGTTTCTAGCTTCAATATAACAAGTAGAAGATAAGGAAAGAAATTATGAATACATTGGCTGCTGCCGCTTTTTCTGCATGAATAAGACCATTATGGCTTTGGACTATAACCTGAATTCTCAGACAAGCCAGTCTAAGTGAATCTCAGGTTTTGAAAGTGCCTTGAGAAGCCACCTGATTCACCACTGTGCTACTACACCTTCTGGATAAGGTTATACAACATAAAAATAGAAACAGTGCAGCACGGTACTAAGAGTACGCTTTAGCTGTACAATTTTCTGTTTGTATTTAAATAATTTTTCTATAAGGTTTTGTGGGATAAGAAACGTCATTTCAGGAGTTAAAATAAAAGTGATGATTTCAAGCACTATATGGATTTTTTTTCTAAGTAGAGAATTACAGGCAACAATCTGACCCAATGTCTCGTAGCAGATAAAGAGTAAGTGATGTATATAACTATTGTGCATCCCTGCTGTGATGCAGCTGCTGCTTTTGTGTCACTAATGGATTTCTCTCTTGGCAGAGAAGGAATCTCCAGTCCTTTTTCAACAGGTGATAGGCAGAAAATAAATTGCAAATACTTGAGTTGGCCTGTCAGGGAGCCAATTACCATTTCAGCTGACCAGAATCACTTGAAAAGAAAAGCAAGGAAGAAGAAACATGACAGAAGATGACAGAAAAATGACAGGAAAAAACAACAGAACTGGGCAAAAAGGAAAAGTGGATTCAATGCTGAAAATATGAGCAGTCTCAAAATAAAATTAGGACAGCCTCCTAGTAGTTGTGCTGTTTTCCTTGCTTTCTTTTTCATTTGATGGGAGTAAATTCAAAGACCAGGCCTCTGTGGATCTTTTCTGGTATCTTAACAAAACACACTTTGCCCTTGGCAAGTTTTTACAGTTCATTATTGCAGTGATTTGGGTTTTAATGGAGCGCCGCATCTTATTCAGCAGTAAGTACTAGCATGAACTTGAGAGACAGCGAGGGTGGAAGAAGGGGAGGAGACGGAGGGAGGGCTTTCTCATCCCGCCAATTATAGAACACTCCACAGCTTGGCCAGAGGAGGGAAGAGTACTGGCCTCAGGGACAAGGATGCAAAGAAAAAACAGATGAACATGGTGATTTGGCTTAATAATATGCTTCCTACTATATCAAACTGGATTAGATACAGTTCATTTCCTGCAAAGGTTTCCCAAGCTTTGCTTTACACCTCCTTGTGCCAAATGAGAGAGTTGTTTCCTGCTATCCCATACACGTGGGTTTAGTAAAAGGATCCAGCTTTAGTATGAAGCTGGCTGATGCATGGTCCTGATGGAGAGTCTCAGCATGTGACAACTCCTACTCTGAAGACTGCTCATAAATTGTCCTCCAGTACCTCAGCTGGGTGAACAGTGACAGGTAGATGACAAAGATCTCTCTCATAGATGCAATTTTACCACATGTAACAGCTTAGAGCAAACCAACTTAGAGACTGTATAATGAGTGGCAGTCCTAACACAGTATCTACATGTTTCTTTCCTTCAGAGTTTGCAGAAAGCACGCCAGTACATATGGTGTTGCTGGTTTTGTAATTCTCAGTGTAAGGTGTTTGATTTGATTTACTTTATACGTAAAAATGAAGTGGAGAGAAACATAATTGAAAATCACCAATTTACTGCCAGCTCTTACCTTCATTATTTGAATGGGTATAAAATACGAGTCCTTTGGGAAAGGGAATGAGTGGTGCCATTGGAGGTTTGCCTGCACAAGGGTCAAATGATAGGAAGCTCAGGCAGCTCAGCTCCTCACCCAGGAGCCCACTGAGCTTCCTGCCTTTGCAGCCAACAGTAAATAATAGCAGATTTGTGGATTCAAACACAGATAGCTTCTATCAGGAAGGAGTGGCTTATTTCACCCATAGTACACAGAAGCAGATCCCCGGGGAACTTTAAATGTTTGCAGCTCCTGACATGTCCGGTATCATGCTTTCCACCATAAAGAAACCTACCAGCTTTTTTCAAAATGTTTTATTAGAAATAAAATAAACTGTTCTCTATCAGATCTGAAAATGCTTTTCAGAAGCTTCCCCTAAAACTTAATTTCAGCTACAAAGACAAGGTTGCGTCGGTATTCTTATTCTCTAGCACAGAATGACAGGGCTGGCACTTATTGTCACAAAATGGGGGAAATAACAATGCCCAAAGGTGTGCTTCTGTCTGCCTCTAGAACCGCTGTACAGGAAATTATTATTAGAATTTAAAAAGAAGAGCTGGTACGGAACAATACTAAGTATCTAGGAAGTAAACTAGTATACTAAGTAAACCTGGTATACTACTAAGTATACTAAGTAGTAAACTGAACAGTAAAAAAAATTCTAAATAAAAATAAATAATAAACAAACTGAATATGGTCTTAAAAGCATAAAGTTCTTAGCATATGGCTGCAGGTTACATGGAAAGAAGACAAATATCTATTGTTTTTATAACTGTCTATACAGAATATTTGGTACAAATTGGAAAGTTGTTCAAATTCACATGTTTTCAGATATGATAGAAGATTCTGTTTTATCAATGTATATCAAAGTTCAAAAGATTGTATTAATATTAATATCAAAAAAACTATAATTATATCCTCTCTTAAACCTCCAAACTCATTTGACTGATAATGTTCACATTTATAAAATGTTGATCGGGGGCTTGAGGACTCAACAGACCTCACTGTGCCAAGTTTGCCATTAAGAAGTGTAGGATGAATTGCTCAGACAGACGGAGCTGGCCTGATTCCTGCCATGCTGAAAAACGGTGCTTACTACAGATTGTGGGAATGCCCTTGATAGAAGTAACTTCTGCTGTTCTTATACTGTATCCTTGTATTTTGCACACCTCCACAGGGTCATAACCCAGTTATGAGCATGGGCTGTGAGAAGTCTCCATGAGGCCTCCATTCATGCATGTGCTGACCCTGGGGTTGGAGGCTCTGCTGCACTCAGGCTCTTGCCAGAGAAATGCTACACGCACCGGTGCCCAGACCTGAACTAGCCTTGCTGACTTCAGTCCAGACTGGTAATCCAGACTGGCAATCCAGACTCCTGCCTGACTCCTGATTTCCATCACTGGACCTCCTCTGCTCTTCTTATTCAGTTATAAACAGAGAGGTGTATGTCTGCATACACGTACGTGTACCTGAGTATGGTTTCAGTCATAAGAAATGGAAGGATTTGCATGTTTGCGTGCCTATGTGCATATGAAAGGCGAGTGGGGAGGGCTGTGGCAGCAGGCTGAGCATGTAAACAGGGACAGTAATGAGGTGATGTGTGCAGGCAGAACAAATGGTACTGGTGTCACTGAGGACACCGGCCCTGCCTTGGCTCATGCAGTGCCTTCCCCTGCCGAGCAGCCTGCTCTTCCGGGCCCTGAGAAATTGCATCATCTCCTTCTGAGGGCAAACAAAGAGCTGAGCTTGCACACAATGGGAAAAAGACACAGAATAGGTAATTTCTGTAGAATGTAATGATTTGCATCAGATATTATGAGGTCACAGAAAGACATTTTGAATTTATTGTATCCAACAGCTTTAACAGCTTAGTACACTTAAGATGAAAACAACTGGCTACCTTCATATCTAGGAGATACTTCCATACTCTGCATGTCTGCAAGAAATAAAATGAAATTAAGAGTTTAAAACTTTCCCGTGCTCTCTGCAAGCAGCCAGCCAGAGGATTATTACTGTTCATTGCTAGCCAAACTTCAAGTTCCATTTGCAGAGCCAGAGAAGAACTCCAGGACGATCAGTGAAGCATTATCCATGCTTTTGTAATTGGGTGGCAAGTTTCCTATGTCATGAAAGCAGCTGGAGACTGCTTACTTCCAAATGCCCCGATGCCAAGCTTGTTTGTCCCAGTTTCAGAATGTTACAGCAAAACAAAGCCAATTCGCACACTTTATTTTCTAGTTTTCTGCAACACTTTCATCTTTACTAGCCTGTTTTGAACTACCAATCGTTAACAAGTGAAGATGATTTTTATCACAAAGGTAGTTTTTCAAAAGTTAATTTTGCAGACATCCATTAACTGATGTTGTCTACTGCTAGTATGTAAGACATTTGATGACACCTCTGCTTTCGAACTGCCTGTAAAAATACATATATAATAAAAAAGGATAAGCATATATACAATAAAAGAGATACAGCAAAATTATTTGTGTTTTGCTTGTTTAATGCCAATCATGCTTGTAAAAATTCCATCATTTCACTTGACCACGAAAGTGTTAAATGTATTGTACCTTTACTCATCATAACATGCAGAATTGTTATTTTTTTACAAGTTTAAAAAAAGTAAGGGAAAAAAACAGTGGTGAGAAAAGTCTATCCTCTTTCAGTTGATTTTCTGCCAATACTTGTCATTATTCTGCATTGACAGAAACCATCTACCAGCTAATCTTACAGTTTCCATACATTGAGAAATTAGAATAATAACTGTACTTAATAAACAAATAATTTTAAACCACTTATAAATACTTGTAGTACTTAGTTTAAGAAAAACATATGTATCTACTGAGACATTCATTCAGGTGCAGATTCATTCATGGTCCTGCCTCTTCAAGTTTCCAAAGCTGGTCTTCTATGGGGCTTAGACTGAATGAAAATCTTCACACAGCTCTATGCTGTATTTTTCTTTAAAGTGTTATGTCACTTTAAAAATCCTGCTACAGTTCCTATCTTTCCAGGAATACCTAAAAATTCAGCAGTCATGGTTCTGTATCTCAAGGTTCTTTATATTATCATCCTATGTATCACCACCACCATTATGTTCCTTCTTTGACACCAAATCAGGCCTGAAGACATGGAGAACTGCTTTCCAAGGAAAGTAACTGCATTAACACGAACTTTTATTTAGTGCTAAGGTAGTAAAAAAACCACAGCCTATTTTTGTATAGATAACTGGTACACGGCCTTTTAGTTCCCTCCTGAGCCTCTAAGTTTTCCTTGTCTTTCAGCCTGTCATGAAGGATTTCCCACACATGCTTCCTTTTAAATGTCACAGAAAAGCAACTGCCTATTTCAAAAAAGCACAATAAAAAGGTCTCCCTCTATAATTTAAAATAAAATGCCATCATGGGATTAAATTTGAACTCTATCCACTTCATGATGTGTCCAAGGTCACATTACTCCCCAGAGACAAATTGCCTTAGAACAGATATATCTTTTTTTCAGTGCAAGGAAAGACTCACACAAACCCACAAACTGTGTGGGTCAAAACTAAACTATAGTTTTTGCAGCAATAAATTAACATTCAGTTCAGGAGATCATCTGTATTACAAATGCCAAAACAAACCTAAACTAAATAAAGAGACACTAGTGATGGAAGCTAGATGCAACAATCTGTTTTGTTCTGGTCTCTGGCAATTAGAAAGAAAAAATATTTCATAGCCTACAAGCTCCAGGGTGAAGTAACCGGACTTACTCTGTCATAGCTGCCAAGCCCTGACTGGTCTGTGCCCTCCTCAAATACTTAACTTCCAGGAGACCAGTTCTCACTTTTCTGCCAGGAACTGATTGCAGCAATTCAGAGCCAATGAATGCTGTTGTCATGAAAGGACATTTTCTATAGGAAGAAAATCCAGGAGGCTGCCTGTCTCCAAGAGGGGACAGAAGATGCCTTAAAACACCTGTTGTGGTATAACATGCTTCTTTGCAGTTCACTTCTTTGCTGTGAAAGTACATCAGACATGATAGTGATAGTGTTTTTGCTGGATCTTAAGGTTAAGATAATCAGGCATTTCCAGCAAACTTCACACTTTCTAGCACACTGAGCTGTTCAGTGATGGCAAAAGTCTGCCCATGCCCATCTACTGCGGTTTGGTGGGCTTGCAGGCCACCTTAGCAATGCTTTTTACGAGCAGATTTTGTTGTAAGCATGAAGGGGAAAATTATGAAATGTGCTAGACAGTCCTAGAAACAGAAGTCCTGAGTGGGTTAAAAATAGCAGAGGAAACACTGATGGCAATTCCACTGTAATCCCTTTCTACTGTATTTGGAAGAAGAGAAGACAATTGGCAAAGCATCTCATCTGCTGTAGTCAGCAACATCAAATAATTGCAGTGGAGTTTCCTAGGATGGGACTCTTTTCCATTTACATGGTACAGACTAATGTTTCACTGTAAATGGTATTAGATTTCACTATGTAACTAGCTGAAAGCACCTCCAATCCTTCACTGCCTCAGCTTTATTATCTTACAGCTATTCACATTCGGATGTTTATTCCATTTAATTATCATTGGCACAGTTATACAAAATTGGCACCTTACAGTGAGCCTTACGCATAATCTCTTAGACTGAATTTGGAGACTGAGTCATGGCTAAAAATTGATTTGAATAGAGCTTTATTCATTTAAACTGGGGGATGAACAGTTCCAGAAGTGGAGCATGGAGTCCACTTCTTTGATTAGTTTGATTTTCAGTAACTGCATTGCTGTAACTTCTCAGCAGTATCCAATAGTTCCTTCACGTGTTCCTGTAAATAATTTTGGTACAAACAGTAATTTCAGTAGAGTGTAACTGCTGGGCAATTACCTCTTTTATGAAGAGACATTTGCAAATGTTTGAGAGAAATGAGACTGAAGACTAGCAAAAGGTATTTCAATAATTAACAATTATAAAATAGAAATTTCCTTAAGGGTTTGTGTGAAAAAAAGTAACATACACTATATGAACAAACTGTAGGGTACAGAACATTATTTAAGTGGCATAGACTCTCTATTAAACCCCTTTCATTTCTTGCCGAACAAGCTTAAAGGTAAAGGGACAAACCGCAAATCTCATGGCTTCTCCTAAAGCTCTGGAAGGATGTGCCCTTACCACTGAAGACAGCCCGATTTTTTATAATGCAATATAGAACGCAATTTTTCTTGATACTGATTAAGCAACCAGAGAGGTGCTAAACTTCTTTTATTTCCACCAAATGGCAGCTTTCAGGGATACTCATAATCTGAAATTCATTCCAACGAGTCTCAGTAGTAGTTACAGTTGTTCAGCACTTATCAAAGTTAAGTCCTTTGTCACTCTAAAGTAATTGATTGGTTTAATTTTAACACGTACCTGGCCATAATGTGAGATTTTCATCAATTAATGAAAATACTTAGTAAATGCTATAATAAATGATACTTGTAAGGAAAACATTCAACTGACCTAAGAGATAAAGGTTAAGACAATTTTAAAGAGGCTGTCTTTGCTGGTAAGTCTGGTGCTTTAATTCTTCCTTAGAACTGAAATTTAGATGCAATTTTTTTTTTAAATTTATACCTCTTTTTTTGAGAAAAAAATCTACCAATTTTCATAAAGAATGCATGAACGCTTAATCTCCATCACATGCCCAGAAACCCAGCATCTTTCTTCTGCTACTCTTCTATTTGTAGACAACAGCATTACCCTGGCAACAGTGAGACAAAACCCATTTACTGCTAATAAAGTTAAGCCAGCTTGCCTTTGCACCGCAGAGAAACTGCCTCCATGTAAGGTGCTGAGGTTTAGAAATTTTGTTGAAATGAACAGAAGAATGTGAGACGGAAAAGACGACTGACAGAACTAGAAATTTCTACAGAGAATATGTAGAAGATTTTTTTTCCTTGATGTGGAGAATGGCTGTATTCTTTCAGTTAGATATTACAGTACTAATGCTTGTGATGCACCAACCCATTCAGATCTGGAGTGTTTTAAGTAGATGAATACTTGGTAAGATTTTCTAAAAAAACTTGCTTTGTTGTGGCTTTTTTTTTTTTCAATTTAATACATTTTATCTTACATACCTTATGAAATAAAATATCTCATGAAATTGAGATAGAAATACAAACTAAATGACATTACATCACAAATGTTTTGGTTCTCTGGTAGGTACTGCAGTCATACATCTAATATAATTAGGCAATAAACATATATTAGTATATTTGAAGACAAACACATTCTAAAAACTTGTGCTTTGAGGATTTTTCCCCAGGTGATACTAGGATTAGTGATGGAATGTTCTTTTCTGCGATGCTGGAATTGGGAATACAAGTGAGCTTGAGTGTTGTTACAAGTGATATTTTTTACCAGTAAAGAAATTTAGATTGTATTTTGCTTCAATTATTTTTCTTTGTCAACAGATCTTTCCAATAAATTTTTAGTGTTAAGAAAATTTATTCTAACAGCACTGACGGAGATAATAACACTGAAAGTTTGATAAATAATTTAGAAACTTACCTACATTGCTACAGGGTCCTAATTTGTGGAGTTTAGACCTAAAGTTCTCTTAGCCAGCGGGTGTCTGTTCTGCTTTGTTAGCAGATGTACCGGACACTGGTTATCACTATAATTGTGCTATAAACAATCAGCACAAGTCCCAAGATTTGCTACAGAAGCTGTAATATACTATAGTTTATAATAGCTATTTGCATGCTATAAAGACTCAGCGGAAAAGCAGCACTACGTTAAACTATCTATTCAAGAAAAGCATTCACGGTTTGGAAATTTAATTTAAAACAGCTAATGATTTTAAACATGCTTCTTTTTTTAAAAGACAAGCTAATCAAGTTAATGCTTGGGAAATCACACTTTAATGGGTCATTTTTCAGATGCATATCTTTTATGGTTGCATAACCTAGAAGCAAAGGCTAATACTCTGAAGCACATCCTGAAGCCCTGTTATCACAAACTTAAGAGCAGAGTCATTCAAGACACTGTCTATAGTTGGAGGATAGGGATCTCCTGACTTTGAAAACAGGTCAGCCTACCAAAGATGTCTTAGTGGGTGCTTGATTGTCCTCTTTCACTTGCCCCATCCTAAGAGGGGCAAAGCAGACTATACACCTAGCTCATGAAACTCACTTGGATAGACAAAGTTAGGTGTGATGAGCCTGGTCCCTGGCTCTTAACATTCTGACATATTAAAAAATGACAGGATCTGTATCTTCCATTCTTTTTAGGAGAAAACCTGCAAAGAGTAAGACAAAGTGCTTATAAAGAACATGGTTTTGAAACCATTTCTGATTTAGTGACAGGGTCTGGTTTCCAGTTTTATCTTCTCTGACACATACCATATCTGTCTCTACCCAGTCTCAGTTATGGTCCCCCTCAGAAAAGAATATGGCATTCAACAAAACAAAGAAGCCGAAAAATAGAAATAAATACATGATTTCTCACTTTGCAGAACTGGCCTCTTCATGCATATTTAAGAAAGATTGGGTCTCGGAGGAAAATAAAAATAAAGCACCATAATTTCTGTTGGAGAAGCTACTTTCAGGTTTTTTATATGAAAAGCCCTACTAAAATTCAGTATTCTCAGTTCTGCTGATAGCAGAAAGACCCAACAATAGTAAGTTACTGAGAGAAGAATCTAGCATTTAACTGCTCTCATGTACATCTCCAACAGGAAAGAGCAACCTCACAAACTGCTGAAATTATTTTTGAAAATGTATGCATTTAAAAACTAGTCACTCCTTCTAATTGATATAATACATCTAGAGGGCAGCTGAATGCCAGACAGTTGTTACTGCCATGAAATTTTCATCCAGTAAGTGTGACAATTAACATCTTAACTGCATTTGTCTTGTGCTAATGCTGAGTATCAAGAGACCAAATTGAGCACAACCCGTTAAAAACCTGAAGAGCAATTTAATGTAGGAATAACAGTTTGTAGCCAGCTGAGATTTAAGATTTCTCTTGCATCAAGTAGAAGGATACACAGTTTCAGCTTCTGTTTTCAACACTACAAAAAAACATGAATTCATCCCTAATAAGCACTGCAGGAAGTCAGCTATGCAATCTTAATGATCCTAGACTCTCTTGCTAAAGTATACAGTTTTTAATCTCAAGCAGATTCCAGAATTCTATGTCAATTAGGATATCATGCAGAGCAACAAAAAAGGCAACGCCAGCTGCAGGCAGTCATTGAATCTCATCGTCAATGCAGCAGTAAAAGAAATCCTGACCTACCAGAATGAAAACCATAAAACAAAGATAAGATGAATTGGGTCAGGACGTAAAGTGATCCCAAACTGCCACCTTCAAATGGTTGAGTATTAAAGATCTTTGGGTAACTTACAAGTCAGCAGATTGGGAGCTGTCTAACTGGATGCCATCACCAGATGTCACTGGTGCTTCCACGACAAGCCACTGCATGTGCATTTATCAGGCTGCACAGTTTGGAAATGGCAATACTGGGAGTTCAAAATACTGTCACGGTAACACTTTTTTTTAAGTTGCTTTTTGCTTTTATCATCTCTCCAATTTACTCCAGAAGCTGAAATTACTCAGTAAACCTCAGTAATACTTGAAGTGAGGAAGAAAATATAATTTTATAGCTAGCAACCATACTGCTGCAATTATCCTAATCCTAACATCATGGGTTTTTTATCTTTAAAGTAGGTACAGCAGGCCTTCTGGAATATCATCTGTTGTACTTACTCTTCTGTCTACTCAACACAGAATAGAAAATTTCCTTATTGTGTGCTAGCATCTTCATGTTCTATCACACCATGAATTTTACTGGCCAGGTAAAATGTGATAGCCACTTACCACAAATCTAAACAGCAGGTTTTTGCAGTAGATTGGTCCCAATGGCTAAAGCTGGAACCCACCAAACTTTATGCATCTACTGTTATCTTGCTTTAGAATTCAGTCACAATACAAGCTTTCTTTCACCTAAAATGATACAGCTGTAATCAAAACGGTATTTTTGCTTTCTGATAATTTACTGTAGTCCAATGCCAAATCTAGAAAGAAGGAAAATAGATAGCTGTCCTAGGTTACAATGTAAGATGTAACCAATAGTATGCATTCTATTATCATCTTCACAAGCTGTTAAAGCAGGTGGGGCAGTGTTCGTTATCTGCTACCATGACTCATCCTTGATAACTCCCTCCGGGAGCTATCTCTGTTTAATGGGCAGTCAAGGACCCACCGCATGACTCACAGAATTACATCAACCCATTGTGAGATGCTCTGCCCAGCGGGGAGGAGACAAGCATCCCCCCCCCCCACCGATATAATTCAGTTCTGATAATAGAAAGTGATGAACATTGGGAAAAGTAACTGCACATAGGGGAAAACAGGGTCTAAATCAGCCATTACCACTCAACCTCCCCTACATTTTATCATGAGTAAAGCCTCCAAAAATATCAATCCAGTTCTCAGCAGCAGTCAGAAGGAACTAGACTTGGGAATACTACTGGTCCAATTGCAGCTACAATCAGCTCTATATAAAGGCAATGGTAGCTTCGCAACCAGAGGTATCTTGTATGGGTGGAAAAAACTAAGAAGCCTCCAGCCTTTCTGACTCTTCTCTGGCTCTTAGCAGCAGCAGCAGCAGCCTTCAAAGCTTACTACAAGCTGAGAACAGTAATTTTGAGTTCAACTTAACTATGTCATGCAGTTACACCATGTTGAGCAGAAAGAGGGTGTTAAGTATGCTAACTCTAATGGGCAGCTTTCAATGAGCTCTCCAAACACCCTGCGTGAACTTGCTTTGATGAAGAAAGAAGCCTCACACTGTCATACATCCACAGACGTCACATACAGCCTTCCAGGAGAAACCATACAGAAAAATCATTTAATAGTAATCCACATGGAAAAATTATCCTATCTCATGTATTTTTCATCTGCTCCTACTACTGAAGCAATCCCTCGGCTTTGCTGAGCTCTTGAAGAAGAGCAGCCTCTCCTCACACAAACATACGTTGCCACTGGAACCAGCTCACGCCAGGGCAGCAAACACAAGACTTGGTGGCCATCTGCACAACCTGCAAACAGAAGTGCTGCTCCGACAAGAATCATCTAAACTCCTGAACCTGCACGGCCATCCATACATTTGATACAATGTACCAAATGCTCTTATCACACGTGCCTATGTGGCTAACACTAAACAACCATCTGACAAGAACAAACTATATTTTCCTTCTCAAATCAGTGGAGCTAAACCAGTATGAGCATTCTTGCTGATCTGCAAACCGGAAAAAATATTTTTAAGGAGGACGTATATTAGTGCCTTGCTATTCCCAGGAACTGGAGAGAATGTGCCATATTACATGCAGGCATTCTCTCCCTACATCTAGTTCACACTCTTCTGGGTGTCCATCTTTCAGATGGACAGCAAGCTACAACCTAAGTGAAATTCAGCACGCACAGATAAAGAGATATTATTCAGACTATAGCGAGACATTAGATTCTGCTTTCTCATTTAGAAAACGGTCACTTCAATTTCCATAAGCTTCGCGTTCTTTTGGATTTATCTGCTTTCTACCCCCTCCAGATCATGAAGGAAATAGCTATCTTTCCTTGCAGCCATGGCAAGGTCACTTACTGCAAACTGGGAAGAGAAAACTGACTGCAATTAATGGATGTAAGCAGAAGCACTCATTCTCCTCACTTGAGAAACTGAGCTATTTCTATCAATTACATGTATTTAGCTTTTCCCTGGCAAGCATAAATGCTTGCATACAGCAATTACAGCTGCTCCGATGTCCCCAGAAGGAAAAAGGGGAAGTAAAATAAATTATAATAATTTGTTTTTATTGCTTTCCACTTAAGTTTTATGCTTTTAATTACATAATGTTACAATTAATAATTTAAAACATAATTTCTTCTTTTTTAAACAATTTTCTCTAGTGTTTTGTAAACTTAGGCCACAAAATACTCAAGCTTTGTAAAATCAAAATCTACTGCATTGCTAGTGGGCTCAGAATAAAAAACTTGAGACTCACGGTTAAGCATCCTAATTTATTTGATAGACCGTATTTCATATATATGCATTATGTCTAAAAAATTTACCACTATAATTAATAAAATGCAGTAAAATATATTATTTTACACCATATATGTTTAGTAGTTAAGGCACAACTGAAGTTTATTTAGTAAGAGGTATTTCTCTGTAATAATTCATTGTGCATAGAGTAGAAGCCACTGCACTTTTATATTCCTTATGTATGCTATATTCTTTTGCAGTCATTGATGCTACATGTCTAGTAACAGTAAGTTAATTATTAGGAATTGAACACACTATCTAATGGTATTAGTTTTTGTGGAAAAAAATAGCAAAGAAATTAAAGTATTTATGTATGTTGTGAGAGAAGGCAGTAATTATTCTTTAAAAAATTATTATTTAAATGGAATGGTAATTCAAAATTGCATATAAATTCTTGTCATTTGTTAAGTGTGATATACCAGGAAAGATTAGTTGGGTTCATTAGCAGCAAACCATGCCTCCCAATTCTGCTGGAGTTCTTTGAGGGAGCCAACAAGAAAATCAACTTATTACTCATTAACAGCCAAAAAACCCCAAACGTGGTAAGCGTTACTAGGAAAGAAACAGAAACCTCACCAGAAAATGTCATGAAGCCATTCTAGAGATGCTGACTGACATCCCCAGCTTAGGTGCTTCAAACAGTTCTGGGATTTTTATTCTCCTCCACTCCAAAACACTGGAGGTGGAAGGGTACCAGTGACAGACCCTGCACTGACCCTAGAAGCAGTGAGGAAGAACCAGCACCGAGGACCTCACACCCACACCTCACGCCACCTGCACTTCAAGTGTTCCACTTCTGCCCAGCTCTAGTGCAGTGGCACGACTGAACCCTGGCAGTGTCCCCTCAGCCTAGGACTCAGCAGTCTGTGCGGCCAGGTTCAGCTTAGCACAGCCCAGCTGTGCAACCGCAGCTCCAGTTTACTCATGAAGAGTGATAGAAAAGTGTAAAACACTACAGGACCCACAGTTATGTGAGGTAAGAGAAGGAAAAGTGCAGAAAGTGGTGTAATTGTTGAGAAGGTAAAATACTGCAGCACAGCAGTTCATGAGAAAAAAATAATGGTTTAGAACTGTTAGGTTTTAAAGGTTTAAATTCCCAAAGTTTAAAACCCCAATAATAAAAAACAGGACTTGGGAGATGGCAACTCGGGAACACTGAAGATAATAAATCATCATTTCTCTACGTGGCTGATGCCCACTGTGGAACATCAGGACATAGGAGACATCTTTTTGAGAGTGGTATTTGGTAGCTTTTCAGTTCTATCTATTGCATATACTAAATAATAAATTAGCCTTTGTATTCCCAAGCTGCACACATACTGCTTGCAGAGTCTCTTGAGGAACAGTTTACTCATGCAATGAGTTCCAAAGAGAGTATTCATTTAAAATAAAGATGCATGTGAAGCACAAGTTCCTCATCAGTTTCCTCAGCAGAAATTCAGTTTGTGTACTGCCTGCTCCTTTACAGAGAAAAAGGCAAATCCGGCGATTGCTATCAAAGCTCACTCCACAGTGGGCATGTGTACCATGGATCTCACTACTGATTATGTAAGGATGTCAAGTTTCTTTGAATTAATTCAAAAGCAATTACACAATCAAGCAATACAGAAATCTCTAAAACACAATTAAGCCCAAAGATGGCAGCTGTGATTTGGGACTTCCCAAAGTAACAAATTTCTGGGCATAGACAGAATATTGTAGGAGTACATTACGTAAACTTTTCCCTTTTTTGGATACTCTTCTTTCTTTATATGTTATTTCAAAGTCATGAAGAGAAAACACTAGGCCAGATAGATAGACTATTTTAAAATCTCATGTAATTCCTGTTTCCACACAGTTTTGATAGTATGTATTCTGTATACAAACCAGTAAATCTCATACACATGCCCCTTTGCATCCAAAAGAAATAAGCAGTAGTTTTTTGTCTTCCTTTCATCTTCCTATTACAAAATATGAGCCTTTTCAGAGGTGACTTCTTTGACTTTACTTTGCTTGTCATGTCAAACTGCTGCCTCAGGCAGATGAATGACTTTGCTCAAGTACTGTACAGAAGTTAGGTGATATTATATATATGTATGCTCTAAAACCTCTTCATACACAGTGAAACACTCAAATATCAGTGTCAAGAAAAGCCAGGATAACCAGGCCTCCTAGTTTAGCCACAATCGCACTGGAATACGTCTCTTCCCTGCAAAACTCAAAGGTCTACCTAACACAGACAATTTCCTTTCAAGACCGAGTATTTTGGTACTCTCCCCCATTCACTCCATACTCTGCCTCTGAGAGAATCAACAGGTCCTCACAATTTAGTGTCGTCAGCAAACCTACTTGATATACCTTTGCGCATCCAAGTTATTTATGAAGATATTGAAGAGCACTGGCCCTAAAATGGAGCCCTGTGGAATGCCACTGATGTCCAGTCACCAGCCTGATGTCACTCCATTCACTGTAACTCTTTGTGCCCGACCTGTGAGCCAGTTGCTCATCCACCACATGATGTGTTTATCCAGCTGTGTGCTGGCCATTTTATCCAGAAGGATCCTATGCGAGACAGTATCAATAGCTTTACTGAAATCCAAAAAGGTTACATCAACTGGCTTCCCTTGGACAACTAGGCAGGGACAATTGGACAACTTAGTTAAGTTCTGTAACTTTTTTTAAGTCTCCAAAGTGTTAATATCAAGCATCTGCATAGATAACTCTTAGAGCTATTTCTAACCCATCCAGACTGCCATTTTGGGAAAAATATACTGATGCATTATATAACTTGAGATCAGAGGGGAAAGCATCCTCATCCAAACATCTACTTGCAGACAACCATTTGAGACTCTGCAGTTTGGGGAGGCAGCCCCACTGGACTCCAGCCTAGGGAACTGACGTAGTCTAAAGCATGGAAGATCTGCAAGAGCCTGAAGCACTCAGAACACAAACAAACAGGCCCAGGGTTTGGCCTCACTGCACTGCCAGCTTCCTGAGGTATGCTGCTGTGCCATGTTGTGATGTGTGGTGTAGGCATGGCCTAAATATTCAGTGTCTGAGCACTAACTAATATTCATAGAAAACAGATGGGTTAGAGAAGATTCCAAATGCCTAAAGCTCTTTTTTGTCCTCATCCTGCTCCTGTATGGAGTATCTGGCAGCTGTATTCTGACGTTTTCATTTGTTCTGAATTAAACTTCCCTCTGCTCTTGTCCTATCCATTTCTTTTTTCATACTCTGCTTGTGACCCGCTCTGCACATGTGTCTATTTTACTTATGAATCTGCTTCAGTAGGGCAACCTGTGTTTGGCCTATCACAATATTTACCTGTGAGTCCAGGGAGATTTTTTAAGCAGCACTTTCAATGCTAGATTAATCTGTTACCTTGTTCTACACTATGGCTTGCTACAGAAATCCTCTTGAAGGTCTTTAAAAAAATTTTTTTACCCACAGTTTAAAACATAATAAAGAGGTTTTTCTTTTAATATGACCTTTGAATTTAGCTGATAAAGTTAAAAACACTTCTGCAAACTGCTCCAGTTTGTGTAACAAAATAATTTAACCCCTAATAATTGTGCTCCTACATCTCATGAGAATTGTGTAGCTCTTTGAGCTCCTTTAAAAAAAGTCTAATCAATCTGAGCATATTTCATTAAAATCAGAAAACATTTCATTAAAGATTAAGAAAGGAAATGAAAGCAAAGTCTTTAAATTACTCAAGTATGTGTTACACATATATGTGAGAACTTGTGTATACACACACACTGAAGTAAAACAAATCTGGATGATGTAAAATAAAAAAGACTGACTTGCCTATTCTCTGATTATCACTCATTATTTAAATCTGATAAGTATCTTAGTTGAATTCAATGTCATAAATGAGTATTTCTATTAATGTTTAATAAGGCATAAAAGTTACCACAAAAAAGCCTTTCTGACTACTGCAATTTATGGTTGCTACAACTAATATTAAAATGAAATTATTTAAAGATAATTGCATGCCACTAAAGTACTGAAATTAACTTTCAATTTTTTTCCTGTGGTATTATTTTAAACTGAAATCCAGACTAAGATCCATCTGTATGCTATGACTTACTTCCCAATGTCCATTACAACTCCTTCAAGTCCCTCTAGTTCAGTTGTTTCCTTCTCTCATTCAAAAAATCAAGTTGGACCATCTTCTCTCCATATTCTTAACCTTTTATTCTAAGTAAATGTTAATAACAAGTAGCTCAAAGCTGAAAAGGAATTCAATTTATTTTTTATAAGCCTTTTACAGGCTTCATCTGCTTGTACCAAATACGATGTTTGCCACTGCAGCCATGGCACAGTGCATTACTGCTGTATTTGGCTACACCAGCAGTCCTGAAAGCCTGAGAAACCTTCCTGATGGCCCATCTCATTGCCAAGGGACTCGAATGAAGAGCAGATTTGTAAACCTGACAGAAAAACAATCAAGAGGTTTCCTGCTGTCTGGTTTCCTGCCTCACTCTCATTTTATGCCTCTCCACCTAAGGAGGCCGCTATACCTGATTCAACTCTATATAAATCTGGAACTGATTTATATACTGAAGAAGGCTGAGCAGCAAAATATGGATTTTTATAAGAAACTGGCTAGCCTCATTAAACAAACAGTCCAATCAGAGGATGACTTTCTTGAGTTTAGTGACTGAACTACAATAGAGTTTGAATAAGCCAGATACCAGGAAAGAACACCATTGTATTCATGTTCGACAGAAATCTTCAGAAGTTTGAAAAAGATCCAGCAAATTGAAATGGGGTAGAAAAAAAAAAGCCAGCACTGTGCCATTTCAGTACAAACAAGATGGCCTGACTTGCTCAGCTCTTAATGAATGAGACAAGAGCTACTTTAAGACTGTCTTAGACTTCAGCCTCCAGAGGAATCTTTAGCCCACAGGGTTTTAATTCTCTGGCTCAGAGGCTGGAGGGCACTTTCTGCTGCCATCTGCTCTGGACTCCAGTACTCCAGTACTGTGACAAAGCAAAATACCACAGAGCAGGCTCCACCAGACAGGATTTTTGCCTGCTTGTCACTAAAGGTGCTTGATGAGCTTTCAGAGCCCTGATAACAACAGGTAGGTTCATACATGCCTTTTCATCAGTACACATCTAACATCACCAGTGAACCTGGATAGAAAAATCTGTACAATATGCATCCCATGAGGTGGCTTAATGATTTTTACTCCAATTAAACCTGACAAATATTCCAGTTGACCCCACTGTCTTGAAGACATTTTGTTGATCGCTGATTATCATGGTGCATTACACTACATGCTCTCCCATCAACCTTGTACTAGGAGAGCAACAAGCAAAAGCCAGACTTGTCCCTGCTTGTGCTTTAGAATAAATGACTTCACGAGGCCTGAGAAATGTAAGAATGAAGTACAAGGGCAAGAAGAGGTCCTAGTTTCATAATGATATAATGTTAAGGACTTCAGCAGTTACTTCTGGTCTGGACAAATAAAAGTGGGACTGAAAGATTCCTTACAACTTCTCTTAATTGAAATCTTTAAAGATATGCTGTCCCTAGGAAATTCTGTTGTAAGCCCCCCTGCATCTATAGAATAGTTGAGACAGAAAGACAATAAAAGGACTTAAAAAAAAGTCTTAGTCACCAAACTTGCCGTGCTGCACTAAACTGCACTAAAAGCAATCACCTGTAAGAGCACATTCAAACTGTGTGGGTACTGCATCTCAGTACAGCAGAGCTGGAGGGCAATGATACTATGCCTGAGAGACGAGGCAAAAGGAAACTTGGTTTGGTGCATAGGCACGCTCCCTTTTCCATGTCTCTGATTTAATGTATAGCGGTGGTAAAAAAACAGAAGAGAAGCAGCAAAATTTCCACTCCTGGGCATATGATACAAAGTAACTTAACGTGCACAAACACATTAGAACAGGGATGGTGTCTAGAAGTCAGACTTCACAGATAACTCTTCAGGAAAGTATTTAATTCTGGGATTAGTTTTAGAAAACTAAATTGGCTTTTCATAGAATGAAATCTATACCCATCAAAGGAGGGGGATTCTTGATTCTTGAAGAAGGAGCCAACAACTCCAAAGAAGGAGCCAAGAACTGCTCTTAAAAACAGAGATCTTTTTGAAAGAAGTTAAATAACAGAATGCTTTCATTATTCTACAATCCTGTATCTTTAAATAAAACTATTATTAATAAAGCACTAGAAAACACCATGTTCAAAACTTAAATCAGAAGTAAACAAGTAACAATTTGAATACAGTTGCATTTTACGTTTCTGGATTTTAATTATCATAACCTCTTACTTAGGCACCCGCTGTTTTCCAGATCACTGTGTCAAGCTCCATCCTTACCTCCTATTCAAGTAAGTACATGGAGGTGTTCAGCTTCAGTTTAAGACCAGCTTGCCATGCATCAAAGGTTTGAGAGGCCTAAGGAAATTATTCGCGTCTTAGTGAAAAGTAATGCCATCATTCTGCAAATAATCGTAATGAAAGATTAACCATGAGAATCTAACTGTTCCTTCCTGCAGTAAAACTGGGAGATGGGGCACAAGAGGACACAAGCAAACCTGAAAGGTTCACCTCTGGATCCTTTCGTAGAGAATTGTGGAGCGGGGGGATCAGTCCAGGAAGCAACCAAATGGGTACAGAAATGCTCTTCTACATTTCAGAACCATGGATCGACACGGACTTAGGCTTTAAGTCTTTCCTCTTTCCTCCTGCTTCTCCATCCTGGCTGCACAGCCCACAGGCAGCCATATAACACACTTCCGGTATATGTTAATAAGGGGCAGACAGAGAGAAATAATATCTTTTAAAAAGTTTCTACAAAATTTAGAATAATCAAGATTAACTTTTGATTAAAAAAAAATAGAATGGTATAAACATCTTTACTTTCAGCTAAATATTTTGGGTTGCTTTCTCAATATACTTGTGCAGTGTGAGTATATGAACACAGTCAATCTGCTGGAACATCTTCTAAGGAAGTAATTTATCTTAATTATAGCAAGCATGCAGGACAACCTAACATCAGAAAATTTATCTAGATCATATAATAGGCCACTGCAAAGTAGTTAAGTAATGGCTCATGAGAAGAAATTGTTAATTAATTGATTTACAATTATTCTTCTTCCATTAGTAGCAAATTTTGGACTAAAAAAATAACAATATTTGCAGTCAACCATTTATTGGACAAGACAATGAAAGAAATTTTTCAGTGGTTTTATTGCTGGTCCCCTTAGACAAAATACTTCATTTTCATTTCAACCTCTTAACTTTTTTTTTATATTATATCCAGATAATTTACAATCTAAACATAATTTTAAAATTAAGTGCTGGAGAAGATAATGTCTAAGCATAGTGCATAACTCTCATCCTTCGCTCTTTTTGGGAAGAGAAAGAAGAGAATTTCTTACTGAATAAGAAATCAGCCCAAGTTCTATTAACTATACATCAAAAGAAATTAAAAGAGCAAAAATTGTGATTCTCATGGTATAAAGCCTTAAATATGTTCATCATTTAGTTCTCAGCCTCATCATAAATAACTTATAAAAATCAACTGAGTGCCTTTTAAGCAGACTGATTCACATTGCATAAATGCTGTATAGATTATTATCTACAGAAATTAGCAGGAAAAACCTTAAAGCTACTCTTAAAGTTTTAATTTATCCCAAGCTATCAAAATATGAATAATTTTAAAATTAACCAATTGTTATCTAACTTGAGCCGTTTCTGAACTGTCAAAGAAAAAACATTCATCCATTTCTATTTTTTAGGTTGTTTTTACCTCTTGTAATACATATGAACCAACAAGAAAATCTTACTGGAATACAGGGGAAGGATTTAGATGAAGCAATTTGCTTCATACTTTTTTACAAAGTTTGCCTGCAAGATATTCCCTTTAAAAAATGGTTGTGACTCTACACCACATCACTCTCAACCTCAGCTACTGAGAATTTCTAGTTACATTTTCGATGGACCACAGATCGAACAAACACAACTTGAAGATGAATTTTGGTTTTATTCACTCAGAAGTCATACACAAGCATATCATATGGTTTGATAATGAAGAGGGCATTGACTTTATCATCTGTCAGGTCCTCTGGCTATTCCAGACCCTGGTGGCATTCCCAGAGTTTCTCACTCCAGTGACAGAGCACAACACTGGCCACAGCTGCCTGCCAGGTGCGGCCCCACAGCACATCTGAGTTTGCAACCCACATAACTGGGTGTTTGTCCTGTGGCTGAAACAAATTAGGTGACTAAGTAGAAGTTTTACTACTCACTATTCATTAATAAGAGGACAGGAATTGGATCAAATCAGCAAAACGACCACACCCAGAAAATTAACTTTCACTTTCCAACTTACAGTTCATCTTAGAAATCCCTCATCTCAGTCTGCTGCCCCAAAGACATCACTTCTTCCCCTTATATTTTTTGTAGTAATTATTTATAAATTATTATGAATAAATGAAGATTTTTTTTTATTTATTGTTATTTTACCTTCCATGAACACACACACCTAAGCCATTGGTTTATATACTCTATCTCATATGTTCCAGCACAGACATTACTACAGAAATGTCTCTGAATAATTAGGTACAGTGAGTGGGTTATATGTAACCATTGCCAGCTGAGCTCCACATGGAAAGAAATACTGACAAAGATGTATAGAATATTCACAGATAGAGTTTTGACATCTTCCAGTGCTGGAGAAAGCCATTAAAATCAAGGACACAGTCATCATCTGTGCTACAGTAAAGTCATAAGACTCCCAATGAAGGCTCAAAAGCTGCTGTTCTGGATACAACAAAAACTATAATTGAGTTTACCAGCCATTTTATTCCAAATAAAGAAGTTTAATAAACATGGAAAGAATGAAGCACTGCTATTCTCTCATTTAATTTGATGAGTAAAACAAGAGCTTAGAATTTTTTACTTGTCCTTCACTGCAACCAAGAGCAGAGCTCAGTCCTTGTATTTATTCCCCTCACTCAGGAAGGAGGCATTGCACTGCGTGGCCACATGGCAGCTACATCAAATGACTCAATTCACAGTGTCAGGCCACGGAGCAGGCAATGAGTCTCTCACAACTGGCAACCTCTAGTGACCAGTCTCATTTTGCCATTTGCTCATTTGCTCTGAGAACCACTGCTGTCAATCACTCAAAGTGCCTCCTCCCTCAGAAGTTGTGGCTGAAATCTCATTTAATATAAGTGAAAGGTTTTGGACGTGCACGAAAATCAGGCTAAGCATAGAAGGCCACTACAAATGGAAACTGTAGCATTAAATGTTTCCTTTCACCCCTGAAAAAAGATGTCTGGAGGTTTTTTTTTTCTAAGTCTCATAATAATTGTCACTTTTTAACAGAATTTCATAAACAAAAATTTTAGTGCAAAATAATAACATATATATATATAGGCCTCAGTTGTCCATACTTCTTTCAGGCTAAGAGAGAAAACAAACATGGAAAGTATAGAAATTAACACCACACATTTGCTTCTCTTTTTCTTTTCCTCCAGTCTTCATTACAAATAGCTGACAGTATAAGGAATTCTATAATGCATGGTAAGATGCATGCCAAAACCACAAAAACTTCACCTGTGAAGTGTCTGCAGGCACAGCAGAGATACAGCAAAAGAGAAAAACTCTTAAAGAGTCACCTTGAAAAGTAGTAAGGCACAGCACTCATCTTCACTGTGGGGAACAAAGAGGAAGCACATTAAACCATCCAAGACACACTGTGGTAGTTAAGAGAATGAAGTTTCTCTGAGAAAGCATATATTTCTGGTTTTAAAATCTTTTATCTTCATACTTTTCCTGTTTGAGATAGTTTTGACAGAATTTTCTAAACTCCCACTGGACCGAAAACAAGAACATACTGCAAGTGCAAAGAGAAGTGTCATGAGAATGAGAATGCTTTTCTGAGCATTTGAAGACAAAAACCAGTTCAAAAAAAGATTAAACAAATTCCTGGTGGATGGGTTAATCAGAGACTATTGAACACCCACCAGCTGGCTCTGGATCAGGGATTCTCTGAGTAGCTGAAGGCTGGAAGCTCGGGAGGTAAAGCAGGGGAAGCATTTGTTGTTAGTGACTGGTCAAGCTAGGATGCTGGACTAGGTCTGGTCCAGTACAGCTATCCTTAGGGCCTTGCATTATGCTCCCCAACAAATCTGAACTGCATCCACTCTCACCCAAAATATCCTGTGTGACAAGCTAGTCCTGGGTGTCTCAGATAGGTACAGATGCTCTGTAGGAATGGTGGCTGCAAAATAACCAACACTACCAGTTCTCTGAATACTACTAAATGCTTACTTGGATGAAGTCTTTGGCAAAGGTTCTTTACCAGCCTCTGGAAAATAATGGTTCTCTTTTTTCTCAACAAAAGCCCATTTAAAAAAATCCTCATGGTCCGGATTGTTACCAGGCTACCAACAGACTTCTGTTTGCTGCAGCCCGGGCAGATCTTTCTAACAGAAATAACAGGTAAAAGGGGTCTGTATTTTCTGTCAGATGGTACTCAACTGTTTGGCATCTCCTTCTTTAAAGTGCTACTCCATTAATGACTAGATTCCAGGTGAAAATTAAAGTAGTCTCTTTTATTTTTAAATGTGTCTCAAACAGAGATTCAAAGAAGATGCTGGGGGGAAAAGGAGAAGGGTGTTTCTGTCTTCTTAGTATGTGATCCTGGATATAGCTTCCCTATAGCTCCTGTAGTATATATAAGTAGTACTTTTACACCCAAGTGTGTGTGTGTCTATTTCAATTTGGACTGGTTTACTTTATCTGACTCCATGTGTGAAAATGCCTTTATTTTATGGAATATGCAATGTCTAGAAGGATGTTTCATTACTTACTCTATAAGATTATAGCAAACAAAGCATTAAAAAACAAACAAACATACCCAAAATGCAAACCTCAAAATCACAAAGATGATCCTGTTCTGTAAATGTACAAGTAAGTGACAGAAGGTACAAATCCTCTGAAGAAAGTATCACCAATACCAGGAAGAGTAACCTCCTGATTTTGGCCCGTAGTTTTGGTTCATGGAATAACCCAGAAGGTCCTGAGGAGTTTGGATGCATCCCAGTGGCCAGATCACCTGCATATGGACTGCCCAGAACCTCCACAGCACCACATATGGCAGCGTGTTTGGCTGCCAGCCACACTGCTGGCACAATCCACACCTCAACACCTGAGAACAACATGCAGGGTAACACCAGGGTGTATCTAATCTGCCAGTCCTGCCTATGACAGGGTCTCAGAGAATCTGACCACAATGCTCCCCATATTTCCCAAGAACACCCTGTCCTTATAGAATTTGGGGATTTTGGAACTTTTCGCATTAGTTAGCGCCTTTCTGCCTAATAGTCTTTAATGGATTGCTCCTCTGCAAATTTGTCTCATCGCTTTCTCAGCCTGTGCAAGAACATTTTGCACCTATACACCCTGTAGCAATAACATGAACAGTTTAACTGTTCCTTAAATAAAAAATACTTTCTTTCGCTTATTCTGAAGCTTTTCCCACTACAGAGCAAGATTTGAATGAAGTAATTACGAGAAACAGCGACAGTCATTCCGTTCTGCACACTCTTCATGCTGCCCTCAGTCCACTCACCCATCTGCTTCCAAGGCTAAAGACACATACTTTACATCTATGCTATTTCATTTGTTTTCAGGAGTCTGGTTATTATACTTCACAACAAAATTCTTCCAGTTTTATATTTCTTGCAATGTCAGGATTCCTTCTCTCAGCAATACCAAACAACTAATCAGACTAGATATGAACAACTGGAATACAGAAAAAGATATATGATGAATCAAGCACTTCTTTTAGGTGCTTCCTGTACATAAACTGAAGGCCACTGAAATACTCTAAAACCAATAAGAGAATGATTTGCTCTATATGGGTAAAATTCAGGAGTTAAATGCTCCAGTGTACGAGAGTCAGAAACCTTTTGTAAAAAATACATGTACGTCCCCTGTCGCTATCAGTGCTAGTCCCAGTTTGGGAAATAAACATCTGGAGGACCTAAGTGAAGTACAGCTGAAAAAGGCTGAATTTAGTGCCTTCAGCACTGACTCCATTCAGCAGTGAGCTGCTATTTTTGAGGCAGATCCTGCCTCCACCTCTGCAGGTATGGCTAAAGCCCTGCTCACAGAACTAGGGCAAGCCCTGGGCATGAAAGGAAAAGTATCCTTCTCTTGGCAGGCAAAAACATCCAGCAATGGAGTATTCCAGGTGCAGAAGACTGTTGCATTTTCTTGCTTCATTAGGATCATGAGACGACATGAAGCCTCCTCAGAAAAACTTTATTTATATGGTTTTCCTTATAAATTAACCAGTCTCAGTTTTAAAGCCATGCTGTGGGTTGCAGCCACTTGTGCACCGCCACCAGGATGAGAACTCTTCTTGCCTATTTAGTGAATTAATCAATAAACTACAATTTTATACAGTACATGTGAAACCTTTGGGATGCTAAAAATAGACTGAATGATAAATTTCTCTTTCTGGATTTTTCCATGCTTCTTACTACTAAAACCATGAAGAGAAAATACACAGGAGAGTATCATACATCATTGGTGTCAAATTATTAATTAGGAAAGTCTAACTTTTCCAATGGGAAAGCTACCGGTAGATTTCAGAGCAGCTATGCAGGCTAGGAGGACAGGAAGAGAGAAGGGGAAGCTGTTGAAGCTGCCTAGTAAGAGGAGGAAGAGCTCATGCTCGAGGGTCAAAAGGGAGGATGATGTGCCCTGGTCCCAGCCCTGATGCTTGGAGTGTTTTGGGGTCTGAGGTGTTCTCATTACATGACCCCTAGAACACGGGAGCAGAGGACACAGAGCAGAAAGAGAGGTTAGCTCTAGGATGAGGATTTGAGAAAGGATGAAGAAGGAAGAAGGAGAGAGAAACTCAGCAGGAACTGATGTACTGGTACCTTGGCTCTGCTGGAGCATGTTTCAATGCCCACAGCAGGCTGTCCCAGCAGGTTAAATGGACTCCATGCACACACAGCCTGCTGGGAAGCATCAAGTGCTCCTCTAGTTAGGGTGGTGTAAAAGGGGAAAAAACCCCCACCCGCTACCACTGAAACTCACACACCTTTGGCTTGAATAGCACCTTATTCCAAGGTGCTGGAGAAATGCACATATTTAGCCACGAAGGAGAATAGTAACTAACCAGTATTTCTCTAACACCAGCAGCACAAATGCCCCCTTTTCCTCCCCTGGGTGCTTTTCAAATGGATGCTTCAAATCAGGTATGATCACAGAAAGTAAGGACATATCAGGTCAGGAGTTCTAAAAGGTAAATGGAGGAACAATCCTATTTCCACTGCAACGTTCAGCTCTGGTAAAGACAAAGCATTTCAACCCAATAAATAGCAAAACTATTATTTTCTTCTGGAATAGTAGTAGAACTATATTTTCCAGTAGTTGCCACTGTTTCAAGTGGAGTATAAAACCAATAATGAAACAAAGTGCAGAACTAATTCTATAAATGTAGCCATAATCAGTACAATGCTACGTTACCATCACAAATGTAGTAATGCCTTAAAAAGTCAATTTGGGATTTCTTTCTGTCTTATGATAAAATAGCACTTTTTTGTGTGTGGGTTAACATCCCAAATTCTCTTCCTTTCCATGAAAAAAACCAGCATAACTCCCAAAGTATGATGTTGCTGCAAGCAAGAGATCAGAAGCTACAGTGTCGCATTTAGTAGCCAATATGAACATCTTGAACTATATGACTATATGTAATTAATAACCAGTTCAGGTACAGTTCCTAGGCTTGGCTTAAAGCCTCCATGGACAATGTGGTTGTCTGAAACCTTTGCTGTGGTAGGAAACCAGCAACATGTTGTGTTGAGGCTGACATTGCCAGTTGATTTTGAGCCCCATGAATCCCAGTGCAGGGAAGCAGAGGAGCTTACTGTGCTATTATTTCTATTCATATTGAGCTTTGTTTTCAAATTTCTGATTCACACAAGATGTAATAATCATATAAGAGATGATTGTGTTGCCTGGACAAAATGAAATTTCTACAAATGTGATTCTGATAACAAAATAACTGATCAATAGCATCAAATACCAATCAATGCTATCAGTAATTCACGTACTCCTCATTTGTGATCTTACATTCATAGAATCATTTAAGTTGGAGAACACCCTATCCTAAAATATTATGAGAAGCTGGCAAAGCTGTGACTAAGCAGGCATTCACACAACAAAAGTGCTCGTTATGAGAGCATCAAACTCTACGTCAATCAAAATAATCCTCCACTCACTCCAAACAGACCACCCTGGTAAGATGCAAGGGAATCTGGAGAAGGCCTTGCTTTTCTTTGCTAGGCTTCCCCTTCTCCATTCCAAACCCTTTTCCTTCTGCATCACACTCCAAGACTGCAGAAACAGCAGCAACGGAGCTTTCTACTGGTTTCATTCCCATTAAACTACATGTGAATATAGCAGAAAGGACCCAATCTAAGTTACTCTAAGAAACAGGTTTTCTAAAAGTAAAAAAAAGTAAAACAAAGCAGAAATCCTTCTGATACTTCTGTCCTATTTGGCACGAGAAAGCTGTCTGCCGGTTTCCAGCTCACAGCCCTTGGCTGTTTCCTGGCTGAGACTTCTCCCTAAGGCTGTCCCTGAAATATTCTCATCAAAGAGCACAAGGGAACAGCATGCTCTGCCCCAGGAGGAGGACAAAGACTAGCCAAATTTGTGACCACTCTGCAGTCATTCCCTACAGCTATGAAATTCCACTCATCCCTCACTAGCAGAATTTTCAAAGGGGGCCAGTCTTCCAGACCCGGAAACTTAAATCAAGAGCAAGTTTAGGAAGAGTCTGGTTCCAGCCCTACCATGAAAGGCTACGTATTTTGGTCCATGAAAACAGTTCAACCTTCCCCGCAGAGCATAAACTAGAATCTGTCACAGGCTGGATACAAACTCCTGAAATTTTTAAGCACTTTCTGATGATGGTGTCTAACATGTAAGTTCATTATTTTACCTGTCGAATGAGTTAAAAGACTCAATTTTTTCAGATGTCAGTGCTTTCCTATGAAGAAATATGGCCTAAACTTTCCCCAGGTGTGTGCTAGGATATCAAAGCGAACATCATAACCAGAACTAGATATGCGCTATTAATAACACAGTTTTTCATTTCCATCTGTTAATCCAACCAAATTTTGTATTTCATTTCTAACATCGTTTTCCAGTCAGTAACAACAAGTATGAAGTCTTGAGACACAAAAATGTCAAACTGGTGGCATTCATCTGATGTCAAGAGCAGCAGTAACACTTTTACAGTCTGCTGGGTTTCTCCACACAGAAGCAAGCAAACAGCCCAAGGGTAATTTATTTCATCCTGTAACAGGGTGCAGTGGGACCAGCCTTGTATCTAATGAATAAAATCATCATTCCCATGCCTCTGAAGAAGGATTCAGGATGGGAGACTGGTTGCTGGACTGAACAGGAACAAATATTGTAGTTAAGTCGTATTCCAGCACCCAGAGGAATGGCCTGTGTTTGAATTCCCCATCCTGAAAGGTCTTCAGATTTCTGTGCCATTATCTTATGTAGTATAGCTGCTTCCAACATCAAACCTTGAGGAACAGACTTTGCTGTTTACAACTATTTTATTTTCTGCTGTACCGTTCCTCCAGTCCTTTGTGGTTTCCTATACCCATGATAGATCCATGTTTTCGGATGCTAAATCCATTTTTAAAATAAAGAATGAGATGTAGCTCAAGAATCTCAGCTGAAAAATTCTAAGTAATTTCACTGACCTACATTAATCAGTGAATTTATAGCCTCCAGCTCAACAGGCAGGTGAATAATTATTTTTATAAAGTAATCTTTAGTGTGCCAGCCCTTTTTTTAATAAAAGCTACCAGTAGAAATCCTATGACACAGGCTTCTCTTACCAGTTTCTCCTAAGAGACTAAAGACCTCATTTCCAATATACTGCAATATTACTGTACTGTGAACAATGTCTTCAGCAAATGAGATAGAAAAGTTTCAGTTCTTTCTGGTCAAATGAGTTTTTGGTGCTAGCAGTGAGTGAAGTTTAACTCAACTCTGCAAACCCTTTAAGTTATTCTACAGGAAAATGCTAACAGAAGGAAAACATGCCTATTCTCAGTTACTGCTGAAAAATTAGTACTTAGGGAACAGACTTGTTGAGCAAGCAGATATTATATATGGAGATATTTTTCTGCTAATAAGCACTGGTAAAGTATCTGTACATTACGTGCTTTAAATTATTTTATGCAATTGCTAATTTTTAAGTGTCTGAAGACCTATTTAATCAATCAAAAGCAATCTGATTATTTTTAATGATTACTCCTCAACCATGGAATGA
Organism: Falcunculus frontatus; assembly: GCA_013398115.1. Lineage (NCBI taxonomy): Eukaryota > Metazoa > Chordata > Aves > Passeriformes > Falcunculus > Falcunculus frontatus. Next base: position 353,201 of record VZRV01002440.1, on the reverse strand, counting down.
AATGTAAAAATAAATAAATGACTAATAATAGCGCATAATACAGGAATTACAGGAAAAAAAATTCCTGTGAATTACAGGAAAAAAAAATTAATGTGTTATCAATAATTTAGAAGCATGCTCCTGCTTGCAAAGATATATGCTGAAGTATTTCTTTACAGCTAATCTAGTCTTTTGCCACTTTTGGAACAACACCAACTGCGTGACAATCTAATATGCACTAATTCCTGTTTTTAATTCCTCTTACTAATATGCATTAATTCTTCTGTCTCTTTATAGTAACAAATGAAAACGAATACAGAGCAGAAGAAAAAAACTTTCCTTTTACGTATCACAAGGCCATAACTCAGGAGTGTGACAATGCTACTTTACTACAACAGGGAGTGAGAACTGATCTGCATTCATTCGAGTTCACATGATGCCTAAGCATCAGCTCTTAAAGCTCTTGGTTTTCCTACTAGCCACCCCTTCAGTTACTAACTGAACTGAATGGATCTGCTCTACAGCCCAGAGCAAGAACAAAGTCAATAAGATTTGGCAGCATGCATCAATTCTCTGATTGTAAACGCATTTATTAAAAGACAATTTTCCAGAATTAAGTCCAAGTCAGTTAAAATTTGCAAAGTTGCAGTTTGAGAAAACCAAGTACTGTAATTGAATCTTTGGCTTTATAATGAGAACAAGAAAGACAATATTCCAACACGTTATTAATGGACATTTCCGTCCACATTAAGCTGCTTTTTTTCCCTAACACTATCCCTTACTAATAAGATGCTTTCAAGATTGTCCCTTCTTGACCCTTTTGTCTGTATAGTACCATGGATTACTTATTGGCATTTTAAGTTATATAATTACCCAGTTATCTGAGGAGACTGTGGACAACAACAACAACAACAACAACAACAACAATCCGTTCTTCCTCAAATTACTTACATTAACAGCAAATAGTTGCTGAGTTGCCTTTGCTTTCCTTTCATTTTAGTCAGGCTTTTTATGCTATAGTGACTAAAATATTTATGTATGCTCTTCTGAAAATCTCAGCCAAAATGACTAAAAATCACGGTTCCTAGGGAATTTCAATGGACCCTGGATACCTCTCTCAAATGCCTTGGAAAACCTAGCCATTATTTTTTAGAGAATATTAGTATTTCCAATTCTTCACCTTTTGTTAATATATCTGTTTCCTCATTAAACACAGGTAATTTAAGTACCTCACCTTCAATGGGAAAAAAAATGAGAATTCTGTTGTAAGATCTGTGAAACTGTGATGATGGCTGTGATGCTTTTTATTTATGACAGTCAAAGTACACAAGCAATATTCATTCACTGATACATCTGGATATAGTAGCAAAGCATTGAAACAGCTGAGCCATATTTCAGTAAATCACGTATGTTCCGAATTCAGTATTTGAATGTGCAACCCTTAACTGTACATGTGTGAAATTCTCTCTCACAGAGATACACTTCCATTAATTTACTTAGTTTCCATGATAAATGAAGTTAGATATTCCCTAATTAACTGAATGAAAGGAATTTAGGAAGGTTTTTTTCAGCTGTTAGTTATTCTCATTTTTACATATGTTTTCACAGTCGAAAGCCTGCTTAATCTGCAAATTACGCATTTCAGATAATATTTCATGGCAGAAGCAGAGAAAATAGAGTAAATCCTCCATGGCAAATGAAGACTGACTAGCATCTTTGGGAGAAGCCAGCTATCATACACATCTTCCTTGTTAGTATCATGTGAGCTCCCCACTGCTGTCGCTGCCATCCCCGCCGTGTTCCCGGCCCAGAGCTCGCACGCCCAGGAATGTGCTTGCATTCAGCACACGCGAGATACAGGCTTTGCCAGGGAGGATTTTTACCCACCCACCCCGCCAGATGCTCCTCTTCCCTCTAGGTGTATTTTCCTTCCCCAGGCTTCATCGCGCTGCGAGCGCTGCTGTGGCTGCTCCGGGGGGCCGGCGCGCCCCTCCCAGCCCCGCGCTGTGACTCAGCATCCCGCAGGCCTTCCTCGGGATCCGGGAACCCGCACCGCCTCTGCCCGCCGGCCGGGCACTGCCCGCATCCCCCAGGCTCGGAGCCTTCCCCAGCACGGGAAGGAACCCCCGGGCATGAGCAGGTGGGGTGCAGCTCCCGCACAAGGAATGCGTTCCCAGACAGACCGGCGGGTTCAAAACTGCCGCTTCAGCCCGATGATTGCGTGTTTTCAGTCGGGCAATACTAACAATGCCTGATCTCTGGTACAGCGTTCTTCCACTTGATTATTCGGTAATTAACAAGCAAACACACTGTTCACTGAGACAGGGCTCCATATGTTTTCTGTGCAAATGTGGCATAAGGACTCAGGAACCCAAAACTGGCCCATCAGGCATTATTAGAGGCAAATGCAAAATTACAATGTAAACTCAAAATAAAAAGGCATTTACCCGAGGAAGGGTAGCATAGTGTTGAGACTGCCTGTAATGCTTACTGGCAATACCTTGCTCGTTGAGCTCACACAAGTAACAGCTTTCAGGTTTATTAAACTAGCTATTTCTCAATACTCTGTGACAATATATCTCTTTGAAAGTACGGGTATGTCTTCAAGTTACTGAACACAGAAGCTAAAGCATTTGTACTCCTTTTCCAAAATACAAAGATCTACAAGTGCAAAAAATATTAATGATATAGAATTTTTAAGCATTTACTGTAGTAAATAATTTATTTTAAAAATGTAATTTAACTTAGCTTCTTTTAAAAGGTGGTATCTTTACTGTACATCTATACTAGTCTGACAGTTTTCTTGAATATATCCAGAACTGTCAAATGTGCAAATTTTAAAAAAATGTAGAATGCTTTAATTTTTTTTTTTTTTAATTTCCAGAAAATTCCGTAATTAGAAATAGCTGTACTTCTATGTAAAATCTCTAAGAGTACCTAGTTTTCTGAAGGACAGTAAGGACAGACTTGTCTAGGCACTGAATGAAAGTCCAGACTTTTATCCAAAATGTAACAGTATGATCATCTTAGTTATTTACAGGACAGACAAGCAATAGATTCTGGGATGCATTTTCCTGGCACACATTTTACTGTAGCTTGCAAATGTTACAGAAAATGTACAGAGAGAGGGAAAAAGTCAATGAAATTTCATTGTCATTATTCAGTTAGGACCTCTAATGAAATAGATCATGTTATTATATTGATCACCTCTGTGACTGTCCTGCCCCTCCCCACAACGCAGTCATCTATAGCAGACAAAAACTGACCAGACATGTACACTCTTGAACAAACTGCAAGATTCAAACACAGTATTTAGTCTCAGCAACATTTAAACCATTTAAAAATAATCAGACTAGTAGGATCTCTGCAGCTATATCCACCTGAGAATCCTGACTCTGCTTTCCAGCCCAGGTATCTGAGTCAATGTAACCACACTGCATCATCATAATCCTGTCTCAGCATATTCCCTCTACTGCACTCAAATCCACAAATAAAAAATACCCCTTTTTACCTTAGATGGTGAATTCCTTCTTGTCCTTTTGTTCATAATAACTATTCCAAGTTTGCATCTTTGAAAAAATACAAGGATGGTTACACCAATAAACTTCGCAATCCTCTCCTGCGGCAGAAAGCAAATTACAAAAAAAAAAAAAAAAAAAA
>VZRV01002440.1:258013-349543 GCA_013398115.1 Falcunculus frontatus | reverse complement strand
AAAAAAAAAAAAAAAGACTTCAAACTGTGACCTCAGAGCCGAGCACAGCCGTTAGCATCCCTCAGCCAACCTTCAGTAGAAAGCAGGTTTAGACAGCAGGAAAACTGGCTCTGTACATGGCTGCAAAGCTTTCAAATCAAGCATTCTGTGCTGTAAGCTCGGGGATTTATATCTTCTTAAATAGGCCGTCCCACTCAATGCTGCTTGTGTGCATGAAAACATGAAGCATTTCACTGCAGTCACTTTATGCAAGAAACTACCCCAGTCATCTTTACAATCTCTGTCACTATGCTCTGAGACTAAAGAATGAGGAGACCATGCATAATTCATGTACTAAAATTTTCTGTGCACTTCCTGCAGCAACTGTTACATCCAGTAATGGGGTATCGATCAGCTCATCGCTAAAACAATTGGGGCTGGGCAATTGCTTTGCTGCAACAAACAATATTCCATCCAAAACAGGATGCAGACACTGGCTTCCCCCTGCAGCACTCAAGCATAACTCCAACATACATGGCATGGCATTTACATGTTGCAGAGTGTTTAATCTGCACTCTGCATTTCTTTGACCTCCCAAAATGCTGCGTTATCTGAGCCTTTTATCTGAAGTCTGTATTCCCTGCAGACTGTTTCTCCTTTAACTCTGTGCAGCATGAGAAGCAAGTGTGTTCTCCTAACCCCATGTTCAAAGCACAGCGAACCTCTGAAAGCACAGGGCAGATGTAAAAGCTTTCTAGCCCGTGACACATTCTTTGCCCCATACACACCTGAACCATGTTTGTACCAGGAAACAAGTCCATTCTCATTTGAATCCTTCTGTTAGAGTGCATATATTATATTCTATCTGCATAGACACACATAGATACATCATTTTTGTCTAGCACAACTCATATAATTTGTATCTGCCAGATCAATTAAAACACGTCCCAGAGTTTCTACTTCTTCCCACAGATCTGAACATCTTCCAGCCTTTTAAGCATAATCCTTTTTCTTTCACCCCTGTCATTTAAACAAGCTTCATCAACAGTATATCAACCCTATCTTCAGCCCCTGTGTTCAGCAGCCTCTGGGCATTCCCAGTCTCTGACTGCCACGTGCTTCTCCTCCCATACACAGGAAAACCACAACTGCCACTGTTTCATCAGAAAAAGATGAGAGAGGGAAGATGGACAAAGGGAAAACATAAAGTCATGACTGAGGTGAAACTCCAAAGCAATATTTAAAAATTAAATAACAAGGATCTTTGATTACCCTGGTGTTGCCAAACAGCATAGCCACTGTTGTGTGAACCGCACAGATCTGTAGTTTCCCGAAAGCCATGGAATTATTCCTGACCCTAGACACAGTTTGGGTCTGATCTTTAATCACTAAAACACCTCATCACCACTAAAATAAAGAACTCTTATTGAGGTTTGTTAAAAGATATTCAAGAGATTAGTAAGACCTATAATAATTATTTATTCCTGGCAAAATGAAAAATCTTGACAGAACTGCAGCACAGAGACACTCACATATTGATGAAAACCTGAATCTGGGCTAAACTATTGACTCCCCTGCAATTTTACACATTCAGAGTCCTCCCAAGTAAGTTAATGGAAAATTGTCTGGAGCAAGCAGGATTTGGCATACAGTCTAGAAACCTGAATGAATAGAGGCTTTTTCAGCAGAAATTCAGAAAGAAGTTTTTCTTTGTTTGTCTCTCATCAAAGCAATCACCTTTCAGCAGATCCAGTGTCTACTGCTTTCCCTTATGCTAAGGCATGCCCATATGTTTCAGTGGGCTGGCAAACATGTTGCCAAGAAATTCCTGTATGTCTATCTGGTACATCCATTCTCAACAGCTGCCAAGGCTATAATATAACAGCAGTTAATCACTACTTTGGGATACATCAAAATCAGAAGTTTAGTTTGTTACATTCTTCATCCATTACTATACTGAGTGCTGGGTCACAATAATCTCTGACAAGCATTAAGCTAAAAGTTACAAGTTGTATCAGAAAATGTGATGTTATTCACCTGACTGCTTAATAAATCAGATTAGAATGGGAATAAACCTCATAGAGATGAGATTTGTGCCCCAGGTCATGCAATCCCCGTGAGTTAACTCTGGTCTTACTCTAATCAGTTCTAAGTGGGAAGTTTACTGGGAAAAGAACGCTCATGTAGGCAGTGCAGACTAGTTCATCCTGCACTTACCATTACAGTGGACATCTCCCACTTCCTGCTATGTTGGGGGCGTGCTCCAGATAGACTTCTAAATTTGGTCAGATAGCAGCACATGCCTACACAAGAGTAAGATGCCCATTCTCTGTCAGAAATCTGTCAGAACCTGTTCAGCTCTTCTGGTCTATGTAAGGGCAAGTTGAATCATTCTTATGTTTGTGGACTCTGTCGATTAGATTTCTGCCAATTAGGATCAGACTGAGAGCATGTCAATCACATGTAGACCACTCAATTTATACATTTCAATCTGTCACTCTATCCCCCCTTCATGTGGGGGGAATATTTCCTGGACACAGGGCAGGAGACACGGTAATTTTGGGAACAGGATCACTTTGTCATATTCCACTCTCCCTATTCAAGCTATGTTTGGGATTCCTTAAAGAAAATGATCAATGCCTAAACCTGATTTCATATGTAAATGCCATGACAGAAGTGCCATATTGGACAGTTCTGTCCAGAATATGAATTTTGATCATTGACTCAGAAAGAAACTAACTTTACACATTTTATTATGAGATAAAGTTAAATTACTCATTGAATTCAGAAGTTTGAAATGGAAAACATCTCCATGTGATTTTCATTGGTATTGTAATACATCAGTTCAACAACTATTTGTGTAGAAAAAAACATCATTAAAATGTCTGCAATACTTGCCTTGTATGTAATATGAGGGATTCCTCAAAGGAAGACTCTAGAAGCTCTGGAGAATGAAGTAAGTCTTACATCTATCAGAGAATTTCATAAGAAGCACAAACAATACAAATAGAAACTGGTACACTTTCTTTGGAAAATAACAAAGATAAGAAGAGTTTTAAAATTTAGAAGGGTAAGAGCTAGAAACTGGACAAACTAGTGTTTTCTTGAAGTTACTGGTGTCAGCAAACATAGATATGAGTGTTATAGGTATATTTCATTACATTGAATTTCATTACAGTCTAGGTATTTCACTGTGTGAGACACGCATCCCAAAAAAATCTGACAATCCATGCTGATAGAAGCTGTGACAATCTGGCAATCCATGCTGATTGCCTTCTCTGTGTATTTAGTTGTATTTTTAGCATTCTCTGATTTGCTAATGATGAAAAGGAGATAGTGAAAATGCCCTGCTCTCCTTGCTTTATTCCTCCTGTTCTACACTTCTCATGTAAATGACACATTCCCGTTTTCACTATGCCTAGACAGAAGTCAGAGACCCACAAGAAAAATACAAAGATTTATCCTTCATCATGAAAACCAGTTCTAGTACAATACACACAGCCTCCCAGCCCTCCTGGCAAATTACCCTTTCAAAGTAGGAACTCCAGAGTTGGGAACTTTCTCTTCAATTTGGAATGGGAAAGTACTCATGGCATGTAAGGTTTTAAGACATGCTACGGAGTGGACTGTCAGGTACTCTCAATCACAGGATCCCATTTCTAGCAGAGTATATTCTGAGACCACAAAACCACTTAATGCAGCCATTTCTTATAGACATCTTACAAATCTTCATTTTATTTCAGTAATTAGTTTTTCGAATTCCCGTTTCATACACCTCTTTCTATTATTCATTCGCTACTCTCCCTTACTATAGTCTAACCTCAGCCTTGATTTATAGAATCATATATTTAGGTTGAAAAGATCCTTGAGATCATCAAGTCCAACCATTAACCTAGCACTTCCAAGTCCACCACTAAACCATGTCCCTAAGAACCACCTCTCACCATCATCTTTCTCTTCCTACACTTAGCAAAGCCTGTTTTTCACAACAAATTAATTCTGTTCTCCTTCACATTTTCTAGGTATAAATCTTTTATTCTACCATTAATTTATAACATCCATGACCATCATTTCAACTCCAGTGCTCAAATCCTCCTGTTTCTACTTCTCTTTCCACATGCCTATTTCTCCAACAGAAGTAATGGCATAATAGACAGACATAATAGCAACTTGATTTTTTCTTCTTACTTTGCTTTCCCTTCCTTGCTTCATCCTTGAAGCACAGAAAATTATTTTACTCAATCCCTGTATTTGTTCCACTCTCCTTAGAGCCACAGCCATTTCAGAGTTTCCCAGTCCTTCAGAAACTCTCATTTCCCCACTCCTGCTTCATTCTCTTCCCATTCTCACCACTTTTTCCTTTCACAAAGGAAAAAAACACCCTAGTGTTTCCCTTAGCCATCAGGACATCTTCCTGCTTTCTTGTTGCTCTTTAATAGCTTTAAACTACTGAGTGAAGTTTCTCTATTCCTTTCCTGATGGCTCTTACCTTTGCATTCAAAATTTGCAAACAGAACTCTTTAAATCTCTCATCATTTGCAGTTACACAGGCCTGAGGAAATGGGCTCATTTTTTCTTCTTCCTAACATGCCAGCAGTTTTTCAAGTTTAGGAGTTTTTACTTCTGATGTTTTGGCTGCCATGGCACAGTCTTATCCTGATGTCCCTAACTGTTGCTCTGGATGTCATTCAAAGGAACAACTTCATGGTTTCTTCTACTCTTTCTGGAAAATTTTTTGGTCTTTTTTCCTCCTAGAACATTACTCTAATACAATCTCATTTATAAATTGACATCTCAGTGTCAATTACTATCTCCTCTTTAGATGCTGCACCTCTACTTCAATATTACCTCATTCTTTTCAAATTGGTATCTCAGACATTATTTCTGATACTGTAAATTCAGGCATCAGCTTAGGCTCCACATAGACAAATTAGGGTTTTCATTACCCACCCCCACAAACTCATTCTGCCAGATCCTTTCTGAACCATTGTGTACAGTCTGAACGTTCTCTCTAACCCAGATCATCTTTAGATCATTAAATCCAGACTTGCAGAATCTTTCTGCATAATATTGCTCATATACAATCTTTTAATATGCACTTAATTAATACCCTTGTCTAGATTCTCATCATCTCAGAGACGATTTAATTAAATTAATCCAAAATCTTGTCCTCTGGCCTGAACAAACACAGCACCTAATCAGAGTGCTGCTGAGAAGACCATTCGTGCGGTATATCACTCTGAGTGTGTAATTTCTCTCCTTGCCTCCACTACTGTTTTGGTATGTCAAATAAAAGCAAGTTCACATTGGTTCCACGGACCACTCTCATTATTATTCTCACTTGGTACTGAACAGCCAACTTACAATTAGTGTGCAAGTTATTTTTCATTATCTCCTTGTTAAATTCTCAGCGAAGCACTTCTGTGCTTCCTCCCATTACACTTCATACTTGGGAAGAACTCTGCAACACCTGCAAAGTTACTGCATTGCCCTCCTTCAAATCCTTTCTTAAATGTTGTTTGCTATGATAATTACAAATTAAATTGACAGCATGTAGGCTGCTCTGGAAAGCTGAGACCACTATCCTCAATGGCTGATTTTCTTTCTGTTTCTTTGCAGTTCCCCATCTGTCTTTGCCTTTTATGTTATACTTCCACTCATAACTAATATGAGTAATTCTCACTCGGAGAGGGACAGACTTGTTTGTTCAAAGGGATCTCTGTTTGATGACTCTGACTTTTCAGCACTACAGTAATGGAAAGTACCAGAGGGCACAGAACAATAGGAATTTAACCATGACTATCTCACAGAACCTGTGGAGTCAGGAGTAGAATTTGAGCTGGCCCCCAATTTCTACAGAGAAGTCATATGAGGATGAGCAAAATAAAGACTGCCAGTTCAGTCATTTACCTGAAAATGTAACTTTGTTCCTCTATGGACCACGTTGCTACCAATACCTAAACATGTTCCACAACACAACAACTGCTTGTTCTGCTTTACTGTTTAGGTCAGTGTTGCAAGATAACAAAGATACTAATTATATTAAAATGCTTTCTTTACTCATTATTCGGAAACAATCATGACATTTAATGCAGTTATATAAATCGCGTGCCAATGTGATTGTCCCTACTGCATATACTATATTTTATTTTGTAATATATCACAGACTTAAAATATCATACTATTTATTTATAGTTATATTATAAAATAAAATAAGAATAAAAGAAGATAGTAACCATAGTTATTGGTACAGCAGACTACAGACTACTACATGTATCAGCCATATTTAAAGTTTAGAAGAGACTCTATATATACTGAGAAAAATGCCACTCCAAATGTCCCAAGAGCTAGTGACAGATACAGAGCTGTAGAGATTACTACTTTCATGTTCTCCTAGGCCTTTGCTCCCAAACAGCAACAAAGGCTGTATCCAAGATAACACACAAAACTTCACCCTACAAATGGTTTACAATGTTTACAGAGAGATTTCCTTCAAATCAGTGCTGATCCAAAACTAGAATCAAGTGCAGCATGACTTGCTGCAGTATATTCCTCTACAGACTGTCTGTAATACTAACGGAAAAATTCTCTTCTTCAGGTCTTCTCTTCACGTGTTTTTTGGGTCACATCATTGTCCTTGGGCCAACTGCCCAACCCCTATAGCAACTAAACCGCTTCATACATTTTGAGCTTACAAAACAATCTGTTTGACATGTTTTTTTCCTATATCTTTGATACTGCTGGTTTTGCACTCTACTATGCATGCTTCCTCTATTATGTTCCTGACCTCTGGATTGATTGTTCTATCCATCATTAGTTAAGAACTCTATTTGCTTTATTGGTCATCACAGTAACAACTTACATCACTGGATAAACAGAGCAAGCCTCGCTTGACCCGGCAGCAATTTGCTGTTGGGCTGCCTGGAAATAAAGCCAGACTCCTTCCCATATCCTCATCCAAAGACCTACAAAAATTCAGGGTACACCACAGGAATCAATGAAATTATGTGTTTCGGTGAAAAGTAGCAAAAGCCAAATATCCATTACTGTGAGCAGAAATTCAGGGCCACTGCCTGTGCAAAGCATAGCAACAAGTTCAGGGCTGCCAGCTCTTTTTAAGCATGAAACTCAAGCCAGTAAATGTTTCCAGCTGACTGAAATGCTTTAATGACAAGCCTTTTACCATACAAACAAGAGACAAACTGCTGCATCCAAACATCTTGCTGGGGTTGCTCTGAAAAGGGTTGGGTAGGAGGGGGCCACTAGGTGAGGGCAGGGGCGTGGGTAGCCGGGGGCCACAGGCAGCCCTCGCCTCAGAGGCACAAGCCCATGGCCCCTGAACAAGCAGTTTGGGGCTGGGCTGACGGCAGCCAGGGCAGCCGTGGATCCGGATCACTGGACAAGACCATTGCAACGGGCCAGGCCTGAGGTCCTCCCTAAAACACAGCACGTGTCAGAAGGGTGACACTGAAATTATGACAGAGCCCATTGTGCCCACTCTGCCTCTGTCTGCTGCAGCAGAGTGCTCTGCTGAACGCACCCTGCCAACTCCAGAAATCTGGGGAACAGCATGGTCCCGATTCAGAGATCTTGTTGCCACAGGAATCCGGTGGCCTGAAAATTTATTTCAGATGCCAAACCACAGAAATATCAATTTATATTCTCTCTGCAAATTAATACTCATAACAAAGTACACGACAGTCAGAAGGCATTTTCTCCTGCTCACTCTGTAATCTGCACATTCGGATTTTCATCTGTTTTCTACTCAGTCTGCAAACTCAGAGAGAGTATATTACATAGCTGCTTTTTAGAGTGGACTGCTGTCCTTGTTGCACTGATGGAGGAAATAAGGGTGCCTTTTCCTACAATGAAGCACTAGAATGCTAGAAGAAATATATGATTTGCTCACTTAATTTTATTCCATTCCCTAGTAGTTCTTCATGTCACACTACACTTTTGAATGAAGAAAATTTGAAAAATTTCATATGAAAAGTCAGTGTGATTCCTAATACGCAGCATGTGAGATAGCATTTGACTGCGTGAAAATCACAGGAAAACTGAAGTGGGAGGCCAGTATTTAATCTTCATCCTCATGTCAGACATACTTTGCAGTCAGTACCACCAAGTATTTTCAAATGCAGGTCAACCTAGATCAGTAGCTTGCCAGAAAAGAAGCAAAAGTGACACAAAATAGACAGAAAGCCTCCTATTCCACCAACAGTCTGCATTGTCAGTGACAATCATCCTCTGCTATTCACCACCAGCCCTTTCTCCTCTTTGCCAGAGCATGGCTTTTGACTTTTTCATCTATATTTGTTCACAGTTCTCTGAATCAACAGCTCCATCACACAGCACTAGCTTCATCTGACCAGAGAGAAAATAAACATAAAAATACAACTAGAGAAAAGAAGTTATTTTCAGCTTGGGAACAACTGTATTCCTCCAAATAAAAACCAAATCAGACATTTGGGTTCTCCTAGGAAGGATCTTCCCCCGCAATAATATGCATTCCCAAATCCAGGAACAATCATATTTCTAATCTTCCACTTTCTACTTAGAAATACACTGTGAGAAATTGCTAACTGCAAATGAAGAGACAATACAAAATGAGGAGTTCTAAATATCAGAGATTTCAGGGGGAAGAGCCTAGCAATTAATTGAACTAGAAAACTCTGTTATCAGTGAGAATTTAGTGGAAAATCAATTAAATATGTAGATTTTCACCTTTGGGGGAAAACACAAAACTAAGACAGATGAGGATTATAAATTCTATAAAAAGTGGGAATAAGAAGCCCTCTTTCCTTTGACCCTTATTTTCTAACCTGTATCAATGCAATTGGTCTACGTAACTTTTTACCTCCTCCTCCCTAAACTGTAATCCTGCATAAGCTTTTTGGGATGTGATGCGATTTTTTTTCAACAAAAAGCAGATTTCACCAGCGCATACAGAATAGGCTATTTCCATGGGGTGATGCTGAAATCTGAATGAACAGACTAATGTCTAAAACTTTGTCTGAACAGACAAGGGAATAACAGAAAGCACTTTGTGAGAAGTACAACATACGATGTGAACTACAAAACATAAGGGCTTGGGACCGCTAAATAGGGTATGCAAGCTCTTTTGCTCGTTTCAGAAGAAGCTAAAGCAATGCTACTAAAACCAAATTCCCAACTGGGAATTCCTTCTTTGAGGAAGTATGAGCTCAATTTCTAGTCCCAAAGTGAAATGCTACCATGGGATATACTGTGGGAAGATTGTTTTTGAAAGAGTGAACAGTAAGTAAATAAAAAACAAAGAAAGGATACTTTTGAATGGGTGCAGTCTATTTCTGAAAGAATAACACTTTTTGGTCCAATGACTGTAACATTGCAGTTTACTTGATTTTAGCAGCAAAAATCAAAACAAAAAATGATGATACAGTATCACAAATACATCTTTTGTACACATGTAAATGTTCACCAATTTTTTTAATACACACAAATTAAGCTAACCATTTCACAGATTAAAAAAACAAAACCTTAAGCAATTTAATGCAAAATAAGTATTTCTAGTCATTGGCCAGTGTTTTTTTCTGACACAGTTCCAAGACCAAACATTTTTATTTATATGGCCAATGATGGGATGCCTGAAGGACTGCAACATTCTTCTGCTGTTTACAGAGACATTCACACATCTGCGCTGAAGTGTGGATGGTCCTATGAAGATAAATTAAAGACAATTTTCCAAAAGTTCTTTCAATTACTGAGGTCTGCAAAAACTAACGGCAGCTCCTTGACAAATACAGGAAATGTTCCATAGGAGTTGAATCACCATATAAGCCTAAACACTGTGCTTTATGGGATGTAGAAGTTAAAAAGCAGTCAAAAAAACCCCAAAACAGTTAAATTACTGCCTTTTTGTAGTTCTCCATCCTCTAGTTCTCCATCTTATTAATGAGACGAATAATTGAAATTTAACTCTTTGCGCCTTTGAGTTGACAGAAGTTGCCCGTTGTTTTTTTATTTATTTTACAGTTGAGATATTAACAGGCATACAGAGATTATTTTTATTGAAAGAAAACGCACAGCATGTTCCAAAGGAAAGGAAACTGCAGTGAACAGCTTAATGGACGTGTACAGTAACCCACCATAAGTGTCTGTGAAGGCATCTAGCAACATTAATAAAAAGGACAAGTATAGAAGTCTTCTAGCTACCCCACATGAAAACTTTAACTTCTGAAGAATATGAGGAGATACTATCCTTTTGTGTTAGCTTAATTGAGTGTTTGGGGGATATAATTTTTAGGGTTTGCAAAAAGTGATGGACTCCATTCTGTATATAAAGCTTTTATTTACAGCAGCAGCAGAAATTATGGGTACTGACAAACAATGAATCTATGGCCAAATCCTGAAATAAATTGCAAATACACCATCTGGCACTTACGATTTAACTAAATGTGACTGATACAGCCCACCTGTTCTGAGAAGTTTCATTATATCGACGTTTCACCTTATTTCTCATAGAATTTATTCATTTCTTTCAAGCATGAGGATGCTCTAAAATAAAGCAACTGCAGGCATACAAGTTTAAAAATAAATGACAGTTTTTATCCATCAGAGAATTAAATATAAATGTATTTAGTATTCTAATGTATTAATAAAATACATAAAATGTATTTTAGACCTCTAAAGAGCAAATTAAGCTAGTCTTGAACTTAAAAGTGATATTGACCACATTCCAATTCTTCACCTTGTTTTCAGTGCACTTTCTGCCAAAAAGCATGTAAAAGGTTTTGTTCCTATCAGATTGAATAATATTCTAAGATAACTTGACAATGAAGGACAGGAATCATCTAAACAATTCAGTTTTGATCTTACCAGTGTATTTCCACACTACCGATATGTTATCACATCTTAAAAAGCTAGTAATCTTTTGCAATAGGAGCACTGAATCTGATAGATGTCTCTTACCAGAAACTTCCTCTTATTTCCTAATATAAATAGAAATTGCTGCTGTGCTGCACAAAACATGGAGCACAAATTAGTGACATTTAAATGACTATGCAAGCTTATAAACTGTGGCCAGAGTTTGAAAAATCAATTTTCTAACCTACAGGCTCCAATTTTGCCATAGAGCTACTGGCAGTTTCCATAAACTTCAGCAGGATTGCAAGGTTGTCCTAGTGTGGGATATGTTTGTTTCATAGTAGTTAGTTATGTTTATGACAAAACCATACAAAAACATCTGCTATCTCCATTAAAACAAGCTGAGATAGCAATGAACACCACTGTTGCTTTAAAAGAAAACGTAACTGGGGCTACAGATGGGAGGGGACAAAAATACTTTTTGCTGACACCTATCTAAAGCTGGATGGAGGAGGTGGGTTTGCACCAGCAGGCAGTAAACACTGTCCTGCTTTATGTGCAGTGACTATGCTGCTCTGACAAAAATCTGTGTAAGGAACACCCTCCATGGAGGACAACTCTGTCTGTCAAAACCAAACCCTATGTAACTCCCCAATGACAGAGCTTTCACTGGCTCTGCTATCTCCTTCTCTAGTTCCTCAGTGATGCATGTGTATCTCAAACGATTTACAGCAAAAATACTGTGCCTAGTTTATTCTGTAGAGGGCTGAGGTAATTGAGTCAGCTGCCTGTAGTTTTGTTGCACACGGAATCTGGGACCTTCAGAAGAGACAGAGGGAAAGAGCATGACTTTTCCACAGGCTTTGCTTCCCAAGCTCAACAAATTCACAAGGTGCTCTCTGCCTCCCTGGAGAGCCTTTGTCCCAGGATGTCACCCACCCAGAAACTGCCCGCCATGCAGTGGGGTGTATCAAGCGTAGCCCAAGGCAAGTAGGAAATCCCAGACTGGATCAGGAACCTCCCTGAAGTAAGGAAAGAGCAGATCTGGTTACAAAATCAGGGGCAACAGAGGGAACTACATACTTGTTTCACCATACCAGAGGAATAAGCCAGCTCTGCAAGGGCACAGAGGGAGTGATGGGTATTCAATGCCCTTTATTTTTATGTGTTTACCTACAGCTTTCCTTATTTAATTCCAGTTTATCAATTTGTGTTGTAATGAAACTACCTTATAAATCCCATTTTGTCTATTTGAGTAAGTCCTCAGACAGGAAAAAGGTAAACCTCCGTTACTTCTCTTACCTCTCTTCTCCAAACAAACACAATCTTGTCACATAAATGAATCATAAAAAATCCTCTGACTTCTCAGTCCATCTTTCTGTTATCAAGGAACACCTCTCAAAATTAAGTACGCTTGGTGCTTTGTTAAGTTTGATATATAGTCTCATCCAAAAAAGAAGCATGAAACTGCTATTAGAGGAAACCAATAACCACTATCAAATGCTCGCAGTTGTGGGACCTGTCAGAAAGATGGCACAAACAAGACTTTATTTGTCACGACATTAAGACCAGAGAACAAATCCATCAGAGACAAACTGGAGAAAATATGTCTTCTACAATTCTCTCTGTAGTGCTGCAGTGTGTCTGGAAAGTACCTACAGTGTTCATTGTAAAATAATTCCTCAAAAACACGTCTAGACATAGGGCAGTACAAGTAGTTGTAACACTGCCCTATGGTAGTCTTTGCCCTTCTTACCAAACCAAGTCACTTTTCTGGGTTTTCTTTCAAAGATTCAGACTACTACCATTTTTAGGGGAAAAAAACCTAAACCAACAAAACAACATACACCAAACAAACAAAAACCCAACTAAAACCTAGTTGCACCTCCAACCTCTGCGGTTCTCTATTCCTTGTCCACTTCTGTCTCTGTGTGGTACTACAACACATGACATTTACTTCACATATGACTCCAGCCAGTCACATTCCCCATGCCCTTTCCAGCTTTCCTTACACCACAGCATTAAGCTTCTCTTGGTCACCAATCATCCCCAGACTGGGAGCACTGCTGGTGTGGGAAGCTGAGGTGTAGGACTTGTGATCAGAACTGGGGCACCCAAGGCAGGCATCCAAGCTTTGGACTTTATCAGAATCTGCTGCTAGAAGAAAAAGCTTCAGCTCCACATCATCCAACTGAATGAGGAAAAGAGATGAGTTCTCCTGGCTGCTGACATCCAGAAGTTCCCTTGCAATTCTCCTAGGCTTATTAAAATAAAAGTTAAAAAAGACTACTAAGTTTCATTCCATACAAGCAAAATGAGACCTCCCCTGAACTGCTTCAGCATTCAAAATTGCCACTAACAGCAATGGACACTTGTGGTATCTCCATAAACACTCTTCCCTGCATGTTTATCACAATGGAGAGTCAAGAATCAATGATGCATAAAACACCAGGAAAGATCAAGTGTGTTAGTGCTACCACTTCTCTTCAATATTCACCTCAATGAGCTGTAGAAATGCTCACAGAAAAGTAAAACAGCTTGTCAAAATGACCCAGCCTTGGTTTTGTCACTATGTAAAGTCGCTTTTATTCTCAAATTCTCTTTTTCACCGACACAAAGACCTAGATCCAAGATACATTAGAAGGTTCCTAAATTCTCGGTGTCTGCTGCTTTTCTTCCTAGATTTGAAAAGGAAGATTTTTACCTTTTAAAGGTCAACTCAGACTGCTCAGATTTTCTTGTATTCCTCAACAGGGAAAATTCTGAAGATTTATTATCTACTCCCATGTGATCAAAACAATCCACCTCCAAGTCACATCTTTACCAGAAATAGTAATAATTATCAGTAAGCAAGAAAGTAAATAAATTGCATTAAGATTGCTAAGGCACATTTATGAAATATTGGAACCAATGCTCTAATTCCTACACACAGATTCACAAGGGAATTTACATAACACTACTATTCATTAATAATTATTGCTATAATTCCCTTATTATGATGATCAAGGAAGCTTTCATTCGAAAGAGGTAACAATCATCTGGGCCCAAATCTAGCAAAATACTTTAAAATGCTAAGTTTCATTATGAAAATAACCAACTCGATTTGAACAGGACTGACATGCTTAAGATAATCTTGGCTTTGTTAAACCTACAGTGGGAAAATCAAGTAGAAATACTATAAAAGTAGTCCATGAAATCCTGCCAGAACTTTGCCTCAAAATGACACCATTATCATACACTCTCCAAGGAGCTGCTTTCTTCTAGGAGACTACCAAGTAAAATGAAGAACTTTTATAGGAACTAATTTAGAAGAAAAAGATCCACTATGGAGCCAAGGATTCTTAAAACAAACATACAGCAAAAAGCCAGATGATCACAAGATCCATATCTGGTACTTAAGGCCAAGATTTAAGTGTCTGACCTGAAGCCAAACCCCGAACCAGGTCTTCCACATCTGATTTTGAAATGTGGTGGTTTTTTTTCTTTACTCACATTCTCCAATAAGCAGTTGCACAAACTCCTTCAGAAACAAAGACCTGGGGAAGGTAACTGGGTGTTCAGTTGCAATTTATGGAAGAAAAAAGAAACACAGGAACAGATTTTATTTAACATCTTGGTGACATCTGCCTTCAGACTGGGTAGGAGCTGATCACAGTTGTTACGGACAAACTGCCAAGCCTCTGCAATCTTTCTAGAGAATAGATCGAGATTAACCCTGGGGAGAAAGACTTAGGAATTTCTGTGGACAAAAAGCTCAATATAACCCAGAAATATGCGCTTGCAGCCCAGAAAGCCAAGCATATCCTGGGCTGCATCAAAAAAAAGGCATGACAAGCAGGCCAAGTGAGGTGATTCTGCCCCTCTACTCCGCTCTGTTAAGACCCCACCTGCAGTACCATGTCCAGCTCTGCGGTCCCCAATACAAAAAGGACATAGACCTGTTGGAACAAGTCAAGAGCAGGGCCACTAAGCTGATCACAGAGCTGGGACACCTCTCTTATTAAGACAGGCTGAGAGAGTTGGGTCTTTTCAGCCTGGAAAAGAGAAGACTCTGGGGAGACCTTATAATCCCTTCCAGTATCTAAAGGTACTTACAAGAAAGCAGGAAAGGGACTTTTCACAAGGGCATGTAGTGACAGAACAAGGGACAATGGCCTTAAACTGAAGAAGGGTAGGTTTAGATTGGATATTAGGGAGAAATTATTTACTGTGAGGGTGGTGAGACACTGGCACAGGTTGCCCAGAGAAGCTGTGGATGCCCCGTGCCTGGAAGTGTTCAATGTCAGATTATATGAAGCTCTGAGTAACTTGCTCTAGTGGAAGGTGTGATTGTATGAAGGGATCCAAGCCCTTTTATCTTACCTGATGCAGAGTGCCTGCCTCTAAGGCTGTGAGCTTGTCACAGCATGTTAAGACTCCGGAAAGCTACCTACCTACTTGCTTGAAAGAAGCAGTGCACCTCTTCAGAGTCCCCTGTGGATATATATTCTCTTTTGACCAAAGGCTTTCTTCAGGACACTAGAAATTTACAAAACATCACCAGTCATAGTGTTCAGCCTTAAATTTAGACAAGGCTTTTTGGAAGCACAGACCCTCCTTTTTTTTTTCCACCAACCAGGAAAGTAGTAGTGGTTAAGGAGGAGTGTCTTTGAATTTCTGTAATAAAATTTAATCCACATTTAGCTGCAGCAGAATGAATTCCGAAGAACCCAAATAAATTGTCAGCAATTTTTGTGAACATGAGCCACTTGCTGCCTTTTTATTCTACAACATCTGATCATGCTCTCCTTTCCCTTTTTTTCTTTTGCTCTTATTTCAGACCAACGATATTCTCTGGTTATATATTAAACATTTAATTTAATGCATAGAGTCCAGTGAATTCATCACCATCATCTGATAATAAAACCTCTCCCTATGCCTCTTGGCTCTTGCTCTATGGTAAGCAGAGATTTCTCCTTCTAAATGAATTCAGCATAATTAGGAATGAAACACAATGAGAAGTTTCACATAAAATCACATTTCAAATTCTCTGTCCACATTCCAGACACTTTTATAATGTAACCTACCAAATTTTAAGTGTGGGTTACTACCTCTCTTCTCCTCTCCCTGAACAGCCAGTGATCAGTAGGTTCTACTCCAGTGTACACAGCATTTGGAGACATCCATTTCCCATCTCTCCATCTACTTCCCATTTGTATAACACACATCTTTGATTAGCCCTCACATCTACCTTAACACTTAGATTATTGGTGTTCCTAAAGTAATGTCAATGGGTTTCAACATCACATACTTAGAACTTTTAATTTCGAATCATACCACCTCCCTCTGCTTACCCAGAGCACAGAAAACAACCAGAACAAAAGGACATCATATTGAGGAGGCAGAAAACTAGTAGATGATGTAAAGGTCATTTTAAGGTTTACATCTTGTGTGATGTTTCAACTCCATTAAATATAGCTCAGTACCAGAAAATACGATTACATATATAATTAACTGTATTAAAACAAATTATATTTGAGTTTCTGAAAAGATAGAGCACTGCTAGTGGAACATAAGTGGATTGCCTGAGTCATTCAGGCTGAAGGTTAATCCTAGAGTTTCAGAAACCAAATGGAATAAAAGCAAAAATCCCCACACCACCACTGAAGAACATTTCAATAATTATATGCACTTCTATACAGCTCCCAAACTTGACGCAAATGCTTTACAAAGAAAAACAGGGTGGCAGTCTAGGTTGTGAAGTTTATCTATATGCCATGTACTCAGCTAGCTCTGGAAGCAGCAGCAGGTGACCTGTCCCCAGCCTGCCAGGAGAGCCCAATATCTGATGTGGCTGTTGCGCTGCAAGTTCACATAACAGTTCTTCCCATATCTGCACTGGTGGCACAAACATATCAAACATTTTGAGCATGCCATGGCAGTGTATAGGCTGGCTCATACAAAACAAACCATGTTCCCCGGTTTATGACTACGTTGACATTATATGCCATGCTCCAGCTATGTCCTGATTTGAGATGATACCGGAATGATAACTCCTCTTTACTGCCTTTTCTTCTCCTCCTCTTCACTGCCTTTTCTTCTCCTCCTCTTCTCTGGAGGCGCATCACTTTCCTAACAAATGAAGGCTAGAAAGAAGCCACGTTGTTTTTAAGGAGATCCTCTAAATTAAAAGTATCTCAGGTGAGGACTGTTGGAGTGTGCATGTGTCCAAAGATGAGGATTTTGGAGTATACCACAGATGGCATAACTACTGGAGGTATCCAAAGCTTAGCTTAATCTACTCCAACATCCTAAGAGCAGCAACTCGGAGCCTAAAGAGAAAAGTGGTTGGATTTCCCCTACGAACACCTTTGTCCTTAACCTTTTCTAACTTTATACCCTTAAACACAAAGAAATGTACTCCTCTTATCCTCTATCAGGGCTATCAATAATCTTTGGCTGTTCTTTGGAATTTTGTTAACGTCTTTAGATATAATAAGCTGTGGTGATAACACCAATAAATAATTTTGCAAAATACGTTTCTTCTATTAATTTTAAAATACTTCTGAAATAATGATTACTATGTCACTTCTTTATTAATATTATTTGAAAAATTTGGTGGAACTTTACGCACAGATGGTCAACTTCCGTTAATCTAATTGTAGTTCTCCAATTCTACCTCCATTGGAAGTATTTCATCTGCAAAATGAACTGTCCTAAACAATTAGTTTGCAAAATAATCCACCCGTGCATCAAAACATTTCTCTAAAATGCCTACTTATTCATATTTTTGAAGGTATTGTCTAACCTGTTCCAGATGCTTTTATGCCTTTACGCAGACAGATCATTTGGCTTGGGTTTTGATCCTAGGTCCCCTTCTTTGCACTATTTCTTCACATTTCATTCAAAGTATTCCTTTTTTTATTAAAACTGACATCCTCTAGGTGCAGTACCAGTTTTTCTGTGTCCCTTATCTTACCACAGGCTCTCTGATGAGCTGTCTGGCACACTGGTGACTCAAAGAGGACGAAGGCAGGCCAGTGGTAGTCATGTCTCCCTGTACTGGGAACCTACATCTCTGACTGCCAGTCAGATGTCAAATTTAACAAACTTTATGGCACTTGTAAGGGCCTTTTTCTTCACTCAGCCTGGACAAGATGCATTGTTTGATTTCCTTTCCTTCATTCTGGCTTGATGCCAAAGACCATTCTAGCTTTTATAAAAGCAAAACTTCTGAACTAATGTTATGCTTTGTTTTTAGAAATTATTCACAGGACTCAAATCCTTTTGTCAAAGTACAGTAAAAGTAAATATATTGATACTAGCAAAATAAGACCATAAATTATTAGCTCTCAAAATAACACCAATGGTGAAGTACTTAAATTCACTGTGACTCCACACAGAAATCTATCTTTTTAAAATGGTCTTCTGGAGTGACATTCTTACCGTATTTCAATAAGGACTACTGTTAATCTGTTCAAAGACCAGACAAAAGTATTTCTGAAGCTGTACATCAGATAGCTGAGCTGTATCTCAGACTACTGTCAGAGAACAAAACCAAAAAATGGTTCACAGCTAATGATTCTAAAGATAAAATATGAAGCAAAATAGCTTTAGCTGCCTTAAGCATAAATGTACAGAGACTCAATTTCTCACTCATTCTCATCTCTGAGGCATCCTATGTCTAAAACTGCGTATTTGGTGAATTCAGTAATTACTTTACTTGAAAACTGAAACATGAATGGTGAAATGAAAAAAAAATATGTAATGATTTGTTCTGCGGCCAACAGAGGTAATGAAACAAGATTTCCTACAGACTGAAGTCCTACTTCTCTCATGTTCCTTAAACAAAATAATTTCAGCTTCTCTCCCAGCACATGTACTTCCTAACATCTCTTCTGGGCAGGAGACACCACCTGCTATGCTTAGCCTGGAGGTATGTACGTGTTGATTGCTGCCAAGGAAAACACCTAACAGCTTTCCACTCAGGAGGGCACTGATTTGGGTTTTTCCTCTTTACTGAGCCATGGACATCGTGAAACTTGTAAGAACTTAATTATCTTCAAGGCTCACAGAAAACCTCCCTCCTATTAGTGGGGGCTAGTACAGCAGTTCAAAACCTGATGTAGAGGACTGACAGTCAGAAAGGGGTTGCGCAATCCGTTTCCCTACAAAACAGCAAAATGTTACACCAAAATAAAGTTCCATTACATTAGCAGTGCTTGCAACACAGGCTCTATTAAAATTTCAGCAGCTTATTAAATATATCAAGTTATGTAACATAAGACTGTCATAATATAGTTGAACATACATTAAATGTTTATCCTAAAATGTATATTTTGAATTTTATATGTACCCTGCACACCATAATTTATATATATGATGTGTTCATGTGTGAAATAAGTCCCCAAAAGTATTTTAATTGTATTAATGATTTTCTTTTTCAGCTGTAGGTTCTCATCAAAACAGAAACCAATCTAAATGAGTGATGAGATACTCTGATCCTTGCACACCTCCAAGGCCAAGCAGCTGGAGTACGAACTGACAGCAGCTGGTACCACAGGTATGACTGAACAGAGCCCCACGCCTGTGCCTAAACCAGGCAGAGCGAGGAGCTGGAGCGGTTCACAAGCCAGCTCCAAGCTGTTCTGTTAGCTACTCACTCATGAGTCTTCACAGCTTCTACTGGCCTAAATTTTATCATGAATATAAACAAGCTTTAGTTTTACTCTGCATTGAAAGCAAAGGTCAAGCAGGATTCATGTCTTGCCCACCCTACTGCTGTCCTTTCCATGCCTTCCCCAAGGATGGACTGGCTCACGCCAGAATCTCAAGTCTCTGAAATTCTGCTCTTTAAGACCCAGAGTTGCTTAAATATTTCCTTCCTGCAACCTACGTGACTGTTCATTCTCTTCTTAGTTACACCCCTGAGAAACAACGAGTCCAGGTTTGGTTTGTGCACTTTGGACAGACAACTCTCCTTGTTTGCTTCAGGTGGTTTCCGTTCAGGGGAAGTCTCTGAAAAATCCCTCTGACACCTCCTGGTTTCTGCACTTCTTATGAGGAATTTCCAGGTTTCCCTTTCCAGCCCTACTCTGTGAGGCTGAGCAGTGCTGCTGGCAACCAGCTGCTTGTTTTACCTGTAAGAACATCCACAGTCTGATTGCTCCTGTCACAATTTCCCAGATGCAGTTTGGCTATTACATGCAAATGCCTCTTATGAAATGACTATACAAAGCTAAATGAAAGCCTCCTGTCAAAACAGATTGTGATAAAGATGCTGCTCACAGAGCCAACACTGAATTCACATAGACATATTCCCAGCCTGCACAAACATCACCCACTTCAAAAAGTATGGTTTTCCATTTTCTATTAAACTAGATCAGAAATACATAGATTGCATCCCACACTTTAAATATGATCTTCAAGACAATTTCTCTAAGAATTGGATATCAGGAGGCAAGTAACTGACAGCAAGTTAATGCACCTCAGGAAGGTACTCTAATAACTCACACGTGATCTACTGAAGCACCTAATTTAATACTTGAACTTCCTAAACAGTAGGCCTGAAATATCAATACCATATATTTCACTTTTCCAGGACTTCTCCACACAAGAACGTGACCAGTTGGTTCAGCATTGCTCAACTGAATTTCACTACAAAAACCAGTAACGGGAATTTTGTAAAGTAATGCTGCCGGCACATAAAAGCACACACACACACACATACACAACTGGAATATACCTAAGACATGCACGCAGCCACAAAAGGGAGCAGGGCTCAATAGCCTAAGCAAGAAGGAGACTTCAACCATAAGCCACAGCTTTCACCCAAGTTCGAACTTCAAAATATAACTGAAATCGAAATAAGGCTGACTCTCCTTAACCACCATGAAATGAAACATATACCATTGTTACCAGTTTATATTACTGTTTAATTTAAGATTAAATTCTTTATTAACTCCAGTGCATGTTGTGGCTATAGAAGAGAATTTTAATTTAGAAGAGTATTTTCATCTTCAAACTCCATTGTGAAATAGAAGAATGAACATTTTCAAGATGCAATCAGGTCTGTGGCCATCAAGTAATGTGCTGGCACCTGCTGCCATTATCTCTTTTCCCTGTGCAGACCTGGTAGAGAGATAGTAGGTGGTGAGTTTGTCACTCTCACTGCTCCACACCTGTGATTTTTTACAGACAAAAATTACTCCCTCCTTATAAGATTACTGGATTAGGTAATTTTTTGCTATGGTTATGAACAGGCTGGTAGGAATCTGTAAGATTGGTAAGGGGTAGATGTGGTTAAAGAGCCCATACTTCCAGTCTTCTTTGGCTTCTTTAGGCAAGCCTAAGTGAAGAAAATAATGGCTGGTGGGAGTTTAGTGGCCTAAAATTCTTTTTTCTAATGTCAGATAATTGAGCATTGGATTTCAGTGGAAACTATTACTCCAGAAGGATTGAAACAGTGACAGAAAGGTAAAACTGAGCAAAAAAAATATAGGGTAAAATGGAAAGGAGGAGAATGAAACAAAAAATCTCAACAGAAAAATAGAGATAGGAAACAATTGGACCATCTAGATCAGTTTGTATCCCTCAGCAGTATACATACATCACCTTGCACAATTTCATGCTTTGAATACCTATTTTTGACAGAGCTCTAGAAACAAATTCAAGTTTCGAAATGAAGTTATTTCTAGCAAAAACAAGAAGTCCCTGCAGTCTACCATCCCTCTTGTTTCTGCAGAGAAGAACAGCTCTAGCAATATTTCTTTGGTGAAGCAGATTTGCCACTTTGCCACTACTCACATGCAAAATGTGACCGCCTCCCCAGAAGTGCTCTGCAGTTATAGACTCTGGTGATGGCAGACTCAAGTGTATCAAGAACATCAGACAGTCCGGCTAACACCAGTCTCACCTCCAGCTGTGGAAGCCACTCTTCTGATCCATTATCTATCCCATAGCTTATCTCCTGGGAGAACAGCTGACCTGGTTGCTGCCTAAACAGACTCACTGCTTTTCCATCAGCTCCCCACACAGCTCTTCTCATCAGAACAGGAAGGAGTAGACAGCAGATGGTCTCTCTCCTGTCCACACATGATGCGCACCCAAAAGCTGAACTCTTCACACCATTATTTCAACTAATACAAGATTTTTCTATGTTATTTCAGCAGTATCACAGTGAGTCATAATCTAATTTGAAGAAGCAATTGCTCAAATCTTGACGTTGCTCTGGCATTTTCAATGCTCTGCATTTCAAGAGAGATGCTAATAAGTTTTGGAGAAACTTTCAAAGGTTAAAATAGTAGCCAGGACACACTCTGTATTAGCCAAATACTTTAAAGGAGATTATTGAGCTTCTCTGAAGCTTATTCTGTGAGAGCAATCAAATATCCCATCCTACTGAGTCCACTAGAGTGACTAAAATGGGTACCATCCAGAAAAGAACAATTCCATTAAAATCTATCTTGTTCGTGTATGTGCATTAATATATGTGTGTACAGACATGTAGGTGTACGCAGATGACATTAAAAAGAGATAAGAAACTGTTAGTAGCACTGCTGTTTAAATTACCATGATGCAGGATTAGCAGAGCACATGTAACTCAGCAATTCGTTATATCTCATCTGCAGAATCAGGTATGCACTATCGAGTCATTTATAATTCATGTTTGGATCAGATTGTTGTCCAGCTCTCAGTTACAATGTACTATGCTTCTGCTATTCTTTTTCAATTTTAGAATGGTATTATTTTGAAGAATAAGCATGAAATCTTATCTTTAAAATGGAGAGCTATATCCCAAAAAGCTCTCAAGCAAACTCAGCAAGGACTAGGAAATCAGCTGAAGGTGCACTTCTAGAGTGCAGTTTCAGTCATCCTTGAAGTGATAAACAGGAGAATTATATACCAATACATAAATATTCTTAGAATGAATATGTAATTTATGCTTTTGTATTTGGTGTAATTAGGACAGTACATGATACTAGTGAAGTCATTACTAATATTCTGCATTTAGTCCCGGAATTAATACCTCAAAAAATGTTTAAGAATAAAGGTAAGTTTCTATTTAGTCACAGTTGTCAAACTTGCCTCAGGCAGGACCTGAAGAATTTTAACCTATCTGGTTAGTCAAACGAAAGCTAAGATGAACCTGTATACTCCACAAATAGCAGCAGCCAACAACAGATCTCATACTATTCACAATGGTTTTGGGTGGGATTCACACAGCCTATTGTTAAAGAAGTCTGTAGTGTAAACACTAATCTGTGATCTCAAGTCCCTTTTTAGTGAATAAGCATTTTTAATAATGCAAGTATCAACAAATGGAGCATCTTACTGAGACATCTTTAAAAAAAAACCATGCATTTCAAATTAATGTCTGTACCAAGGAAAGGTTCTGTGGTCTGCAACTATCTAGTAATTGCTTTTGGGTCTTAAAATCTACAAGTAACAACTGCTTTGCATAATTATTGGAAGGTCCAGTAAGCACTATTTTGCAGAGTTTTTGATGCAAAGTGAAAAGTCACATATCAAAGATGTCAGAGTCCTGCAAGGCCATTTGGCACACTCTATTTTCATCCATATGAATCACTTTTTATTTACTTGGGAAAACTGGCAACACATAAAAGTGCATTAATGTCTTGCCTTGATTCAAACAGATTTCACCATACCCGTGATCTAAGTGCCTGACACAGACCCTTCCCTCATCAAGAAAAGGAGGTGGCGTTTGACCCCAGCATCAATACCAGTAGTTGGCTAGACAAATAGCTGGATAATCTTCTTCCCACTGGCTCTGCCTAGGGGGTGCAGTGTTGACACGTGAACAAAGGAAATGTTCTGAGCATCCGCAAGTATTCTGCTCCTAATCTACAATAAATTATGTGGTTTATGCAAACAGTGCTTCTTCTGGGCAAAACACAGTTTAATTTTCTTTTGCAAATGAAGGGCTTGTGGATTATTTTGGGAACTTGTATACACCATCTCTGTTAATTCAGTTACTGTATTTCCTCCAAGGCTACTAGCTTTTGTGACTCACTCTAGGAAAGACTTCTCTGGACACCCCCAATTCGGAAATATCTGTGCCTGATGCTCAGTATTTGCCGCTGGTTTGATAATGATTCTACTCACTGCTTTGCAATAGCTACATATGTGCCCTACCAAAGTCAAAGGGATTTTGTCACCAGTGGCAGTAGCACTTGGGAGATGCCTTTCAGTAACATGCCAGTCACATTTTAACCCCATTTTTAACTTTTGTGGGTGCAAAAGTACTCAGGCATGTTAAGAAACTGCAGTAGTAACTACACTGAAGTATGCATGTAGCTGCAAACACAAACTTTAAAAAAATTAAATGTTGAAAGCACACAGTCTTACCTATTTCACAAGAAAATTATTCAAAGACAGAAATACAGTTGATTCAGGCAATCTTACCTGGACACGCCTCATCTTTCCACAGTCCCTACTGTGTCAAACACCTGAGTAAATTATAACCCTAAACAAAATTTTCTCAACAGAAAAATGGCAAGATGAATTACCCGGCCTATTGCAATGTATCAGTGTATCAATCAGTAACCCCATTTCTGCAAATTTGCAGCAGTTTTATAAGATACTGCTGTGCACAGTGCTATTGAAAAAAAAATGTTGGTTTTCCTTTAAACACAGAAATCTCAAAAGCACAATTAACTACACTGTTGAGAAAACTGGTGCATATCCAAAACAGCTCACAGGCGAAGATCTTTTATCAATAATACAATGCTATACATTTAAATTTCTGCCAGTCTGCTCCACAAGAGGAGCAGACCACTCCAACAATACAAGGATAAGAATGTGGAGCAGCAGGAGCTGAGGCAGTTGAGTAATTCATCTCTCTTGAGAGGAATAAGACATGACTGCACTCTGTACTGGCTGGCACAAACTCTTGAACAACAATCTTCTATGTGGAAAACAGATTGGCCTTTATATTTTGCTTAGGCCTTTACCAAGAACATCTTAAAATACTTCAGTAATTTGAAAATGCCTCCAATATAAAAGGCAGATGCACAGTTATAGAAATTAATGTATAATAAGCAGAATCTATCCTATGAAGCCTTTTCCAGGGAAATGGTTATTGGAACTGATTCTGGTCATTTGAAAATATCCAAAAGGAGTTCTGCAAGACTGCTGGCAAGTATTTAGTCTGAAGTAGCACTTATATCCAGACAAATCTAATCTTTCATGCTTAGAGGCATTGCAATGAGGAAGAGACTGCACTGCTTCACAGAAATACAGCTATATATGAAAAGCACCAGTTTTGAATGTCTGGATATTTAATTAGCTCATAGAATACCTCGAAGAGCTTTCTAGATAAGACACTACAGCTTATGCAATAATTAACACAACACCATTACTCCTGCTGAATACTTGAAAATTATATACTTGCATCTCAATCTTCTCTTCAAATACATGAGAGTCATCGTGCTTGGTCTTGTCACAGAATCATGTCTATGAGTCAGACAGTGAGAGAGGCACACAACAGGCACCTTTGCGCCACTTTCCTGCAGCCTTGGCCCCAGTGCTGCGTTCTACCAGAGAGTGCTCCTCTGTGTCATCTCAGCACAGCTCAGCATCTCTCCTAGACCTGAACAAAACATGAATGACTGGCAGATCCTACAAACACCGGCTAATCCCATAAGGTCAGAGAGTAATAGGAAGGCTGCAGTGTTGGGTTTCAGCTGTGCTGCCATACCTCCAGCCTCTCTGTCATTTTACATGACAGGCACTGTCTAGAGACGGTGATCAGAGCTATATGCTTAGCATGTGACCTGCTCCCTCTCTGCATCCCAGGAGCTCAGGAGAGCTGTGCAGGAGACAGGTGGCTTACTCCCAGCTGCTTCCTTCCCTGGGGAAAAATACTGAATTACATTACCTCTGACCTGCAGCTCAGCACAGCTCCACAGACCCACAGCACTACCTGATGAGCTCGCAGGCAGGTGCCCTCTGCCAGCAGGAGATTAAGCAATGCTATCTGCCACTGCAGGGAAGTGCTCACTCCTGCACGTACACCTCCCACATCTCTGTAAGGACCTCTGTCCTTTATTCTGTTTTTTTTTCCCAACCAAAGAATAAAAGTAATATTCACCTTTACTGATGACAGAAATAAATTAGAAACAGCAGGAGATTGTGGCCATTTTGAATGAAGACAAAAAGCATCAGGGAAATCCAGCTGCTCCTGGGATCACGAGTTCATTCATACAGAACAATAAGCAGGTCTTTAAAAAGAGAGCAACAGCATGTACCATGCCACTTATGGGTTTATTGGTAAGGAAAGTATAACATGTACTTGGAAAATTGAGTGTGAAGAACAATGCAACAAAGGTGGATAAACTCCCAAACAGAAAAGGAGTGTGAACAATTTCATGGATCTCATCTCAGACATGGCACAGGTTTCAGGACTGAAAGATCTGTCTCATAAGTATTTGTCCCATGGAAAAAAAGACGCCCTTGTAAAGCACAGAGGGCAGAACCCCTATGAACATCTAGTTGCAGCAGTGTGCATTGCTGCAAGTTTGAGAAACACACCACAAGGCCAGCTATTGGCTCCCACAGATCTGGCTGATAAGAAGCTTCACTTGTATGTAAATCATACTAAGAACCTAAGCACAGTTGTATAAGGACTGGAACTAATACAGTATGGTATGATGCCATACTCATAATCCAAATGGAAAGGCATTGCCAAACTTCCAGAACTCTGATCAGACAACCAGAATCACAAGTAACTATTAATAAGCTGCACTTACGTCTTTGTTAACGTAGAAACCAGTTTTAGAGAATGTAAATAAAAACAGCTTAACAGAAGACTTAGCTCTCTTCAGAAACTATGTGATAAATCAAGGTCCAAAGACTGATATCATGCCTAAAATATATGCCATTTCACTAGCACTGAACAGTCATGTCATACTATACAATACGTATATATTAATGACACAGTATATAATCTATATACTGTCATATATGCAAGAAGTCATGTCATTGTAATTTAGAAATGGAAAAAAGATCCAGATAAATATTTGACTCTGTAAGAATGAATTAAACAGTAAAAATGGAGATTTTTGGGCTATTTGTCAGAAAGGTTAGCTAAGGATGACTAAAAACTTACGTCTGATCTACAATAATTTGTTTTTTAAATTACAATTAACTGAAGTAGTACGTAAAACAGAAATGCAAGGAGGTATTTCACAGAAAAAACCCCCAAACTGCAATGAATATGAAGAATTACTGTCATTTTCTTATATTACACAGATCCCTTCGGTCCAGTCCTACAGAAACATTCAACAAAACAGCTTGTCAATATATCAGTCAAAGACACCAAGGTTCAGTCTCTCAGAAAGATTACTTTAAAACTGTATGTGAAAGCTGAAAAAATTGAAGTCACCAACCTCTAATAAGGTAGACTCTGTTTCACTGAAGATTCAGAGGCAGTATCTAGAATTGAAGAAAAACAGCGTTCAGTTGTTTGCTCAATCCTCAGTTTTTCAGTTACCAATTGTTAGAATTTGCTATGCATATTTTCATAACATTCTCATACAATCAGCTTTTCCCAGATGCTTCCAGCATTCATAAATATGTGGGTTTTCAGTTAGTCACTTTTTTGTATAAGGATAGGACATAGCCATAAAATTCTACAAAAATTAAACTTTAAAAGCAGAGTAAATTTGTGTGGTTTTATTTTTCCTGATTAAACAACAAGCTATTATAGAGTGCCTTTACAAATTGGCTTGGGTGCAAATTTAGGTACTTTTCCAAGTTAGTACCTTATCAAAAAAACTTGATCCTAGAGTAAGGATCTTGATCTTTACTTGTTCTCTCCTGCAGTATATTGCACTGAGATGCCTGCTCCGACACAGGCTGGTATACCATGACCAAACTCCTGCTTTCTCTAACACATAATTCTTCCCTCTGTGGTATCTCTTCTGACCTCTCCTTATATTTGTTTCCATCCATCAAATCTTGGCATGCCCTTCCAGGAAAAAAAAAATGTACACAACTTTGGGTATAACTTCTTTGTCCCAACTCTTTTCTGATTGACAGCGGCAGATGCTGTCAAACTACCTCCAAATCTCAATGCCTCTCTTAGCAGTTTGGGAGTAACATCCACTATACATCTTGATCAGTGGATCAAAGGTAGGAACTACACTACAGTGGCACTACTTGCAATTTTCAAACACTTACAAGATCAACAGCAACCACAACCATCATATAATACAGAGTACTCACTTCAGAAGTTGGCTACATAAAATGAACAGATTTCCAGCTCACTCCTATCTCTGTTGTAGTTCCTTTTGAAACTGTAGTTCATTCATATTATGAATAGGACTTTTTATTTGTGCTAATAGGCAAAAGGTAAATGATTTAAGTATGTGAGATACAGAATTTTTTTTTAGATATATAAAGTCCAATTGCTTATGGGTGACATAAAAATTCCACGCACTCACACTCCAAAGCTATATTACTCCATAGGTAGCTTAGTCAAGGTGTACTTGTTACTCTGTTTCTCTTGTACTCTGACTTACTGTACTACTTTTCACTGTGCCAAGAGAAGAAGATGATGACTGTACTTTCAGGCTCATCCCTTCTCCCTGTTTATAAGTTAGTGTACATGTTAAGACACCCGGGCTTAATCCTTCTGCTACTGCTGAAATGGGCAGAATATCAGAGTATTTCCCATCTATAAAATTTCTATTATTTCTACCTCCTTGTAAACTACTGCTGAGAATATGTGGACAAAACTAATTTTAATAATTTTAACTACTCTTACAGAGCCACAGACACAAAAAGACTCACTTTGCCATCCCTAAGTTTTCTTCTCCACTCAATTCCTTGCTGAGTACATATTTGCATATTCAGAAGTCTTAGTAACTCTGAAAACTGGTTTTCAAGAAAGATTTATCTCAAGTAGGAAGTTCTTGGAGTAAGAAGTTATTGCGTACACCATCGGAATAATGCAATATATTCTGTCATTCTTTCAGCTCTAAATAGAAGGCTTTATATGCTCGCTTCATACTTGATTAGCTGGGTTGAAAAATAAATTAAAACAGAAAAAATCCAACATCAAAGTTTGAAGGTTTTCTGAAACAGCAAGCATTTTAAGAATGTCAAGTTCCTATTAGAGTTCTCTAGGCTAACTATGTATTTTCCTAAAGCAAAGGCTTGAGAACTATTTACTACCATATTCAGTGGAACTCCCTAACACTATTAAACAATAGTCTTTCTGTAACTTTCTATGTATTATTTTCTATCATCCCTTTATTTTACACCAAACTCTGCATTTGTTGTTAAAATATTTACATTCATTTATTTCAACTGCAGCTTATGACTGCTGTGCAATGTAAGAAGCAAAAAAAGGTTACAGAAATCACCAGCAAATCTAGTCCTCATGGCTCAGCAGCTCCCCACTTGCCCGGGCACAGCAGAAGGAAGGAGATGTTCCAGCAAGATTCACTCCTGGTGATTCACTATACAAGTCGTCTTCAACAGACAACTCTGGGAACCATCAAGCCCTACTCTTCTTTCATATTCAAGCAACAGCACAGGAAGTCTCAGTATTTCTATCTATTGGTACATGAACTGAGCCACTGAGCTAGCTGGGAAAGCGATGGTATTCGCTTTACAAAGACTCACAATATTGCATCAGGTGTCATGAAAATATGATCTGATAATTTTAGCTCGTAACATAATGAAGACATGCAGAATTTTTTTTTTTCAGTTTCATCCCACTTTTACCATACATAGTGGATTGTAGTGATTGGCAAAAATCTCCATACATGAAAATTTATAGAAAAACACACAGAATTTTAGAACATCTTCACTTCCTCAGCCTCAATCACACTGGGAAGCAAGAGAGAGCTGTAATGGATAAAGATTACTGCTGAACTCAAAGATGCCTAAGCAATCATAAGGAGACCTTGAAAACACCACTTTCAGACTTTGCTAATCAGAAGAACCCATCAGTTCAGCAGCAGGCACTGGCTGAGCACAGCAATGGTAAAAAAAAGCCATTATTAATTAACCTCCACTCAGAATAAAGCCCTTTTGTAGTACTTGTCATATAAATGAATCCATTGTGGAGGACACTATAGGAGGAGTATGTCATGCAAAACCTCATCCGTGGACAAGAAACATAGGGAAAATAAGAACATTACCAAGCTGAAAGACAATTACTTTGTTTATACCAGAAAGATACTTGTATCTCTATGATCTACTTAGGAATGGCTTCTGGCTGGGAATACAGTACGCAGAATCCTGCATAAATAAAAACCATCCATTGGTTTTTGTGCATGTCAAGGAGCTTAAATATTCCAAGTTTCAAAGATACACAAAGCTGTTGCCTATCTAGAGATATTAAGGTTCAATTGAAAAATCCATATGTTAGTTTGTTACACTAAAAAAATGATCTTTGTACCAACCATTAGACAAAGCATTTCTACAGGTAAAAATCTCTTTTCTTCTTCCCACACATATGGCCTTTCTTACATCTCCTTCACATATTAAAAAAAGAAAAAAAAAAAGAAAAAATAGAAGCTTGAAAACTGGAAAAAAATATTATGTAGCTTAGCTCTTTCTTTCTTTCTTTAGCTCTTTCTGGGACTATTGTAGAAGTCACACCACTCTTCCTTAAGCTCGGATGTTAACCTAACTCACTCACTTCAGCAAATGCTGAAGGCCAGGCTTAGATTCAGCTGAAAAACAGGTGCAATCACAGGAAGGTATGCACTAGTGTAAAAAATTTCCAATCACAGAATTATATACAACCCTAGAAAAAACCCCAAAGTGTTGCACAACACTGACACAGGAAAATACCAAAGGTATGAGCCAGAAAATATAAGTCACAGTGTAAAGGAGTGAGTCAGGTAAAATCATTTTTAGCAGCAGTAAACAGAAGAAAAAGTATGATGTGGAACTGGGAATCAATTAAGAAAGTGCAAGTAAGCCAACTGTGCTAGAAAACTTGTAAAAATATCTCTAAGTGGATTTTTGAGAAGGCAGTAAGGGACCCCCACCATTAGCATGCCACTCATCCTTGCATCAGTGTGCTACTGACTCATTGGAACGTCACTCATCTGCCCCTCCAGTTGTCCTTGAGAAGTATTGACACCACCAGGCTGCAGCTGCAAAGGATGCTGAAAGGGTGAGTGTACACCAGAGAATGGAACACATACTAGAAAGTCTGTGTATTAACCGTATCAATAAATGTAGCGAGCTGGACTGACACAACATGTGTATTTTGATTAGAAAGTTAAGACTACAGCTAAAGGTAAACCTTAGCTCCTCTCATCACTCAGCACTCCCTCTCTCCCTGTAACAGAGGCACAGCCCTTGCAGTCCAAGGCTAAGCACCAGAGCCCTGCCTGCCTTCAGCAGAGCTGCTGCAAAAGATATCAAAAAACACGTCCAGCTGCCACCACCAAGTTACAATGAGGTTAAGCAATTTTTAAAATTGCTTTGGTTAATCACAGCAACATGTCATCATCTACTGGCTGCAGGCTATTCCATTCGATATTGAGGTCTGCAAACAGGGGCAACTAGATCTGTGAGCAGTGGAGATCCAAGGTCTCTCCCTTCTACAGACGAGCCCATTGCAAACCCAGGCTGTAAACAAGTCAACTCGACAGTGCAAAAGAGAACACTGTCAGCATGCTAAGAGTCTCTGCAATGCTCGCTCCCTGTTTATTCTGATTTTAACTCAGGGCTGAAGCTTAAGTCACTGCTTTCGCAAGGAACTAAAATTGAGTATTATAAGTTATGCATTCATACTGGAGGTGTATCACAAAGCAAGGAGACAGATACAGCTCCTGCCTGGGAAATTACAAACGCTCTTATCCTGAAAAAAATTTACACATCAGGAACTTTATTCACATAAGTAATCATGCAGGACCAGGACCTTATTTAATCTTTCTTCAGTAACTGAGCCTATACAAACAGCACACAGATGCTGCCTCCACTTTCAATAGCAAGTCATTCATTTTATATCATCGTTCTACCACTAATTTAGCTGTAGTGTTGCTAAGAGGATTTCCAACATATTAAAGTATTATTGAAATAATATAAACTATTTGCATTTGAAGAGTATATTGTCTATTCCAAACAATACAGCAGGAGATCCCCTCCGCGTATTAAGAAATCTCAAACTAATCACTTTAAGGCAATGATGCTACCCATTGGAGAATATGAAATTCTGTTTAAAACCTTCTTCATAAACCATTCTTTATGCAAGACAGAAATGGATTCTAGCAAGGCCAAAAGATCTGCCTGTGGAACGCTAAGTGTAAGTATGAATTTCTGTTGCTATAAATAGAAAAAGAGGTTAAAAAAAAGAAAGAGAAACAAAGATGCTTGCTTTTTGACATAGACAAATTTTCTTCTTTTTGATTAAACCATCCTTTGTTCTAGAGAATCTTCAAGCTTGTTTTGTTAGCATTGTTCCAGAAACCATGTGATAACATAAACTTTAGTTATGTAAGTTACCATCCTACAACAGACTACAGCATTAGAAAACACTAAAAGTCTCTTTGTAAGGTCCTCTGGGTGTGAGATGTAGTATTCCAAATGTCTTAGCAGGGAACAAGTTAGAACCACTCTAAACTGCAAGCCTCCTCATTTCTATACTATTTTAATGCTGAAGAAACATCAGAAAACCAAGAAAATAATCTATTTCATACCTACCCTCACCACCTACATACCATTTATTGACAGTTGGGCAATTAAATTATTTTCTGTAAAAATATGGGAATATTTAAATGGTAACCAATACGGAATTAGTGAATTTTATTCTTCACTCAACATCAAGAAATTCCCTTTGTTCTATTTATCGTTAAGTGGTATTTTCAAGCTCTGACTTTGCTAACATTCATGTACCTTTAAATTGCCAGTTCATTGAAGGACAAAACCAGATTATTACTTATTGGATTTCAGTGATCCAATGAGCATGTTTGGACACCCTCAGATTTTGCTTATACATTATACTTTGAGCATTAGATGCATAAGATTTTGTGAGGTGTCCCTGTTCTAGCATCTGCTGATTATGGCTGGGATAGTTAATTTTCCTCACAGTAACTGGTGTGGAGCTGTGTTTTGGATTTGTGCGGGATACAGTGCTGATAACACAGGGATGTTTCAGCTGTTGCCAATCAGAGTTTACACAGAGTCAAGGCCCTTTCTGCCTCTCACCTCACCCCTCCAGTGAGGAGGCTGGGGAGTTTTGAGGGGACACAGCCATGACAGCTGACCCCAACTGACCACAGGAATATCCCACACCATGTTGTGCTCAGCACATAGAGCTGAGGAAAGGAGAAGGAAGAGGGGGATGTTTGGAGTGATGGTGTTTGTCTGCCCAAGTCACCATTACCTGTGATGGAGCTCTGCTTTCCTGGGGATGGCTGAACACCTGCCTGCCCATGGGAAGTGGTGAATGAATCCCTTGCTTTGTTTTGCTTGCATGCACAAAAACTTCTGCTTTACCTATTAACTGCCTTGACCTCAGCCCACACATTTTCTCGTTTTTCTGATTCTATGCCCCATATCCTACCAGGCTGCTGGTGCTTAGTGGCCTGCAGGGATTAAACCACATAGCTCTTACCTGAGTTGGGTCCCAACCACAAACGACTCAGACTCCTGTGAACAAGTTTCATTCACATAGAAGCAGAAGCAGCCAGACAAGTGAGATCACTCAGTGTACTAGGTCATTATAAGGGTACATCTATAAAGAATTAGGGGGTATTTCAATGAGGTACCAGTATTTCAGCTTAGGGTGTTATTTCCAGTATTTAATACCAAGGATGTTCTTCACTATTGACCAGAGCAATTACCAGCCCAGTTAAGGCTATATATGAAAAGGGCTTTCCTATTTCACACAAAACATATCAGAAAGTAGAAAAAATCAAGTTTACTGACTCCCTCATTTTCATGTATTGTATCACTACTGTATTTGCTCTGAAAGATAATGGGAGTTTGAAAAAATAGCTGCAATAGAAGCATTTACTGAAACCAAAAGCATCAAATCAAAAAGGTTTGCCAGAGTGAACCAAGCTCAAACAATTTGTCAAGGCCCTTCAAATTTAGGGTTGTCAAGTATCTGTAATATATTTCTCCTAGTACACAAAAGGAAAATCATCTTTTACCCTCGAGAATAATGTTAGCAAAGTGCATTCAACCAGCTCAGACTGAGTTATGCTAACAACCCTGTTCACCTCTGGCCATGGAGACCTTCAATCCATCACTGTAGAATTTGATAAAAATGTTCTGAGAACTGCCAAAAGGTTCATATTTAATTATCACTGGAATCAATAGAAAGAAATATTGCAGAAAATTATATGTTCTGCATCATTTAAGTTTCCCAATTCCTGACTTCTGTGCTTCAGAGGCAGTCTGCATTACCTTCTAAACCCTAATTCATCTAGTTAAGAAAGAGCAATTAATTTTTACTCCAAAGAACATAAAACTGTCACCACTCCAAAGTATGTTCCACAGGCCTGGATTTACTGGGAAGAGCAAGGAGTTGCATCTGCCCTTGTTTCTATCATGCAGAACACCAATTAAACAAATGATCCAATTCTTCATTACAGGCTTTTCAGCTGGTTAGTGCATGCTTAAGAACTAAAAAGAGATCTGGATCTAGCTCTACTTATGAAATGAGAAAGGACATTGTATCAGCTTGTCGTGGGTTGACCCTGAGTCTGATGGACAGATCTCTTGACCAGTCACGCTTCTCGAAATTTCCATATTTAAGCCAGTGGAGACACAGGAAGTNTTCATTACAGGCTTTTCAGCTGGTTAGTGCATGCTTAAGAACTAAAAAGAGATCTGGATCTAGCTCTACTTATGAAATGAGAAAGGACATTGTATCAGCTCCTTGGAACAACCAAACAATTTTTAGTAGGAATTGGAGAAGCATTGCCTTAAACTTTCTGTCAGGCAGCAGGATCCTAAATAACTTACTCAGTCTAAGAACTCAAATTGGAAAACAAAAGCACTAATAAATCTGCAATCCTTAAGGTACTAGTTTGTTTCTCTGACAAAATCAGATGTGATATTCAAAATACTACTACCACAAGTATCAAGCCTCAGGAATAAACATACTAGTGCTTAAATGGTATGAAATATAATAACCTAAAAAAAGAAAATTAAGTATTTGGTTATTAGCTTTTATTTATTGCACATGGCACTGAGCAGAGACGCTACAAGCATGACACATTAAAAGTACTTAATTTTTATTTGTGAAATACTGTTAAGACATTTTTATTAAGAAAAGGTACACATGTACAAGACACGAGAAAGTATACTTCTAGCTGTACTAGCAAGAAAATACCCTCTTTTATATCTGACTTGTTTCCATCTTGCTTAACAATAAATCTATGTGTACTAAACCAGAAAATAGTTAGCAAATTTTCTTTGCATTTATTTAAATACTCATAGAGCAACATAAGTTTCTGCATGAGCAGATGACTGAAGAAGCCTTAGATACATGAATTCTGCAGCTTCTCCTGTCTGCCTTGCCTCAGTGAGAATTCCAGCTCCTTCTCTTGCCCTGCAGAGTTATACACTATCCCTACAACTGATCTCCACACTCTGTAAATCGTCCCCTGAATGTCCCCACAACCTGCCAAGTTCTTCGCTTAAGAACTCAACAAGGTGTAGCAGATGCGTGTGCTTCCAGCACAACAGGTAACCATGAGGTAAGACTCCTCCTTACTGGGGTCGGTTGCAGTTATTTTGGGAAATTGCATTCTTCCTCAAGCTTGAATTAGAAATTGCACAGGTACAAAAGTTACCAGAGAAACACCAGTGAGTGCACAGAATAATCTATGTCTCATTTCCTTAAAAAGAGGCTAAACAATATGCCAGCCCTTGTTTTCCACTGAATGTTTCTCTGGAAAACTAGATACTGATGAAAGCCTTAGCATGTCATGGGCTTTTCTGCCATTCTGCTAATGTAAACCTCACATTTATATATAGACAGGGTAAAACAGCTTCTCTTGGGTTAATTTTTTTTCCCTTTTCTTTAACGTCTCTTTCATAAATTTCTTCTTTAATAAATTAATAAATTAATGGAAGTATTACTTTATGTAAAATTACTTCACTGAGAAATTAACTATATCATCAATTCCTGTCATGTGAACTACCATCTCTAAATGTCACCTATTCTAGTCAGATACTGATCACTTGGACTGGATTCAATCTGAATTAAAATTTAAACTATTTCTCTTCTATTACGTGCTCCCTGATCAACCTACCTACAGAGGCATTTTTTGATGTTAAAAATAAACATAAAACAAAAATGTTTCCTTTGAGTCTAAAAATGTCATCAGTAATAAACATATATTTTCTTTCCTTACTGCCCAATTTCTGAAATACCATCTCATATTCTATGTGAATGATTCAATGATTTTATCTCGGTGCCCAGTTAACCAAAGTCTCCTCTGTAAAACCAGTATGTATGATTTCATGGTTTGGCAGAATTGGCATTCTAGACCCAGAAAATGCTAATGCTGTTTACCACATCATGCTTTAAAGTCCATCTCCTCATTTTTCTATTAAGCTGGCCTCCTGGGCTTAAAAGCTGAAAGTTAGAAACCTACCAATCTATTAGGCATGCAGCCAGATCACAGCCTCACAGGACTTCTTGAATCCATTAGAGAATGTGTTATACTACCAAGGAGTCACCTTCCTTCCGAACCAATACAGTAAAAACATCAAAATATGTATCTTACTATTATTGTATATAGATTTGGACTTACAATTAACTTCATAATAAAAATGCAAGATCCCGAATAAGTACCTGCTGAAGAGACTGACCTGTGCCCCAAGACAAACTAGATAGAATGATACACTTTCACACCTGACCACCTCAAAGGAAGGCAATGTTTGAGTGAATATAGGTGGAAAGAAAAAGTGGATGGAACACACATTATATTTTTCTGCAGAACTCATGGCCACAGTTACTATTTCCCCAAACTGGAGGAGAGTGAGAAGGATGACAACATAAGCACTATTACCTTAAATATAGGACAGTTAATGTGGGAGAATAACTGCTGAAATTCTGATCACCTGTTTTCCATTTCTACAATTCATAAAAACCAGATTTCTCCACTAGCAAAAAATAAAAAAGCACTGAATTTTAGGATTTTGGATGACATTACTGACAGGGAAGAAAACTAAGATAAGCTCTCAGGGATATAGATGGGCCCATGTAATGAAAAATGTGATTAGGATTGCTAGGAAAGCACTGTGAAAGCTTTCCTGATTATGTATATTATGTCAGATCACAGAGTCCAGATAGAGTGGGGCTCTGTTATCTGTATCATGTCACACAGCACAACACGGCTCAGCCTGTGGGATGCTTCCACCTCGCCTGTGGGGTTTTCTTACCTGATCCAGAAGATACACATCAGCTGTTTGACAGCTCCAACAGTCAGGTTTCTCCTGTGTTTGCAAATGGGCCCACACTGTGTGGCTGCTTCGCACTTTGCCAGTGCATGACAAGAGGTGAGGTGTTTCCTCCTATCCACACATGGACTGCTAAAACTCCATTGCTGAAGCTGCCAGTGAGTCATGAAATTTGGATCCAGCATAGCATGAGGCATTTCAAAGTGCAGTGCTCAGTCCCTTACAGTTTCATAGTCAGAGGAAACCAGGACAGGCAAATGACAGGTGGGAAGGAATGAAGACACAGAGTAGTGCAGTAACTTGTTTAT
Organism: Falcunculus frontatus; assembly: GCA_013398115.1. NCBI lineage: Eukaryota > Metazoa > Chordata > Aves > Passeriformes > Falcunculus > Falcunculus frontatus. Next base: position 312,020 of record VZRV01002440.1, on the reverse strand, counting down.
GTGCTTACACATAAAATGCCTACTAGTCTTAAAATAAGTGGATATTTTCTAGCCCATGTATTATGAAACATTAATAAAATTCTTACAAAGAATTACAATGAAACAATATTTAGCTTCTAGTTTGCTCTCAACCCTCAAGGGAGATACTCTGTAACTGCTTTCAGAAACAAGCTAATGAATTATACTAATTAACCACAATTAATTACCAGTCTGGTTTTGTCCTCTGTCTCATCTGTTTTACTTTGTTGACAGCCACTGACAGCCATTACTTTGCTCACAGCACCATTTCACAATAAAGCCCCTTTGAACCCCAGAGAACTCCCTGATCATTACCAGGTTAAGAAAAGACTATTTACCTTTGCTTTGCTTTTCACCCCTTCTCTTCTTAGTAAGGATAAGGGAATAAAGAATACAAGGAACAGGCAATAAATCACTACTGAATAATCATTTCTGATAAAAAATGACCCACATCCCAAAAAAACCTTACCATTATGTCAGAAGAAAGGAGGGAAAATAGACAAGTCAACAGTGGACTGTGGCCCCCATTTAAGAGAGGACATGCTTGCTGCTCTGGCCCATCCTGAGAGTCAAGCTACTCACTGCCTTCAGGGACTGAATGGCTCCTGCAGCACCTGCCAAGAAAGGAGCTCTCCTGGACTGTCCTTCACCTCCACCTTAGGAGAACATCAGACTGAGTAAATGCATTTCCTCTTCTGCAGAAGAGATTGTTAAGGCAGCTCCTTTTACTGCACCAATTCCCTCCCATCTCTGAGGAGATCAGATCTTACTGATTCTCCTTGACAAAGAGAAAACGAAATCCTTTGCACCTATTCCAGTCTTTGCTACAGATATTCAAGTGCCTTTCTATTGCTCTAACAAGTCTCGAAAAGTCTTCTAGTGCTTATATCTCATAAAGAGTAAGAATTAGGAAAAATAAATGTTGATTTCATTATGTGATGCTATGTTTATGTTACAAGGTTTTCTCTTACTCTTGTAGTTATTTCTAGAAAGCCTGTGCCAATAAATAAATCGCTTCTTCCATTTGGGCTCTGATAAGACTTTGTGAAATAATAGCCAGATTCTGCTCTGACTGAAATCACTGTTCAAATTTTCACTGATCAAACTGGATACAACACCCTATAATAACTGTACGATCTCAACAATGTCCACATCGTCCCAGGTTTCCCTTTAAAATATGAAATTAGAGACGGTCATTCATGGTTGCATATTACAAAAGTACTTCAAGAACAGATGTGCACTGCTTAGGAAACTCTCGCTCTCTCAAGCATGGTGCTTTGAACCTTGCCCTCCCTGACATGGTCCTCTGAAAGCAGGGAGCATTTGTTTGTATAAACCAAAGATGATGGATTATATGATGTGCAAAATCTAGATTTGATTTATTGTTTGCTTTTGTCCTCTCAGATGTATGTTTATATATCAAGGCTAAGCTTCAAAATTAAAGGCTATACAAGACAAAACAACTTTTAAGGAAGTTATAATCTGCCTTTTAACACCACTAAAAGATAAACTTATCTCTGTTTACACCCCTGTCAAATTTAATTCTGTTTGTGTCAATGCTGAGTTGTGCCTCACAACTGGCTGAACCATACCTGGTGAACCTTCATGCCTCCTGTAAACCTTGGCCTGGTCTGACTGGATGGCTTGTGAAATCTGGCTATACCGCACAAGTTAGAAGGCTAAAAGCCAAAAACAGCATTAGAAAAGAGCATTATCAATGTCCCGTGTTCCAGAGATTAATGGACTTTGAAACATGGGGGTTTTTTCCCAAAAACTAAGTGAATTTCTTCAATGTGTTATGAAACATTATTCACACTGGGACTGATCTACACAATTAATATGCTGGAAGACTTCTCCATGGCCAGGTTACCATTTTTTACTGCAAGTGGGAACTGGTTCCTCCAATCTATTTCAGATCTCTCATTACTAGGTTAGAAATCAATTTCTCATGTTTTGTTTACATCATAATTCTCAAAAATAACTCACATAATGGGAAATAAAAAGGCACAAATTTTTAAATGTCTTCCAACTGGAGAATGACTTTTGGGATGTAACAACTTTTTTAGTCAGTAAACGAAAGCTTTTTGAAGGGGATTCATCCTGTATGTTACACATTCACTAGGAGGGAAGCAGAGGAGGGGTAGAGGAGGATAAACCACAATTGAGGATAATGAGGACTTTACATGGACGGGAATTTCTGGAAGATCAAAAAGGTTTACAAAATATTAAGGAAGTGCCTGCTACAGGAAAAACACTGCAAGATCTGCACAGATGGTTAATGTTCTTTGCTTACTTATTTTTAGGACCAGTCATTTAAGAAATGCTTTTCATTTTCTTTCCTGATCTACTTCCCATAATTATATATTTTTGATTAAAAGCTCCCCAAAAAAGCTTGTTTCCATTTGCCCGTGTGGTCCAATCTGCTTGTTCTTTTATTGTTTTTGTTTTATTAAGGAAGCCTTAACAATCAAACTGAGCAGACCATGTTTTCCTCAAATTTAATTTCTGCTGTGCTTTTTCTTTTTCATAGCTTGGAGAATGAGGGAGGGAAATAACTCAACTCCTGTGTCCATCCAGCATGGTTTTTAGAGAATCCTGACAAGAAACTCATTTTTCTAGACCACAGTGTTCCTTAGCAAGCAAACTACATTTCTGAAATTCACATAAGTAACTGCCAAGAAAGCTATATCTAGTAGAAAACAAACAGGAGAGAAAAGCTGCCACAATTCAGATGGACATAGTGACAGATTCATTGCTAAAAGTACAGTATAACCAAACAATGAAGGCTTTTATCAGATTTTTTTTTCACAGTTAAGTCTATTCAAATAAATAAGGTTCTAGGACAGCTGGGAACCACCAAAAAATACGACAAAGGACTAAAATGCTACATTCAGTTTAACTGACCTATCACGAAATCTGGAGCTCAGTTCTGTATACGCAGTGTCATCCAAGAAAAGTATCAACATTTCAAGAACTCTCACTCTCTTACAGTTAGAATCCTGTTGTCATTGGCCCTGCAAGTTCAGCATCCTTAAATTTCATCTTTCAAAACCAAAGGTATTTCAAAATTATGGTTTTACTTTCAGATAAGGAAATCCGCTAAGCAGCCTGTCACCTGGGTAGGAAACTGACACTCCAAACTTAGATATCTATTTTAGCTTTGTTTTGATACTAGGCGAGCTCAAGTAGCAGATGAGATATTCCAGGCAGTCTACTGCCTAAAACTGTAAAACAGAGCTGCTTTTGTATAGTTCTACTCAACTCTTGCCTAAAGTCATCACCTTTGGCTTCCTGACCCAAAACTCATTCTGTCCCAAATGAGAATTTCTTGTGTTTATCATGAGTGATTTGGAATTGATAAAGGAAAATATCTGAAAGCAACATCTAAAGTTGCTCTACTCTCAAAAAATTATTTATTCCTTCATCTCACTGCTTATTCCAAAGACTGTCTTGAAAATCTCCCTTGAGATTATAACGGTAGATGGGAGTTGAACTGTACTGCACTTTTGACAGATCCAATTAAACATCTGAAAGCATCCATGAACACTGAGGAATAATATTAAGCTTTGCAGCAGTGACTTTTTGGATGCTCTAAATGCAGAGTGTTTAACTATGCAGAGTGTTTCACGAGCTTAGCTGCCAATTTGAACCTTCATAGAATTGTATATAAAGTCTCCTGTGTTTTATAGAAATTTATAAAAATTATAAGTCTTACAGACTTCCCCAATACATGCTCAATTATTTCTCACACCTTTTCATTTCAATTTCTTGGCCATCCAAGAGATGCCTAACACTCTGCATTTTAATTCCTCCCACAGTTTAAATATATACAAATAGAACTGTTTCTGCTCAAAGAATTTTAATTAGAATCATCAGAATTTGAATTAAATAAAAAATAAAACCTACTTTTCCTCAGTGAAAAGAGAATCAGAAGGTAAGGCAGATAGGTCTTGGTTAGAAATATTTCAGTATTTATTTCCATTTTTCATCCCGAAAACCTATTGGAAAAGCATACATCTTTTTTTTGTTTTGTTTTACTTCTGCTGCTATTTACTTTGCAAGAAAAATTTTCCACTATAGGCAACAAAAGTCTTTTACTGTATCTTCCAACTGAAGGACAGGAAACTATTATATTTTTCTCAGTTACTAACCTTGTGCCTTTCCCTAAATATTTTCCAGAAATAATAAGAGAAGCTATTTCTTTTCTGAGTTAAAGTAGAAACAATGCCAATATAAAATCAGTAAAAATTGCCTGTAACTGTAACTTCTACTCTACAGCTCCTCACTTTCATATCAATTTGTGGCACGTTTGGCTGTATGTTTTGTTTGTGTTGAGCAGGCCTTTGAAATAAACTGGGTGGTGTAGCACCCCTGAATGCCAGGTGGAGAAAGCAGATCCTAGGAGGAAGCTCACCAGTACTTTTCAACAGCATTTTTATTAAAGGAGCAGTAATGTCTCCTATCACCTTGTAAAGTCTTTTAATGCAAAGGAAAAAACAGATGCTTACTTGTCACTAGAGACTGGGAACGTAATTTTCCTTCAGTATTTTCTACAAAAATGATTGCTCTACATCTTCTCTGACTGCTTCATCAGTTTGCAGATTACTGAAGAAAAGATTCCTATTTTAGGCCACACATTACCTTGCAAAAAAACCCCATGAATGCAAGGAATAAATAGTAACAAGAATACAGTCAGCACAGAACAACATTAATTGTTAAAAGGAGCAGTCAATGTTCTAAATAATAATGCACTATCCATCTCTGAATTTTGACAGACAAGAGTTGAAAAATGCTGAAGTTTCATTTAGTTTTTTGTTCAACAGCTGCTTTTCCAAACCATTCCCAGCTGAAGAACTCCCAGGACTCTGGCATACATCACAAACCCCAGCTTCCAGCAGATGCTGAGAGCACAGTATCTCCCCTCACATAGAGACTTTTATTCAAATAGAAGCTCAATAATTCAATAAAAACTTAAATGTGCAGTAAATGAACTAATACGAATGAACTTAGGACACGGCAAGAACGGCTTATAAAGGCACCGGGCAGTTACCACATTTCTAAATCCTTTCTAGCACATGGAGAGGAAGAAGGGCTGATGACACCAGGAGGTGCCGCTTTGCATGGAAGTGCAGCAGAAATTGTACAGGACTCTCTGCCCCAGAGTGCAGGTGCCTCCCCAGAGGGAGGATTACACTGACTTTTGCTGACGCTGGCAGCTAGCCAGTTCTGCAACAGAGAAAGAGAGACATACATGGTGCCAAAATCCCAAAATATGCTAAACATAGACACAGGGATGCTGAATCACACTTCAGGGATTAAAGTCCTTCTTTCTCCACTCCCTTTTCACATCAAAGTTGGGTCAAATTCTTTGTTTTCTGAACTATTTCAGATTGCTCTTTAGAGCAGCAAGTGCTACTCCAGCCCTCCTACAGTTATCCTATGCTTCAGCTACCACAAGCTTTTTCATAGCAGGCTATTGACAACATTGCCCAAATTAGCCCTGACAAAATATACATTACACACACCAATAGGCTGAATTGCAGGGCTGGTTCTGGCAGTTGTATGACAGTTCTATTACAGCACAACTACACCAGAGCCTACAGGAATGAAAATGTGAACAAGAGAAGATTTATTTTTCCTCCATTGATATAAAATACTTTGAAATTAGATGATGAAAATAATGCTCAGCTCCTTGTTGTCACTGCAAATGAATGCATACATAAAAATGAAATCCATTGGACCATGCTGTCATTTTTTTCAAAGCACATCAAGTTTGAGAGAGGCAAGAAAGATAGAAAGAATCATCAGCTTATTGCACTTCAGACCATCAGTTTCTCACCTACAGTGAGCAGTATGACCTGGTGGAATTCACAGGCTGGTCACGGCTAAGGATTAACCATCATACGCTGTTTAACAGCAAAAGCAATGTAGGCAATTTGTTTGCGTACATATTTTCATTCTGAAATGAATAATATTTATTTCCACTATTTTTGGTTTTATTTTCCTTTCCCTAAGATAAAGGAAACCTACATAGCTTTAAAAAGCCAAGCTATGAGTTTAACGTGTCTTTTTTTTTCTCCATATTTTCAATTAAAGCTCCACCGTACAATTCATCTGAAGACACTCCTTGTAATGCGATTCTACATAATAAAAAATGCGACAGTTATCAGACATTTCTGTTAAAAAAGACCCTAGTGAAGGGAGACAGGAGAGAACACATCAGACCCGAATCACTTGTGATTTATTATTATGTTTTTACTTCTTATTGTTCATCAAATTAAATATTATACTTTATATTCCAACAACATAATCTAAAAACAGTACCTTGACAGTTTGGTTATAAAAGGTTTTGGTTTTTTTTTAAAAATAAAAGGACAGCAAATGGAATTTATGTGAAGACCAAATGAATAAAAGCCTTCTAAGGAGCAACAACGTTTTGTTACGCTCCTTACAAAAGCATAATCTTTTTGAACTAACTTATTTTATTTTATCTGTTATAACATAAAGCTTTCTACAAGACTCCAGTATCTTGTGTCACTGTGTCTAGAGAACAGCATCCTGCTCCTAAGAGGAAGATAGAGATCTCATGCAACGTAGTAGCTCCCACTGAAACCAAGATGCCTCCAAGAATGCACTGTTGCTCACTACCTGCACTAGTTACATACAATTATACACCTGGGGTGGTCTGCTGAAGCCAGAGCATTGAAAGGGGGCACAGGACGCACTTAAGGTGTACAAGATACAGTAAGCATCATAAACGCTGAAGAACAATTAGCCACTGTCAACTGAATTTGCGGATTCTGAAAAACCATAGGAAAATGTCTGGTTTGCTCAATTTAACAATTTTTTTTTTCCAGCCCTTCTCAGCACTGAAGTCCATGTCAGGACTGTGAGGATGGGATGGAAATCATAGCCAGTGCTTTTTGTTTTCACCATGGCCAGAATAAGCTGTGGTGCAATCGCAGGGTAAAATGGGTTACAAGATTTTGTTACAAAGATTGCTGAAGACCACTGCATATGGTAACAAACATTTGTTTACAAAAGGATATAGATATCTTTAATGCATTATGCCTAATACACTCACACTCATTTTTAGGATACATACTGCTGACAGAGATGTCAGAACAGTGACTCATGGAAAATACTTGTATCTTATTGAACTTAGCAGTGCAGAAGTGGTCTTTTAAAATGGAAATTGCTGAGCTATTTGATATTACCACAGGTATATAATGCAGTTGAAAATGCCTGCTTTATTTCACATCTTCAAGGCAGACTTCTGAAATGTATTTCTCTCCTGCCTGCTTACACACTCATTCTTGATATTTGTACTTACCTTCCATATTCCCAGCTGTATTTATTCAAATTGTATCTCTAGAAATGAGTGGTTCTAGTCTTTGTTGGGAAAGCAATAACTGAACACTGGTATCACTGCACTCTTTTAAAAATATGTATCTTTCAATTCCTCGTGCAGAATGCACGCTTTAAGGACAAGAAAAATGATCTGTATGTGATTAATTTTGTATTATATTGAACAACAATAAAGTAGCAGAAAAGAAAGGCGGCATAACTCAAGATTGCTTTTACAACTATTCCTTCTGTGGTACAAGCACCATTTTACCTAGATTCCTTGGTCCTCCAGTGTCCAGTTTAATTCTCTTCCCCACAAATTTATTTTCTCTCCCTTTCTTTTTATACATTCATGGTGTATGTCATCTCCTTAGGACACTCAGTGCAGTCTGTGGGAAGATCTGGCATCAAATTTGCCAACTCACACCCTTCTTCCTCATCCAAGCCCCTTAAACCTCCGTTGCCACCACTCATGCACCGTAAGACCAGTAGGGGCAGGGGTCATTCTCACATCTCTTGCCATGGTGCCTCCAGCAGTCTACTACAGCACATAGTTCAGATGGCCGATAAATCACTTAGTATCCAAGTCCCTGTATCATACTATAACAGAAAAGCACGGTCATGCCACCCCGATTGGTACGTACACTAAAAACACTGCTTAACACAGGCAGCCTAACTCAACTGCTCCTTAGTACATGAACCAGGACCCAGCAGTGTCTCAGGAGTAAAAAAAAATGTCAGAGTGCAGCACGTTTTCTGTGCCGGTTCTGCTCTCCACAGCTAGCACAGATCTGTGAGTGTCTGTCTCAGCACAGAGTATACAGATACAATAGCTCAAACCCATAGCACCATGCCAAGCTAACCTAGATACAGCTTCTCCTAGGGGTTGATGTTAATTTACTGGGACAGTGTAACTAGTATCTTGTGGTGTCTGTCAGACAGGTGACTGTCACAAGGTCATCTCTGAACAGTAGTTTACACCCTCATCCTGATGGGCATCTAGTCAGTATACAGATTATAACTATACAGTGTACTATAGTCATTGTTTTAAATCTTAACTTGGTCTTCAAGTGAGGGATAATCAGCACATACCTTATCTACTATGTGTCATAAATTATTATTTTTACTTACATACACGGGAAGTGATTTACCTAGAAAGGGAACTGAACTAAACTAACAGCCTGAAGTTACATACCAAGACAGTAGTGCAAGTGGCAACAGCACCATTTATGCATTCACAGCCTACTTCCCTTATCACCAGGTAACTCTTACAGTGACACTTATGTCCCAGAGTGACTAGCAAAGCCCTAAGGTGAACCAGAAGTATTACAAGAATTATATTAAAATATTCTTGATGCTGGTTTTATAAAAATATAAATAGTAAATGATGCCAAACTGAAAGTGAACAATCTCTCTTAGTGAGCAAAGTTACTCTTACCAAGTTAAGCATCAGGCTTGTGCCCACTTCCATTTTCCTGCCTTCTCATATATCATGATGAAGTTGTTATTACTTACATCTATAGTTTGCTTTTTTTTCAGTAATTTCCACTGCATTTTAGAAAAAAAAAGCTCATTTAAATATCATATATGGCATTGTTTTCAGAATACCATTTACTACAGTTATACCTTAAAATGGATAATATTTCTCCCACTGTAAGAAAGGCTACATTTTCCACATAGAAAGTTTGGCTTGTATTTGGTTTTTTCACTCTTCTTGAGTGCACTGGAGAATGGGTTGGAAGCATGAGAAACCAAAAAAGAGGGCACACAAACATGTTGGCGTGCATTTCTTAAACTATCCTCTTCCTTTAAAAGCAGCTAGATGTTAAGTCCTTGAACAAGGCTAACACACACACACAGAAAGATTCAAAATAGGCAAGAAAAAATTGGACTATGCAGACTGCAAATATAAATGACACCATGCTATCTCACATGGCGTTAACATATGACACAAAAATGAAAAGAGAAATATGAGAAGAAAAATGAGAAGAAAAACTAACCAAATTATACATAGCAGCCCAGACAGCTGTATGAATCTTGTAAATGTACTGCTGTTGTATTTGAATTTCATGCAGCATTCACATGGTATTTCTATAGTCAACATACTTAAGACTATGTTTTCAAAAGGAAAGAACCTTACAGGCTGCATGATAATCAGGCATCACTAAACCTGAAATACTAAACCACAAAATATATACATACATACACACACACACAATTGTATACCATCAAATTTATTTCCATTTTTGCAATGTATTTTTTCTTCGTATATGAGGCTTTAAAAATAGTATTTGGTTACCAGCTGCCAGAAGAAAAACAAGTAAAGCATTCCTTAAGCTCTTTGGGAATTCATATCTCACACCTTTTTTTTCAGTCCTGTTTCAATCTTCCCTATGTGGCTGGGGTATTTGATTGGTTACTGGTCTCAGCCGTCACAAATGCCAGGGTCTGGAACATGACTTGCGTACTCTTTGACGACACCTGTAAGCACAAAGCTCAATGACTTGGCTTGAAAAAAAAACAAAGATCCTCTTCAATATTAATGTGGTGCAAAAGTTCTTTACAATAACCTGTCCATTGGAGACCTCATGGAGGTCTAAATAGTAATTTCTGATTAAAAGGTACCATGATGAGAAATTTTTCTTTGTTTTTCCAGATTGCAACAGCCTTTCATTCAGGATGTTTTCCTTTGTAGCTAATGGTGCAGTCACTTCTTTGGTGGCAACTGAGTGGCATGCAACCAATGCTGGAATTACCAGGCTTTACTTAACAGAGTGCCAAAAACGGCTGCTGACCAGCAGATTCTACAGCTCCTCAGGGCACCTTCTTCTAAATAAAAGTGGACTACCTCTGTTTCTCTTATGAAGCAGGGAAGAAGGTAGGGTCCTGAAGTTTCCCCTGGCAGCTCTAGGCCCCCATTTCCAGTGCTGATATCACAGCTGCGGCAGATCTAGCTGGCAGCAATGGCCAAGCATTTTATAGCCAGGCGTATTTCCAGTCTCAAACACTGACTCCTACACTTCTTTGGCATCTGTTTTGTTTTGATACCAAACAAAAATCTGTGGCTAAATAAAAGGCAAGAATATTAAACCATACAGCTGACTCCCAAGAAAGAAACAGTAAAGTAAAAGAACTTTTCTCTTTGGTTTTGAAGAGACTGATAAAATCCCATCGTAAATCTGAAACAGAACCGTATCTTTACTGTGCAAAGAGAATTGATCAGCAATATAAAAATAGGACAGCAAAACAGTAATTTTTTCTCCATTATGGGAATTGTATAACCCAAAATAAGCAGCTTCCTATCCACCACCTGAATGTAAGAGTTATTTTCAAGGCTGACAACTGCCTGCTGTATTTATGTAATTTAGAAGTCTGAAGTATTTATATTATTAAAATCCAGCAAGTGGCAGAGATCTGGTTTTGTTTGAACAGGTCCAAGGCACAGACTATACCAAGATGATTTTTTTTCTGATAAAAATGGAAAAATGTTACTTTACTGAATTTCTAGCTAGGAATTGTTTTATTTAAAATAACAATTCAGGTATTATTGGAAGGACCAGTTTTATAATGAAACAAATTAAATTTAAAAGCTGTGAATTTAAAACCACTTATTTCTTATTTTATCTGATCTTCCTTGGTCATCTGTTATTCTTGTTATGTTTCTGTGTACTTTTTTCCTGCATGTACAGTATTTATTTTCAAACCAAAATACTCTTAACAAAATTAAGGAAACAGCATATTTTAACTGAATTCTTTAAGTGTAGATTGGCTAAATAAGGATATTAGCAGAGGGACACATTTTTGCAACCTTATCCATATTTTAGTGGGGGTTTTTTATTACAAAAAAAATCCCACAGAATTGTAGTATTTCTGTTTTACAGAAAATGTAAGAGTGAAGTCAGTCTTTTGCAATGAAAGTTTACACTACTGTTGTGACAGGAATTGCTACAGCTTTATTATTTAGCTTTCTGCATGCTCCTATCAAATTTCTGTCAAACCTCCTTGTTTCCAAATTAGACCGTATTAGTAGCAACTTTGGAGGGATCGAGAGACTCAAGAGAGGTGGTAAATCTCTTCATTTCATCTAGTTTGCTGCCCAGTCTCACTGCATATAGAGAACTCATCTTTATTTTCTACAGTTCACAAAAAGAAGGCAAACTGTTACTCCAGCACAAAACATCTGTGGTTTTGCTTTTTGTATGCTTGAGCAAACTATTAAAATTTGTGTAAGATCAAATGTCTGTGCCTTCCTGGTTAATTGACATACATTATCTAACATTTATTTCTCTAATTTCATTTTGCTGTAGTCCCTGCCAATTTTGCATTCTGAAGGAGAGAAGGGCAGTTTTTCAGCTGACCTAATGAAAACACTGCCACGACAAATGAGAAACCAACCTGTGTGCAGTGGAGTCCGGCTGAAGAGAATGCTAATTTTCTGCCTCAATACTGCCTTCAAAGAGATTATTCAAGGCTCCCTCTGACATGGAACACAGTGACCAGCCAGCAAATGCTAGAGATGAAAATAACCTTTATCTGTTTTAACAAAAAGGTGAACTAAAAAAAGCAGTCTTACCCTCAATGTTTACTATTAGCAATGAACGAAGTGACTTTATTTAGTGCTTATTCAGTAACTTTCATTGATATGGTTGTTACTCTAGATTTTTTAATTATTAAATCACCATAATTTATCTACATAAGGCAAACGATGCAAAAAATAAGCAATATTAAGCTGATTTTTTTAGAACTACCTTTTACTGAGATCTAGCAAATGCCTAACAAACCCAGAAAAGAGATTTAAGCTACAGTTCTGCATACAAAAACTACATAGACTGGCGCTGTGAACTTACTATCCTTGTCAACCCAGTGGAGTTATTTACAGAATTCAAGTATCAAACACCCAAAAGCATGAAGACAACTCAGATGAAAAAATGAGGCTCAGCCCCAATCTATCAAAGATGCATGAATGAACCAAAGTCAGTAAACTAATCAAAATACAAAGTGTAATGAAAACCTTCTTAAGGTGACAGAATGTACCAATGAAGAAATGACCTGAGATTTCTAAACTTCCACCTGCAGAAAACTAAAGTGATGCACAGTAAGTAGCTTATACTACCAGGAATGCACCTAACTCATTAGTACTAACCTTTTTTCCTGAGCAGTATTCTTAAAGAATTTTAAACTTACAGTAATTAGTGACATAGGGAAGTCACTATATTTTCTATTAGTCTAATTAAGTTTAAAAAAATAATCTTACTGAAAGTAGGCTGATACTATCTGCTGTAGAAGTATGTATGAATAAAATCCTGACCACAGTACTCTCTTGAGTGAAGCAAAATTATCACCCAGTAATAATCAAAGTTGGCGGTGCCTTCCATGACTTATGAGGACACAATGATGCTAATATCAAGCTTTCATATAGTGCTTTCCACCAGCAGTATCAAAGCACTTTAGAGAGAAGAATCTGTATTTCCATTTTACATATGGGGAAGTCAGAAACAAAGATGATCTGAAACATGAAGAAAACACAAAAGCCATCTCTGTGCACTGAAGATTTTCTGCAATTGTTCATAAATATAGGCAATTGTTCATAAAATTTTATACAATTTTCATGTCTTGCTAGAAAACAAAAAGACAAAACTAGTTTAAAATACAGTATTTGAAGTATTTAACAGAATGCACTATCTACTAGCAAATTTAGACATGCATCAGTATCTAAGAGAATGAATTTTTAAAATTATACTTACATATTACTTTTCTTCAGTTAGTCATGGTAAATTAAAGCAAACACTGAAAATTATGAAAACTGTGCTATAAATACATTGAAATCTCTTGTGAGGTCCTACTACACAGAAACAAGGGAAGATCAGATTTCTACTGAGATTTTTAAATTTTATCTCTAGAAGTGCACTTCTTTGGAGCAGTACAATTGTGACGCATTACTTTCAGCATAGTAATACAGAGCCATGAGTCATAGTGAGCAACATTCCCAATTTTGTCATGACATCAGACAGGACTGCCACTTACCATGCTGGCAAAGCTATTCACTCTTTTGCATGGGATTCAGAACCCATTTAATTGTTTTGGGGTTTTATTTCCCCATTATATTTAAGCTTCTCTCATGCCTTTACTGCTTTAGTTACAAAATAAAAACTAGCATGTCTTATGGAAATGGAAAACCGGTGGTTTCCCAGGATAGATTCTCTACCTTGAGGCATCCTGGCATGTCATATGGTACAGGTCTGCTCCTGCACATTTCTAGGTGTTTCTCCAAACCATTCTGATGCTCTGTCACTCTAGAAATGACAACCATATGTGAATGGATTGTGGTCCAAGTTCACATTCTATGCTACAATGACCAGGTGATAAAGCCTTTAAAACTCCTCAAGTGGACAACTGTCTACTGATTTCCAGGAACTACTTTCCAATCCAAGATTATTATTAGCCAACTGATGGCAGAGTTCTTCAACAAATCCATCCTCCCTATCTTCAGCCTGATGATCATAAATGTCAAGAGAGCACTACTAGTCATTATTTATCCCTCATTATTTTTTCCCCTCAGTGGTACTTGTGTCACTTGATTTCACCAGTTTACTGTGCATTAACTTTGAAGGTGGTAAATTTTAATTATCATGTTTAGGTGTATGATTTGTAGTTTCCTATTATGTTTTCTTCCATTACAGTTATAAGCAGGAAGAGGTAAAAGCAACACCCTTTCTACTGCCATTTGTTATCTTCATAACTTTACATCAGCATTATATTAGTTCTGTCTTGCCTAAATGGTCTGAAGAGGAATTGAAACAAGGGCTTTGATATGTACTAAATGTTCTTTTTACATTATTCATGGGCGATTGTCAAAGCATCAATAGAGAGTTAGCAAACCTTTCTGCACATGAAAAATGGAAAGCTACAAGATACACTGCACAACAGGTAGGTGAAAACTGTTTTCTAAGTAGAAGATTTACATTTTACATGCATCGAGATGGATGTGTAACATGTTTCTAGGATGATGTGGAACACTGCCCCTGGGGCCCTGCTGGCTCTCTTCACCCCCAGTATTTTTGGGGTTAGCCATGGAGAGACACTTGAACCATCCCAGGAGCTGCATGTGGCTGAAACTCTCTGGGTTGGCCAGGAAGGGCAGATGCAGTGGAGTGGAGAGGCCTATTTTCACCTAAAAGTAAAGTAACACAAAGGCACCTTCAGGAAAATGCCATTTGGCGTTTTCATGTGATCAGAACTAGATTTCATCCCCTGAAAAAGATCTTAAAATGTCATCCCAGTTCATTCACAAGACAGACTGGAACATGGGTCATGTAAACAATCCCTTTGCTTCCAGCCATCTACATCTTTCAGAAATTGCTAACAAAAGACATCAGTCTACAAAGACTGATCCCACCGTGTTTCCTCCTCGTTTACTTTCTCATCTCTTATTTAAGACCAGAAATTGATAATTGGTTCTGTCTTAAGCGATGGTAAAATGGACAATAATCTTTCTTACTTGTTTTATACAAGGAAACACTACAGCAACACTGTCATGAGGAGGTCCCTTCCTCTCTGACACCTTCAGTGACTGGAAAACTCACCTGTTTCTCTTCTTATTCAAAAAGACCTTGACTGCTGTGAACTAGCACCTTCAAACACATAATAGGAGAGTACTGCTGTCCCTGTGCTCCTGAGAAAGTATTTTTTCTGCATGAGGCAGCAATAAAATTTAGTATGGGGCACAGAAATAGACCAAAATTACTTAAACTAGTTTTAAGAAGCAGAGGTAAGAAGAGGAGAGGCAAAAGCAATAGCTTTACTGTCTAATGGACATTTGGATAACTACACATGAGAGAATGGAAATTCACTTATTCTGACAAGTTGCAGCACTGAATATTCCCACACAAGAAATGCATACACTTACCATTTGAGAAGACGGAGCAGAACCTTACATATTCTTTTAAAAGGACTACTTTTAACACAGTAATATGTCTTCAAAATTGGGAGTCACCCCACATGCACATTCCTAGAATTTAGCTTAGCATGTAAGGAACTCATCTGAAGCAGAAAAGCCTCAACTCATTGGGCTGAAAGTCAGTTGTTCCAGTTCTTGGGTAGTGCTCTACAGAAAAAGACAGATACTCCATCCTCCAACTGTTAAAGGTTGTTTCTTTCAAAAAAATCCAGCAGCTGAGACTGTACTGCATTTTGCCATAGGTCTGCTCTGACATGAAAGCATGAGATGTTCATTCTTTGAACACATGCAGGAGACCAACCTGTTCAGAGGATTTAGGTAAAGCAATACTTAAACCAAGATTCAACCCATCTCATTACAGCATTTCACAGAAAGGTCCAAGTTACAAAACCCACCATGCCGTGTAGGCTCATTATGTAACAAGTGGAGAGAGACAGGCACCTTCAGGCTGTGATTCATGTGTTAGGTATGTATTGGCTGCAAAAAATAGGAATCTTTGAAGATGGAACAAAATCAGGAACCTGGGGAATTATTAGTCAGAGAAAATGCTCACTGTATTAGAAACCTCCTATAAAAGTGGGGATTGGGGCATCAAGCCCATTATTAGTCAGAGCTCTCATTTAGATCTGTTCTTTTGCCTATTTCTTAAAGCAAATTAAAAGAATAAGAAATAAAGTAACATTATAATTAACCAGTTTATTACCTGGATTTGCAGATAAAGATGCAGTAAGCACCCTGTGCTTGACTCAATTCATAATAGTGTGCTAAGCTTTTAAAGTTCTGAGGGCAACTATCGACATTGAAACATCTTATTCTGCCTGATATACGTCATCTTTAAACTAAATTAATATTTATTATTGCACAAAAATAGCCACAAAATGCAACCACTCATTTAAATTGTCTTTAGGAGTTATGAATAATGACAGGTACAAAAGGAACTAATAACTTATGGTCAAAAGCCATTAAGGTAAAATTACCATATTTCAGAGTATAAATGCAAGAAACAGTAAAACTTTAACAACAGATCAGGTAGGAATTCAAATAACAAAATAATTCTTTCTGGCTACCTGCATCTTCCCTGAACTTGTCAAGTTTCTTCAGACAAGTTATTATGTATCAAATAAATCTGGACAAAATATGTTCTTATTCAACTCTAAAATAATAACTTTCTCTACACTGGACAGTATATGCAATGCTGACAAATGATGACAGGTACAAATATTCCAGAGCAGGAATGCAGGAATAGTACCAACGTAAGAATTATTAATACTTGTTACTATTAATTAATATTTGTAATATTAATACAATGTATGACTTATTAATACTATTAATATCCAGTTCATAAATGACTCTGATTGTGTACTTGGGGACTGAAACAGCAGAATGCCTATTTCACATCACTAATTTTTTCTCAAAATACAGTATGTAAGTATCTAGTAATGAAAGCTAGGTAGTCAGTAATAAAATATTAATTTTAATTAGCTCAGTTAGTAGATGGTTGTATTCAGTGAAAGAAAATGGCACTGCTTTTACAAAACTGTATAAGAGAATGATAGCTCAATAAGCAGGAATTCACCTCCAAATTGTTTCTCACAAATTGTTATATTTCCTTTTTCTGTCACTTGCTGATCAGTTGAACAAGTTACAGATTTATAATGTCAAAATGAGAATTATTCCAGACAGTAAAGTATTAAAACGATGCAAAGTTTAGGGCTGACAGTCTGAGACAAAGCAAGACTCTCATCTAAATGCTGCTGCCTAAAAAAAGCCAGATGTCTGCTTTGTCATCCAGGTTAGTCATCTGCACTGCTGAACATCTGGAGGAAGGGCTCTCCTTTGAGGGAGCCTCCTTCTTTCTCACTGCTGACCACAGAGAAAGCACAGAACAGAAGTTTAACTGGACACATGCCTTCAGATGACTAAGATTTGCTTAAATTCTAGATGAGTCACTGGCTGCCACCAGCACCACTGGCTTTTTCTAAACCATTTTTCTTTTTAACTGCAACAGTTCAATGATCCAGATCATTGTGAGGGTTTCCAAATGCTAACACCAGTATAAGCCAGAGGACAAGAAGATCCAGCTCAAAGCAAGGAGGATGCCAGACCTTCTCTACTGATTGCATGGCAGATTTATAGAAGAATAAAGAAAATTTCTTCTCACAGTACAATGAATGCCATCATTTTCTCAGTGGTTTTGGAGCAGAAATTCTTTTTGCCTGCGCAAGCAGAGAATTCACAGAGTAGTAGTTTCTACTTCAAAGCAGAAAATTCTGCTTCTTAATCATTTCTAGTTATTAATTTTTCTTACGTTTATTTTAGCTAATTAGCTAATATTATGAAATAATATTTGATGCCAAAATTGTAGTCAACTAAATCACATTACTTGATTGTGATTAGTGATTATAAATAATTATACTCTTTATCACTACTTCACAGACAAAAGAAAATGACCTCAGCTTTACAGTTCTAGGAAACAACCTTGACAGTTTTAAAAAGCATCAGTATCAGATATAGGAATCACCACTATCAGAGATGGGAAGCTAGATCTTGAAGCTTTAAGCAGGTGAATGGACTAAAATGACACTGAAGAATGGAAAGGAGTTTGGGTCACTGAAGAAATTGTCACAGTGAATATACAGCTTTATACAGTTAGTCTATCAGCTACAACAGGTATAATGAAATTCTGCGAGGTTGTCTCTCTAGTTTAAGAAATAAATGTATGATTTTAAATATTTAATTATAAACTAAGGAAATTTAAAACTCTGAAATGCTTGTGAATAGCAACGCTAGTTATAACTAGTGGTCCAAGCAACAACTGGCACAGGACTAACAGTAACCCAGCGGAGAGGAAAGGTGGCAACAGTAAGATTACTCAATGCATCGCTGAACAGGAACTGGGAACATCTCACATATGTGTTAAACAGCTGGAAGCACAGTCCCTGTTCCTGCTCTGAGACAAGGCATCTACAAGCATCCCAAGTGTTGGCACCTCACGGGTGGAGGAGAAAGGAGAGGTGGCAGGAGAAGACGGCAACAGGTCAAGCAGTACTATGAAGGAGCTGTACAACTGCAATGCCTTCAAGGTAGGAAAAGAACTAAACATTCTACAAATAACTTGGTGTTATTATCCCAATGTACCACTTAAAGATAGATGTCCTCACACCAAACCACCACCGCTTACATCTCTACACTTATTTTATGGGAGTAGTTAGCCAGTTGAAAAAGTACAGTACTCAGGACACCAGCTGGTAGGTGGTGCATGACCCAGAAAATAAAAACCGATCCAAACAGAGGAGAAATGTAGCTCAGGCATAGTCAGCTAGACGCCCCAGAGCAGCTCTTCAGCTGGGGGACATAGAATTCAGCTATCAACTTGTCCCAGATAAAGAAGCTTTTGTGACAAATGCCGGGACAATTTCCAGCCAAAACCGAATAAACCTAGTCCCAGGAAGACAGAGGACAATACACAAAGCAAGGACCTTCTGACTGCACCTAGTAAAGGCACAGCAGACCAGGGCACCAGCAGAGGAGCATGGCCATGGCACAACCCACAGGGGCTAGCAGGACCAGCTGGAAATACAAGCACAGGAAGGCACAGCTAGGACAAGAGTAATCTAAACTCTGCAAACAAGCTCATCTCCAACAATGGCCAGCACCAAAACGAGATGCCATCTGTAGGTGGCAGACATAGCTGACTCTCCCTTCACTTCAGGCAGACTCCATTGTTAGTCTTTAAAATCTGGGAAACATAGGTCACTCCAAAGTCCACACACTCCCAGGAGTAAAACGAGGAAATGGATGATGAACACTTTGCTGAATCTGCACAATAAACACTTTGAGAATCAGAAAAACAGAAAGAATTACAAAACCAGCAATGGAGTCAATATCCCAGAACAGCTGCTGAGGCAGCTTTGCAGATCTAGCTTCAGATGCTTAGCAAGTGTATTGGTATCACTCACACTTAGTTCACATTTTTAAATACTGAGCACCTACAGAACAAGTACCAGTGGGGGAACGGTATTCTATATAATATACTGTACAGCAAGATAATTTCTTCAAGGAATTGCACTCTCTCCAAAGAAGATCCAAAAAAATATACTCTAGCCTCAGTATACTGACCCTTTAGCAAGTGACATGAAGCAGTAAACACAGAGTAGTTTCCTCAGCCTGATTAGGAAACCCTTGTACCACCAAAAAACCAGTAATTTGTTGTCTTCATTTGGAAAAATTGAATATTCATTCAACTGATCATATATTAGAAAAAATGACTGATTTTCATAGCAATTGATTTATTACAAGGATTTCTCAATTTGATTGAGTACACAATCTCTGCAGCATCTGTCATACTTTAAAAATAGCAATGGAATATGTTTCCCTAACCACCAGCTGGAAGTTTAATTAGTTAAATGGTAAGTTTTAGCACTTACTTCCAGAAGAGATAAGATAAATATAAATTATTTTTTCCAGTAATGTGCATACTGTGCATGCCACTCAAAAAGACAGTGAATGCAGTTTGGGAAAGTCTGCATCCTTTTCATATCCCTTACCAACCCCTGAGCCACATACCAACTATAAGCAGGGTTTGCTTTTTTTTAAAACCATTTATTTTTCAATTTATTATGACTTCATACTTAGTGATGCCATATTTTAAAATTATACTAGGCTGGTTTTAGACAGTAATTAGTTCTATATAAAACCCAACAGCCTTATTGAACATAAAGTAATGACATTATCACTTCAGAGCACAAACTGAATTGAAGCTACCTAATAAATTCTTTGAGCAGAGACAACACATCTCAGAGAGAACATTATTTTACCATTAATTTTTATTACATGAGCAAAAGCAGATCATAGCAGCTCATGAGCAAAAAGAGCAAAACCAGATGCTGTATTTATGTTAGCACAGTGTTTTAGCTTCTATTAGTAAACAGAAATACAAACAGGTTTTTATGTGTTTATTATGTACATTTGTACATAATATTTAATCTGAGGTAATTGACACCTCGGTAAAATGGGAGCCTTTTGTTCATTCTACACAAGAAACTGCTGATGAGGACAAATGAATTATTCTGTTATAAGCAACTTTTTACAGCATTGCACATTAATTTTTTTTAAAAAAATTCCTACTCTTGAACAGTTTGAACAGATAGCACACAATATGTACTTTCTTAGCCAA
The DNA here is from genome assembly GCA_013398115.1 of Falcunculus frontatus. NCBI lineage: Eukaryota > Metazoa > Chordata > Aves > Passeriformes > Falcunculus > Falcunculus frontatus. The sequence goes on along the minus strand of VZRV01002440.1, from coordinate 291,522 downwards.
ATAAACCCTCAACCACTGCTATTTGACTTATTTTATTTCAGATTTCAAAAGGAAAATTCCAAAAAGCACAGTAAGGAAGATAAATAGAAAATACTTTCCCAAAAATAACATTTTAACTTTACTCTTTTCATAGCAAAAAACTACTCTATATCAATCAAAATTCAATTCAAATCTCAAAGAACTTTAAATTCTATGAATTAAATGAGTTTATTTTAAAAGTGGTTCTTCATCGTCCTGAAAGTCTGGATCATCTATGTTTTAAGACTAGAATTTACATGCTAGTAAAATCACATAAAAAAAACCCAGATAAAAAGTAGACTGCAAGAGTTCTGAAAAGACTCAGTGTTTCATAGATATTTCTTCTTAATTTTCCTCTAAAATGACAGTTAATTTACCGACAAAGTATTTCTAATAAAACAGTATTTTATGCACACTGAATTTTTTGTAATATGTAACTATGCTTATCTACTTACATTACTGCATTTTCAGTACAATTTTAAAGCACCCCACAAATAAATAGCTCAAAACTCTAACACGAAAACTTTTGTGCTATGTGAAAAATTACTAAAAGAATTTATCATGCAGGTGATCTCTGTTCACCTTATACTTGAAATTAAAAAAAAAAAAATGGAGTACATCCAAAACTGTACCTTCAGCACAAGTGCAGCAGCCTTCTGTACATACACACAGGAAAGCAGTAAGGAAGTTTTACCAGGTCACACAGAAAAAATCCCGATCATCTTTCTTAGTTGAATCACATTTTAGACCTCAATAACCACACAACGTAAAAGAAAGCCAGCCAGCAAAGACTGGTAGAGCAGAAGTACTTCTTACTGCTAACACCACTAGTCATATGTCCTTTTGCATTAAGTGAAATCTTCAGTCAAAAAAAAACAGAGAAGGAAAAGCAATGAGAAGAGATGGGCAGCACTGAAGCTGGAGACTGTGGTGAAAGAATGTTCCAGACTCCCAACACCTGCATCTCCCAAACTGAGTTGGTGAACAGTCCTGAAGTAGCACAGCGAGGTTATTGGAAACACCATGCAAAGCAGGCCAAAAATCAAACACTTAGCATGCTTAGCTTAAAGATCAGAAGTTGCATTTTCCTGCTGAGCTCTCTGCACAGCAAGGCACAGGCAGCTCCCCTGCACGAGGTTTGCTGTGCGAGCAGAAGCCTCCCCTTTGCAGCGCGTTGCTCTGAACCAGTGAAGCACATTCGGGACAAGCTGTGCAGCACAGCAGCATGGCCTAATCAACACAGAACAAAGCCAGCACTGGCACCCGCAGCTCATCATTTACAACCATGTGACTAATATGAACACAGTGTATCTTTGTTCTCATCCTGAAGCAATTATCAAAGAAGATTCAACATGGAAAACGGACATAAAGGCATGTGGAAGTAGGAAACTTCACGGGATTTATCTGAACTCAAACTTCAAAGACTAGAGTTTCTCATTTAGGGACTTGCTATCAAAAAAAAAAAAAAGTTCAAACTTCTTCATTGTTCTGAATTCATAGAATGATGCTGAACTTGCTTTGAAAGGTTTAAAATAGAATTACACATTTACTTGACTTTTATAATAGTATCGGTTTAGGAAATAGGAAAACTGTGACTGCCCACTTACACCATTATGATGTTAAGTATTTCAGGAAGAAAGTTTAAACACTGGCTTTTATTTGGAAAATCAGTTTAAAATTTGAAATTAAAATATCAGCAGAAGCTGATTTGTGACATCACGGTATCAAAATATTAAATCACTCTCCTGCTTCACTAATTTCTAATGCCCACTTACAAAGAAAGCATAACCCATCTGTAGCTCAGCTCTTTATTTCACAAGTAAAAGTACTTCAATGGTCTGGTGAAAGCTGCTCTTCACACATCCAGAAGCACAAAAGAGAATCCCAATGAAACTCTCCTCCTACAGCCTTCCGAGTGTGGAACATCAGATAGTTACACCGCCGCCTACAGAAAGAGCTCTACAGTTGACTTGCTAAGATCATTCTTATCTGTAATGAAAGGTGAACCCAGGTTTGCCATCTACCTGCTGATCTTGATTAAAAGTCTTAAGAATTTATCAAAAAGTAGTATCAGGCTACACAAATTGAGATATATTCTGGAATGCTTATCAAATAAGTAAGCTGCCCTAAAAGAGGACCAATATTAATAACAATACAAAAAGGAGTGGGAAATATAATCTCTTCAGAGATATTTTTCTATCCCTTATGCTCTCAGCAATTCCTAATAATATTTCTGCCAATATATTGTTTTGTGTCAAATAAAAACTGAAGACATTTGAGGAGATGATCTTTGGTGTTTATGCCTCACGGTTATAAAATTAGCCTCAGATTCGTTATTCGGAATATAAACAGCTTTAAATGTTTAAACATAAAGTCCAAAGTGTGCATCTAGTACTTGGAGCTGCATTGTACCTGCAGAACATTTTGCATCCTGTTTGTGCCCTAGGAATTTTATTCTATTATTTTCAAAAGAATTAACATAGTTTTGACTGCGGTAAAAAAAAAAAAGACTCCATTAGGTTTTAAATGCTGAAACAAATCTGGTGTGCAAGATCGGTGTGCACAAATGTCTAGTCTATTTGTGTTTATTTTCAGCATAATATTTCAGAAACACCTTTTCAAATAGCCACAATATTAATATCTGTTTTTCATTTAATGAACATTCATATTAAATAGGTCCTGAATGTTCAAAGTGTATTAAACATTTTTTTTCTTTTTCATTTTCATGTACTCAAAATTGTAAATTTCATTGTACTGCAGCAGGCATTAAAAAAAGTGTTCGCTTGGTTGGTTGGGGGTTTTTTCAGTTAGATGGGGGAACTTGGGAACAAATGGAACAATACCTTTTCATGCAAAAATCTACTACATTCCACTTCAGAATTAAGAGCACAACCAAATCTATCTAAAAGTTCCTTCAAGATGGGCACAATTATGGAATGATCTTTCAGATATTTACAGATGCACCCAAACATCATCAAAAGCATGTTTTCAGCTTTCCAGGCATACCTGCTTCAGGCCTCACTTAGCTCTGCAGAACTGTCACTCCACAGGACTTTCTGTATACTTTCAGCCTAATAAACTGTCGGAGTAAACGGAATGGTTTAAGTAATACATTGGACTATTTAAGCACATTTATCACCTCCTATCACCAATTGATTTCCTTCAGAACCCCTCTTCTGCAGAAAGGGTGTTTCCTATTCAGTTTCTTGTCCTAAACTACACTCTGGCATAGTCCCTCTCTCTTCTTCATCATGAGTGGTGGAGTGAAGAGTATCAGCCAGCCCACTTTTATGGCAATCCTGGGCTAAACTCGGGTAATGCAAATATTGTTATCATGCATGTCCACTTCGGGTAGTTTGAGAGAGATTATTTCAAAACAAAACGGTGAAAAAAAGGTTTGAATTCCTCTGACCCAGTGTCTCAGGTTACAATGTAAGATGTAACCAAAAGTATGTATACTATCACCATCTGTTAAAACCAGGTGGGGCAGTGTTCTTTATCTCTTCCATGACACATCCTCTCTAACTCCCTCCAGAGGGATGTCTTTCTGTTAATGAGCCATCTAGCCTCACTGCATGACTCATAAAATTACATCATCCCATTGTGAGATGCTCCACCCAGGAGGAGGAACCAAGCATTCCTACCTGGATATAATCTGAGGTTTGGAACACCACACTCAGCCCTTACCTACTGGATTCCCAGAGGACAAGAGCTACCACTGGACCTTCAGGTGAAGGCCAGACCCTTCTACAGGATCACAGCTTTACCAGGACCTCTTCATCTGGACTGCTACCACCACCCTGACCGACAGGGTGTCAGATTGTATCCTGACTCTGTCGGTGGTCTTGTACTATTGCATTTATTTTAGTTTTCCTATTAAATTATAATTCTGACTTGCGATCTCCCACTGGTTTGTTTTCAAACTAGTACACCTAAATTTTTTTTTTTTTTAAATACATGGGTCTTACTCAGGCACTTATACTCACTTCACATTCAAAGAAAACTAGGTTAAATGAATCATTATGGAAATATGTCTAATTCTCCTCCTGAGTGATTAACTCAGACACAAATATCTACCTTTTAGATGCCTAAATCGGGTTAGATGAGTATCAGCAAAATATTTAAGGAAGCATTCTGAGGGATCATGAAAACATCCCAGACTTCCCCACACTTCCCAAGGCCTGAGCACAGATCTGCAGAGGGCTGCCACAAGCAAGGGAAAGAGCAGCAATGGCTCCATACTGTGGACACAGTCCAGATTTTCTCAGCTTCTACCAACAAGAAAATTCTTTGCATTTGAGACTCATCTGACACAACTCTTTCTTCCGCTAAGAGGAAGATAAAATCATTTAAAGGAACTAATTATGGAAAGGAATCTCTGTACAGCTATTGAAGTAATCTTTTCTCACTTTCCCAGTTAGATGGGGTAAAAATACTTCACAGCATTTCCAAGGAGTTAACACAATTTGTTTCCAACCTGTTTATGGAATATTATTCTGAAGAGATCAAATTTAATGAGCAAGGGTATGTCTAAAAGGAAAGGGAATACAGATCTGAATGTACCTGACTGCAGCTCTCTAGCAATCAAGCATATGAAAATGTTTAAATAGGCATGGAAAGCTGGAGGTAAATGAACACTGAAGAAGGCATTTTTATTCCATCAGGTGACTTCATAACCGGAACATAAGAGTAACTTGACTGGGATTCATGTAGCTTACTTAGTAATTTTTACAGTATAAAGACTTTTCCTTGCTTATTAGATTACTGAATTAGGTTGAAAGCTAAAGAATTCTAATGTTCATCCAAGAACTTGGGTGAAATTAATGAATTCACCTGATTCTATTTTGAGAACTTCTCATGAGCTGCTACAGCTCATGGTTAACTGTAACATCATGCCAAGAACAACACTAAATAATATGGGTTAGAGGCTTTGTCTAACTACTCTGAAAGAATCTACTTTTATTCTGGCATTTGCTGTGTCACACGAATTGTACTATGCTGAGGATGTTGCATACTGTCACTGTTTCTTTAACTACTGGAAAATTGCCAATAGAAAGAAAAATGGGAAATTGTTTTAATGAAGTGGTTTCCTGAACAATCTTGGATGAAAAGTCTCTCTCCATATGACTTTTGAGCTCTATCTAATACTTCATCTCTGTACTTCTGTAGTCTCTTACATCTAAGAATCTTAGACCATTTGCCAATATTTATTACACTTCATGGCAATCTTATACAGAAAGAAGTCCATCATATCACTCTACGATAAATAAACAAAATGTCGTAAAGTAAGATAACATTATAATGGATTTGAAAATACTTCACTTAAAAAAAACCTAGGTTGTTTGGTATTACATTTGTTTTCATACAGTATCGATTAAATTAATTATATAGATAACATTAAATCTTTTATATACAGTTTATGCTTCTGAGAAATTAAGTTTTCCAAAACTAGTTTTCTGTTTGGACTAACACTAACACAAATCCAAGTTTAGCTCTTTTGCCTGTATGTCTCAGCTACTAAGCAACATACTACTGCTGTAATTTTCTTTGCCAATCTACTCCCATTATATATTATGAAACACCATATAAGCCAGAGAGAGAGATTGTTGCTGATACACAATGTAGTTAACACTTAAAGACACTAAACCACAAATTATACTTTTAGGTTTCTGTAGCAGCAAAACTAAGCAATGACAGGACCACTAGCACATGCTCTTGAAAAAGATTCTGTGACCAAAATGGCCACAGTAAGAGTTTAGTGTATACATGTATAATGCATACCACCAACCATCTATCAGTAATTATTGCATCAAGGTCTCATAACTTCTGAGAACACTAACACACAACTTTTATGAAACAGTCCATCTTGGTTAAGGTTAATCTAAGAGTAAATAACCCTTCTCTTTAAAAAAATACATTTTACTGTATTTTACTATATTTATGTATTTATTGCATTTCCAAATTCCAGCTTTACAGTCCTGCTGCACTTTGTCCAGTTAAAGGGCTCTCTAACAGTAGTTTTCTCTTCCCAGTGCACGTACTCACAATCTTTGATCAAGTCAACTCTGAACTCCTCTTTATAAACTAAATAAATTGAGCTTCTTAAGTAAGTCACTGCATGATGTTTTTGCTAGACCACGAAGCATTTTTGTTATGAGCTATATGCCTTCAGATCTTTCACAGTTGTGAAAATTTTTTTTTCTTTGGAATATATGTGCAAGAACTAAACAAAACTCTAATATAATTTCTCAATAAAATTAACATTTATTATTTCATCTCATAGATAAATGAATTTGGAGACTTCTCATATGGCTATACAGCCTTTCACGTAGTTGTAGAGAGAGGTGGACTCAATCATCCTTGTGGGTCCCTTCCAACTCAAACTACTCTGTGATCCTGTGGAGCTAAAAGGTCTCCTTTTTCTAATTCATGATCTCACATGTTCACATGAACATACTCCCACATGCACACACACTTTTCCTGTTTGACAGTGCCAATTCAATGACTTAAGTTTCACAATAATTTTAGGATTACTGCTATTAAAGTAATAGTAACATTTCAACACACAACACATTGTAATTCTTCTCTGTTAAGGAAATCATAAGGCTCTTTCATTTAACAGATTTATGGAGTATTAAACGCAATTAATGAAGCTTTATTTAGTCGAAGGAAACAACCACATTTTCACAGGATTAGCAAACTTCAAATTGTATTAAATCAAAAAAAGCATTAGTCATATTCATCTACCTGTATCTTATAATTTTCTAACGCTTTTTCTCATGTGATAGAATTCCTGATTCATCATTCATTTCCAAGAAACATGAATTACACTTTTGTGGGTGCATTAAGTCATCAGAATATTTACTTTATAAATGTTGCTTTATTACTCTGCACTTAGCTGTATATTTGCATGGAACCAAAATTAAATCATTTTTGCAGCTGTCATTGTGCCACACATTTCTACAGTACCAGACAAATCCACAATCACGCTGCTGATTGTCAGCAAAACCACAATGGACAGTTTTATCATTGCTGGCAAACAAATGTCACAGAGTCCTCTGAGAGCCATGCTGTGCCATGACTGCAGCATGCAACACACTGGAAAATCGTATTTCTGGAAGGGTTAACCACTACTCCCCTGCCAGTTGAAGACTGAAGGCCACATAAAAAACGAGATAATTGACAATTAAAGTGTTAGGAGATTCTAAGTGGTTCAGTCATTATTGGGCTTGATCCAGTTCTGAAAGAAATCACTGAAAGAGTCCCCCCGATGAGGCAGACTGTAAGTAACACTCCTAAAATAAATCCTATTCAAGTATACGTCTTCTATGTTTTACACATTTAGAACTACTAAGAAAAGAAAACTGCTACCACTTATCAGTTTTATTTTTAGCACATATCCCTCTGAAATACTTAATTAGGTAATCTAATGTTCCACTTTACTACGACATTTAGCTCTGCAGGAACACCAATAAATGGTACACAAATTAAATGCATAGCAAGGCTAAGGTTTTTTATGACACCTCTTCGCAATTCAGAAGCCACAATAAACATCAACCAGTTCACAAAATAATCAAATATTGACACTTCACAATAAAGCAGGGTATCTAATACAATTGTTGATGAAATTAACAGGAACTAATACACTAAGAACATCCATCATTGCTGCCTGTGTTGTTTTTTATCCTCTTTGCCTTTCCCACGCTTTTTCATTCTTCATCCACTACCTGTTGTGAGCAAATGGCTTATTTTAGGGACCTTCAAGGAATTCCCCATGACCACACCTGGTCTTTCATTTGTTTTAAATGCTAGTGCTTTCACTTAAAAGAATTTTGGAACAATTCCTCAAGACCAAAAATGCATTTTTTTCTTTAGTACCAGTCACATTAGGCCTTTCTGAGTAGTTTTAGCTCAAACATATGCTTCAAGGTCATTGCTTTGGAACATCATTTCATCCTAAAAAAGTGTAAAAGTTAGTGTGACCTACTTTATGATACTTGTATACTGACACGGCTCTCAAATGAACATCTAATTTCTACGATTAATGACACAAGTGAACAGTTTAATGGGATATGGGAATTATTTACCCTGAACTGAACAGGAAAAAAGAACAAAATCACTCCACAGATACACAAAGGAGAGGTGTGTGTTGGTGGGTAAGGCTTGCATGAACTAACAACAAAGCCTGGAACCGCGTTATCCGAAAACGTTCATTTGTAGCTTCCCCATAATTCTTCTTCGGTAAAATTATGCTAACAGTATTTGTCTCCTCCCTAATACTCGTGTATGCCACCAAGACCTCTGTGCAGCTCTGTCCCAGTTACTGCAGTTGCTATCCTGAAGATGAATACAAAACAGAAGTGTCAGTTCATGGCAGAAACAGTGTCGCTCTGCTTTGGCTAAAAAATATCCTTTCATAACAAACTGGTATTTTAATTTTATGGTACCATTTCTAAAACTACTTATGTGATTTGTGCCAAATTATAATTGCAGCATATCTGCACTATCTAGATGCAGTGTTGACAGTTATATCAGTGTGATAGCATGGAAGAAATTGTTGGTTAATTGCTCAAGAATTGGTTCAGAAGCACAGGCATATTTTGCAGCTATTGTTGAGCCTCATTCTCCTAGACTTTCTTAGCAATTAACCCAATCAAGTGAATTTAAACTTAGGTCATGCAGGTTTATGAGTGCTAACAGTAATGTTTCTGACAGTGGAAAAGGCACATGCTGTTATGCACCTACATTGTCCTGAGTTTCCATGGGATTCAGTTTGTTTTGAATTTTTTTTCCCAAAACTAGGATGACAACTTCCTAAATTAAAAGGATCACCACCTGTAGCTCTCTAGGAGCCATACATTTCCAGGATAGTAAGCAGAATGAATAACAGACCTTGAAATAAATTACTGAACTACTAAATTACAGAACTGAGGGAAGGGCGGGGAAGGGGCAGTGGGGGCATGGAGGGAAGAACAAGAGATTGAAGTAGAATTAAATGACCAAGAGCAATCCTATTTTATCCACAAATAAACCTTATGATCAGCATGTGGTCAGTAAGTTACACTTCACTTGAGATGGAGAATATTAAGGATGATTGATGCAGTCTCCAACTGTGCTGAAAACAGAGATGTGGTCCATGCAGATCAGAAGGTGGACATTCCTTTTTCCTCATTGCTGGGGATGTGCCATTTTGCCTTCATTACAAATGCAAAGTGTATGCTTGGCCAACAAACACACTGAATCTAAATACTGAAAGTGACATGATCAGTATCATTAGATCTATCCATATATACTACACTCCCCTGTTTTTCCTTGGATAGAGTCTCTTAAATCAACTATCACATCTTTTTCTTATGAAGGACTACTCTTGAAGTGTTTCCTTGTATGCATGCAGTTCCCCTGGTATTAAAACTCTACTACTCATGTCAATTTGTCGACATGACTGTGTGATATGGATTTGAGTTTGTTGCATGCTTTGATATCACACTTCATTATTTGCCATGAGCCTGTAAATCACTTTGGCAGTGTCACCGAGTAATTAAAGAGGTGGTTAGGTCACAAGCACAAGCACAAGTCAAAACTTTTCTTTCTCAGAAACACTTCTTCCTCTTGAATCAGAAAACAAGTTCTCCTATTCACAGGAGGATCTGCTTTGGGAAAGATGAACTGCTAGTGTCATTTGTCAATCCACAGTGAGTCACTACAACTTTCTTCAGCTTCAGAACAAATTCCCAAAGAAAAATGTGATTAGCAGGTTGTTGGCACAGATGGATCCGCACTCACCCAGGCTCAGGCATTTTGTCTGGAAATAGAGAAAATATTTCTCTGTCTCAGCCATTAACTTGAAGCAACCACAGATGGCCCATTATATTACATATGCATTTATAAGCCAACAAACCCAAAGAAACGCCTTCTGTAGAATAATATCGTTACCAATAGAAGTTTTCCAGAGTGAAAGGAGAAAATTAAACATACTGTTCTGAGGGATGGGAAAAAATATGGATAAAATTAGATTTTAAAGATGTACATATACATGTCACTTTTGCTAAATATCTGGCCAATGCATACAATACTTGGAATTTTTAAAAATTTGGTATGTTCTTCAAGTTAATCTGTACTATACAGCTATGTCTACTCTAGAAATTAAAGATGCTCTGAACCATATTACCTGACATAGAGTTCCACTACCATAGCCATTATCCACGCTACCGCAACTTTACATGACAGAGCCAAGCAGACACAAACTCTCCCCTGGGAAATGGTTTTGGACCATATTAACTCCTGAACTACACTCACGATTGTTTCTGCATGTCCCAGCAAGAAACCCTTCTGACAAGTTAGCAGGACAGGCAACTGAACATAGCTCTCTTGATTAGCATAGTGCAGTTACAAGGCAAGTGTTCCGAAGATCATTTCCAGCAAGAGGTATGAAGACTGAGTATTGCTCCTACACATCTACATATTAGGCAGAACCAGTATTCCAAAAATACTGCAATTAACAGCTTGTGATTCTAACTGAGCATTGGTAGCACCTGGAATCTAAATGTCTAGATATTTGTGAAACTTACTTTTTCTTCCATTTAAAAACTCCTCTTTTTCTTCAGTCTCAGACTTTTGCCTAATCTCATTGGTAATATTCAAATGCTCACCTTTTTGTGTTCATTAACGGAGCTGCACACAGAATTTCAGATTAATAGCAAGTTTAACCACACAGAATTTAAGATGTTCTTCTTTATCTATAAAGCCCATTAAAATTTTGAACATTATCTCAATGTGGTCTCAACATATAGATGCTGACTTTGGCATCCACCTTGCCTCAGTACAGTCACCACACTTGAAAATGGAGATGCTGTGGCTGACGCTGCTGAGACTGCCTTAAAGCTATACAGCATCTGGAAACAATAAGCATGCAATTTTCATATGACACACATACATGAATACACACATACGAGGGGCAACGTGAACTCTTAGCTCACATGAAAAAGCAGCCAACAGTTGAATTACTGACTTCAATGTCATTAAAAGTAATGAACACAGTCAACTAAGAACTATAGATCTATATATATATATATTTATAGATATATATATAGAAATATATATGAAATATATATATGAAATATATATATCTATATTTCATATCCAGATGTATAGATGTATCTATAGATATCTCTACACATCTGGACCATCACACTGAAGTCATTGTGCTCTGTGTACACTCCATTACCATACGTATTGTTCTCAAGATAAAAAAGAGCTTGTTGTCTGGCCCAGATTACCTTCTCTGGGAATCACATCTTTACAAGAGAATAAATTTGTAATTACAAAATGTCACTTCAAACACAACAGACAGTCCTTTTGGTCTTTTCACAGTAAAATCCAAAAATAGGATGACTACCAGAACTAATAAGTATAACAGGAATCAAGATATGTTTTCAGTTACCAGCAAAGCAAAATAAACTAATACCTTGAGATGATTCTTGAAGTAATTTCTTTTAACTTTCACCCAACTTATGCACCACACCACAAAGACTCTCTCACTAAGCTCTTGTCGGAGATGGGGTGCACAGGCTAAGAGCTGGCATGGCCAGTGGAAACACTGCAATCTTCAGGGAAAATCCAGACAACACTTAAATAAATAAATCCAATTATAAAACAAAACTTAGATATGACAAATAAGAATAGAGGTTGTCTTTTTATGCATTTTTTTTTCAGTATAAGAGTACATTTACACTGCTATTGAACAAAGTGAAAATCCCTGTGTCAGAATGAAATAAAAATATATTGTTAAAAACTCGCTTCACACAGAAATTGATCAGACCAAAATTATCTTTAGAAGGTTACATTTCATGTTAGTGACTCCACAGAAATGAAGACATTCAAAAAATCAGTAATTACGCTGCTAGTGGTCATGAAGTTATACAACATTAAAAAAAAAATTAAATTTGGTATAATACTTGTTTTTATTAAAGATAAACCAGTTGACATTAAGTCAAGTTTAACAAGACTTTTTTCAAAAAAAAAGTTTAATGCTCTCTTGGATGGAGGAATTTGACATTCCAACACTGCATAGTGACTCACCTACCTGACCAGAATGCACTGGAATCATTTGCCTCCAGTAATAACAAGCAGCATACTGAGGCAATTATGATCAATTTGACTGTAACTCCTGTCTTACAGATCCTCTGGAATATTCTTGAGGAGTCTTTTTTACCAGAAATGTCACAGGGGCAATGACAGGGGAAAAAAAGTACAGTATTTGAAGCATTGATTATATTAAATTAAACTACAAAATGCACTTTATGCAACAACAGAAAAACACTGTTGCCTATTAAACTCATGAACAGCCAGCAGGACTGAAATCAAACCATTTATTTAAATAGATAGCTATTTGTCTGCGTTAAAGGTTTGGCCCAAATCTAAGCTATAATGGAGCTGAAAGCACTAATGGTTAGAGAATCAATGTTTCTCCTAAATGATAAGGCAGAGAAGGTTGCAGCACATTTGCATGTAGCTGAGATATTAATCCATACAATCATGCAGTTCTCTGTTTCCATGGCAACCATTAGAGAAGAGTTTTCACCCTGCAGGAATTTTTCTTTCATGGTACTACTGGAAAGCTGCCATTGGAACAGTATTGGTTACCTGTTGCTCAGAGCACAGGAAGTTCAAGGACAGCTATAACTACACTCTAACCTTGAGAGAGGCTGAGCCCACTGAGACCAGAGGGGAAAGTCGGGCAGATCCACATGGCCTGCAGTATCTAACTTTGCAACCCCTTTCACTCAATTTCCTCCAAAAATGCCCACAACTGGAAACAGGTGCACACAAGTTAAGATTGATTTCACCTGAATGACACTATCATAATGAAAATGAAACAAATTTGAAAGAATATAAGTGACTCCATGTAAGAAACACTTGGTATCACGTACAAGGAGAGTCCAGCCCCTCCTCCAGAGGCAGTTTGTGTTGTTCTGGCAGCCTGGCCATCCACCTCTTCCCTTGCAGTCCAGCCAGCCAGCCTGCCTACGGATGGAATGGCCAGAAGGAGCCAAGGCACAAAGTTTACATGACACAACTTGGGAATGACCCAAATAACATGCTATTCTCACATAGGGTATTTAAAAAAACCAAAACACAACTATTTTTGCAAGGACATGCTTTATGGCACATTTGAAGGAGTTGAGACTTCCACAAATATTAAAGAACTGCACTTTCAGGATGAAAAACTGTCATTTAATGTTAGATTAAAGCAGCTTCCCAGGAATACGCCCTTTGCTCTGTAGCAAAATGTAGATCTCACAGGCATCTTCCTTAAAAACAAAGCGCCTGGAGTGCCCTCTCCTGAAACACCTCCCAGATTTCATCTCATCTCTTGAAAGCTTTCTCATACCCTCCCATAGCCTAAATTACCAGCAGGGCAAGAGGTAGGTCCAAGCTATTTACGGATGCCTTACAGCAGATCAAAAAAGGCTGAATCTCGGGTTAAAAGTTTTGTGAAGAAAACATGAAAAAATTGATTCATCAGATACTCCTCAAGAAAGGCTAGAAGACAGGGCTACTTATTAAAGCCAATTGCGAGAACTGTCTGTGGCAGAACAGCATTTAACAAACCGCTGCAAAGCCTGCTGCACTCCTCCATTTTTTGAGGCAGATCAACAGCTTTCATTATGAAACAGAAATCATACAACTACAAATCATAAATACTCTCAGACTGAAGAGGAAACGAAAATGTCAGTAACATGAGATTCTACCCCATAATCCTATTATTTTATTTTAAAAAAAGCAAATTATGTTAAGGGATTATTTTCCACAGCTATTTAAAACAGCAGGTCAGCTCAAAGCAAAGCATGCTATCATACTGACATGCTCAGAGTTTTATTAAGAAGCATGTGTATTTTAATCTCTTGCCATTTACGTGTGATAAAAATACCAAATTTCTGTCCGTTTGTCTGGTGTAACCAGTACATTAATACTGCAATATGTGACTTCTAGTAACTGAAATAACTTCTAGCTTAAAAGTATGACAAAATAATACTTTCATAACAAGCATAAAGTGGTAACTCAGATACACATATCCAAAAAATATAAACAAATAAAGAAAACCAACTACAAGAATACAGAACAACATTGCTTCCCCACCGTCTTATGGTTCAGAACACATAAGTTATCTGTGCTTGCTTGCTTGCTATGCTGGAATACAGGATAAGAAGTGTCCAGAAATCTTTTTAAAAACAAACAAACGAACAACAAAAAAACCACAAAAAACAACCAATGAAACAAAAGCAAACAAACCAACCTCCAAAACAACAACAAAAAAATCTCCACATAACACCTTCTGACAAAAAACTAATGATTTTTTCTTTTTTTCCCACTCAAACAACCTTTTGTTACTGTCTTTTAATTCTAAGATCACTTTGGATGTTTAGACAGAAAATTAGCTGGTAGAAGTTAGTTTATGTGGTGGGTTGACCCTGTCCCCTCCTCAGCTGGACAGGGGTGAGAAAATAAAATGCAAGACTCATGGAACAAGGTCAGGGAGCAATCATTCACCAATTACTATCACAGGAACAACAGATTCAGCTTGGGGAAATCAGCTTAATTTATTACCAGTCAAATCAGAGATGGGTAATGAAGAGTCACTGATGGGCTTGGGCTTGGCCATGGCCAGTGGCGGGTCTGTCTTGGAGCCAGCTGGCATTGGTTCTGTTAGACACAGAGGAAGTTTCTGGTAGCTTCTCACAGAAACCACCCCTGTGGCCACCCACTACTAAAACCTGGCCATGCAAACCCAGTACATATTAGTAAATTCTCTCACTGCTAGATGACAATGTAATTTGTTGAAAATACATCTGTTTATCGGAGATGACTGCTACCTGCATCAGCAGATGGAGAATGCCAAATCATAATACTTAAAAGTTCTAAATTATAATAACTGGAATGACTTAAATTTTGAAATAATTAATAATATATATTCATTTTTCTTAAAAAAGAGAAAACATATGATTACTATCTTTTGTACACCTAAAAATTTAGTATGTGAAAGCATCTTTGTCAAATACTCCTCTGATCATCTTTTCCTTATACTTTTGTCTTCCTAAATTAAAGTGAAACATTAAACTATCACTATGACAAAGATGGGAAAAACTCATAATAAAATACTTTTTTTTAGTCACCTAATTTTTATAAATGCTTTTCTAGACAATTTTATGGTACTTCTTGCTAAATTCTACAGGAACTCACAAACACAGTCTGTAAAAAGAATTTAGGTTCTCAGTTAGCAGTAGGACAGAAAGGTATTTCTAAGGAGCTGAAACAAGAAACCTATTACCTTCCTATTTATTAAAAAAACAAAGGTTGAATAAATTTCCAAATCTTCCACACAAATACTCAAAAGGAATGTAAAATTTAGGTAAAATATTTTAATAACTCTACAATGCATCCGTTTTGCTTCAGTAGGACATGTTTTGTGCCTCAGGACTTCTAGACTGCTGGTTGTTCAGATGGCTCACTCACAATTATTTGTATCAACAAATAAACAACACATCTCCAAATAAACAACAAATCTGTACCAGGGGATCATTTCAGCAGTCTGAGGAAGTTTTTTCTCTTTTGTAAGAGATCTCTAAATGAGGTCTCTTAAGCTGTAATAAGTTGTAAAAAGTGCCAGGTTTTTTAAGTGATTTCTAATGTATTTTTCCTAGAATTTACCAAGTCATTAAAAAGGTGATCTCTATTAAAAAGCAAATTCTTCAGAGACAAATAAACGGAAATCAATTTCAAGTCTACATAGTGGGGGAAAAAGTCAAAGGCAACCCTCACTTCTATTTGATTATAAATTCAAGTTGAAGCATCATCATCATCTCTTTTCTCATGAAATCCAATCATGCAAATACTTAATCAGTGACCTGTCAAACTCCTCCTCATGACAGTATCAGTATCAACAAATGATGCCCTGAGGTTTCAATATGCATTGACTTTTCTATTACTGCACTTAGTAATAAACCCAAAACCAGAACCAGAATGCAGACCATGACCTACTTCTTCCATTTTACAGATTTCATTTACTGCTTCTAGTGATAACCAGAAGACTATTCTCCAGAGGCTACATCAGCATCTGAATCCGAGAAGGAAAATGAACATAATCCCAAACTCTTAACAGTCGAAGCTGAAATTCAGTCCCTGAGAAAAGAACATCCTTGCACATACTGTGCAGGACAACCATCTGTCTGAATACATGGACAGAATATTTTTGTCTGAACAGCTACCAAAATCCCCAAAAAGATCATAAAACTTGCTCAAAATTAAACATAATAAGCATTCTAAAAGTACCATGATGCAAAAAACCCCACCCCAAAACAAAACAAAAAACCTCTTCAGCATTACTTATTAATTTAAACTGAAATAGATCTTCTTGTCATCAGGAAATGAAATTCAGTAGATTTCTTCCTCCTTTGCATCTATGATAATTATTCAAACTTTGTTCTGTTTTTTACTATCCTTACACCTTTCAGTAGCTTGAAGGACTGAGAAGAAAAAGGGAAAAAAAAATTGGTCTAAAATACAGCACATCAACAAAAACAGCATGCTCACAGTCCTCCATGCAAACATCTACAAGGGCATTACTTGGAATATCACTCATACAAGAACCAGAAACCCGTATCAAATGGGTTCACAGGAGATAAAACACTGTGCCTAGAAAGATAACAAATACAAGCACTGTCTTTAGGGCATTATGTGGTAAGACTCTGCATGTCTGTGAGCTAAACTAAGCTACAGAGGCAGCTCAAAGGAGATAAATGAGACTGGTATATAGTTTAAGGGAACTTGCTGTTAAAGGACCATGGAGATTTGCACTGTTCAGACAGTAGACGGGGGGTCAATGTGTTCTTCCAGATTCTCCTGAAAGTGTTTTCTTTTCCTACAGCCAAGGAGCTCTTCCAAATCAAAAGGTGTAATCAGGCACTTGCATTAAAATATGGGAAAAAAATTAACCTGCTTCACTTCCAGTAAAGGAGGCTGGCATTTTGAGAAAAAGAGGTTGGTGTAGTTTAGTTTGTTCACATTAAAAAAAAAAAAAAAAAAAATTAGACACTCAAAGGCAAGAAAAAAATAGTCTCTTGCAGGGTTGACACAGAAGTTATTGTCACCTTCCTGTTCTACTGCTCCTTATATAATTATTACATTGAATAACGGATCACTACAAGAGTGTTAGAAACCTTGTTTCCACCACTCTTTAATAAACCCAACATACAGTTAAGGTGATTAATTTTCAAGCTCAAAAATACTGCAAAACTATACAGAATTTAAATATACCAAAACAACTCTTTTCCCTCCCTTCTCCCAAATATTCAACACTATGTTTACACGAGTCAATAAAGATTAGGGAAACACAGGTACTATTTGGTATCTGCTATCCCTAACTATTTAGGGAACCGATAACAAAGCAGCTGTCACAAAATAACAATACCCTTTTTTTTTTCCTTAACATCACAGTAGCTTTAGTTAAGCATTGCTCACATGGCCTTTTGGTAGCCTACTCTTTCAATAAATGCATTAGCAACAAAAAGAGCGCTGAGGAGATCTCGATCCTTTACTGGATGAGGGGGAAACAGTGACAAATGATGAGGAAGAGGCTGAGTTACTTAATGCCCTCTTTGTTCAGTCTTCAGTAGTAAGAAGGCCAGTGGCATCCTGGCCTTTATCAGCAATAGTGTGGCCAGCAGGACCAGGGCAGTGATTGTCCCTCTGTACTCAGCAGTGGTGAAGCCATACCTTGAGTGCTGTGTTCAGTTCTGGGCCCCTCACTACAACAAGGACATTGAGGTGCTGGAGCATGTCCAGAGAAGGACAATGGAGCTGGTGAAGGGTCTGGAGCTCAAGTCTGATGAGGAGCAGCTGCAGGAGCTGAGGCTGTTTAGCCTGGAGAAGAGGAAGCTCTGGGGAGACCTTATCCCTCTATACAACCATCTGAGTACCTGTAACAAGGTGGATGTCAGGTCTCTTCTCCCAAGAAACAAGGAATAGGACAAGAGGAATCAGCTTAATTTAGGATGTTTAGACGGGATATACGTCTTCAGCAAAAGAGTTGTCAAGCACTGAAGAGGACGTTCAGGGAACTAATAGTGTCACCATCCCAAGAGGAATTTAAGATGTGCACATACAGCACTTAAGAGAAATGGCGTAGTGGTGAACTTGGTAGTTTTAGGTTTATAGTTGGACTAAATGATCTTAGAGGTCTTTTCTGACCTCAACAATTCTGTGGTTCTAAAATGATAAACAAGTTTATTTACTACAAACTGAAGTGTTCAAATACTTATTTGTAACATATCCATATTAACAGTGGTGACAAATTCAAATTGTTTATTTACATTAACCTAATCACTCGGAACAAAAATAAAAAAACAAAATAAGACACACACAAATTTTATGTCCCTGAGAATATACAGCTTTTATTTAATTTTCATTAAATCTAATTGTCTGATTTACTTGCAGGTTCTTAAAAAAATCTTGCTAGATTCAGAGATATTATTATGCCATTTAAAAATACAGTTTAATGATTCCAAAAGAACCTGAATTAGATTTTTTTTAAAAATTAATAGGATTCCCACTTCACTGCAGAGTTACGAAGTATGGAATGACTCCAGAATAACTGAGCTATTCATCACGTTAAATTGACAACCCCATATAGTGAAACCATCAAGTGGACACTCTGCAGCCAATATGCTCAAAGGTACATATCAGATCCAAATGAAATGTTCAGGTAATTAAGAGTATAGAAATTAAATTAAAACATTGCACTATGTTTCAGTTCATATCTAAGGATACATTAAATACGAAGTACCCAGACATACCAAAAAAAGAACAGACATAACATACTTCTCTCAAACAATGGTAAATCCAACTAGCTTGGTATCTCCTGCCAACACTCACAAGAAATTCAATTTTTTTCAGAGGTGAAAAGCAGAACCTAAATTTATCTGCATTCTGAAGTATTAGAGATGCGTTTACCACTCATCAATAATGAAATGTATTAGATCATAAGTGGTATTTAAAAAATTCTTTTTCAAATATACTAATTCCACTTGCAGCCAAATCAACATATGAAACAGAGCTAGTGAAATGGCTTTCGCAGAGTGGTAAACAATTTCATCCTTGGTCTACATATCTATCCATGGAAAGTGATAGAGTACTACACGAGAAAACTCAGAGATCATCTGATGGGATATGGCCCGTACAAGTTCTGTATAAGGTCAACAGCGCTTGCAAGAATCTACGCTGTTACCTAGAATGACCTCCCAGCAGCTAAGACAACGGGTTATAAGGTGATCATCTTAGCAGAGGATTCAGATATTGTTTGGGCATATAGAAATGCAATATACTGGAATAATTTTATGTAGTAAAAGTAGTTGATAGAACAATATTGAGTAGCATTGACGGAACAGTAATTGTAACGCTCTTAACATTCACAGGTCAGATCTTTTCATCTTACTTGCACTGAACAAATAGTACTTTGAAATCTGTCCAATTAATAGCAGCTAAAAAACTGAATTAATCTACACTTTTGTGGACAAAATAAACTGTTATGTAAATTACTTCTCATCTTCAAAGTTTTCTGCAGATAAAGCTCATTAAAATCAGTTTTATGCCAGTGCCACTCCCTTGATGTCAGGTAAATTATTCCCAATGCATAACTCCACATGTGTGATTAATGTCGGACCTAATAACCAGCTAGTAACAGTGAAAATCCATAAAGCTTTCTTCTGTTTCTTTCTAGGAAGTACAAAACCCGCAGAGGGTGCAAGGTACTTTAAATTATGGTAAACCACTATAACGGTTTATAAATCTTTTAAAAAAAGATTCAGCTTCTTTCCATTTTTAGCATCAACTGCGAAGTTTCACAGTAACACAAGCTGCAATGGCAGAAATTCAAAATACAAAAGTTTGGTAAAAGGGAAAACAATAATACTGGTTATTGAGAAAGGGGAAGGACAATCTTGAAATAAAGATGACTGCTTCTGCAGAAATAGTTCACTCAGTTATAATAAATATATTTGTGTTGAAATTGCATTAAAAAGTTAGATAAAATTGTCATGAAATGCAATTGGTGCGACACATTTTTTGTTAGTATTTTTATAATTGGAAAACGGAATCGAACTTTGTCGCAGTGTAACAAATAACAAAACCTCCACAAAAGTAAGTTAGAATACAAAAAGAAAATTCAAATTTCAAACTGATTACAGTTCAATTCCAAATATAATAAGAAGATTGGAAGAAAGTTGAGAAAAGTGTTTCACATGTCAGTGACATGTCATTGCAGTTTTTCAGTAACGTTTCAGTTGTACAAAGGCTGTGTTGTCATAAAAATCCTGCTGCTGGGAGTTTCTGTAAATGGACTCAGTAGAAAAGAGCAAACTAAAAAGAGAACCGTGTGCGCTGAGAAGGTGTAAAAGTCTCCCAAACACTCACAGGCTATGGATATTTGTTGTCCTATTGCATTCTCAAGACAGGAAAGAAGACCCAGAGCCTGTGGAGCGTGTGTAAGGCCCCCAGGCCACGTGAGTGCCAGCGAGGGGCTGCGTCCCCATCTGAGGTGCACCCTCAGAGACACCAGGTGTGCGTGGGCTGCTGAGGGAATGCAGGGCCTGCCGGGGACTCTGTGCACGCCTGCCACAGGCCACTGTCACAGCAGTGCAGCTGTCCCTGGGGAGGGACCGGCCGGGCTGGGCTCCACACGGGTGACTGCGAGTGACGGCGTGTGTGGCACTGCCTGTGTGACAGTGTGAGCCTGTGGGGGTGGGAACAGCGGCAGGAGGCAAGCAAACGGACCGTGCAACTATCTGCTTTTAATAATAGCCTTATTCTATTAATAGTAAAAGTTTAATTAATAGAAGTTGTTCTAATACATTTTCACTGAAATCTGTCTCTCTCTGACTCACTCCCTCGTCAGGGAAAAGAGAATTTACAAGCATGTTTGGATGCTCTAAATGAGATCAGGACTTAAATCTCCTGCGTACCCTGACATGCACTACAGTACCTGCAGAACAAAGTATTTTTGTCAACATGTATTTTTGTTCTTTATACAATTTGTCTCTGAAAATGTACTCAAATAAATGGGTTTTTAACACTTTCATTAAGAATAA
This sequence comes from Falcunculus frontatus, assembly GCA_013398115.1. Taxonomy (NCBI): domain Eukaryota; kingdom Metazoa; phylum Chordata; class Aves; order Passeriformes; genus Falcunculus; species Falcunculus frontatus. Next base: position 270,364 of record VZRV01002440.1, on the reverse strand, counting down.
AAGGTACTACAAACTCCAAGACATGATCAGCTCAGATCTTGCATCTGATGCATGAAGAGACCCCACTAGCTTCATAGAATCAAAGATTTCTAGGAATTCTGTAATTCTGGCTTAAGGTGCACTGCAATTTGTACCCATACACACTGACACAATCTCCAATAACTGTTCAAAGCAACCTACACTTATAAGTTTCTTTCAGCAGTACTATCCCACAAAACAACTCACTATTAACTGCACTGTTGCTCCACCAAAAAAAAAGTAAAATAACACACACACAAAAAAAATCCCAACTAACCAAAGAAAATTAAAGAAAAATGGAGTAGTAAAGAATCATATTTTCAGATGCACAGTACAGAAATGAGACATTTTCTATATAACTGAAGACTGACAACTCTTTTGTTCCTTGTACAGCAATATCTTTTGCCATTCATTTCACACAGCTACCTCTGAAGTTTTTCCCAGTCAGCAGCCTTTTCAACTTCCAAACATTCTTAGACTGGTTTTCAGAGATATAGGTGAGACTGAGCTGCTGGCTGTTACTGACAGAAGTCATTCAGAGAGCAAGTACTTCTTCCTCATGCTGCCCACATGTATACACTTTTTCTTTGAGAAAATTTAATAATGGCTGATTTTCTCTGGAAAAGGAAAAGAAAAAGAACTTGTCTTAGAAAGCCTGTATTGTAGCATAAGAGAAGGAGGCAATTTCCTTACTCAATTTCAATGGCAATTACCAAGCTGCGCAACTTACAGCTCTCACTGGGAGCCAGCACCTGCCAACTGTCACTAGACCAACAGAGAGAAAAGAGACACAGTAATGTTTTCATACACTTCTGCAGTCAGAATTAACAAAATAAAATATCTTTTAAAAATGTAACCGAAACACTATTTGCAAATGTCTGTAAAACGGTAAGACAGTATTTCTTAAAGTCTGCAACAAATATTTCTGCATTTATATCCCATTGCACTGAGAAAACATATAAACCTGCAGTTCTGGATAAGGAATTTAAATCTATGAAGGATTCCTTCATTGCTNCCTTTTGGACGTTTCCCTGAATTTCCCTAGGTCCAACTGACTGAAAAACAAGACTACAGGTGTTTCTACTTATCTATATGAAGTAATTAAAAACTTAAACTCAACCTTGTAAGTGTCCCTCTCTTCCCACAAACTGAAATATAAATTAATTGGTGGATTACAACTCCTCCCTCAAAAATGGTCCAATTATATACAGTAAATCACAAAAGCATGCAGAAATGTGTGTAGTATGCCAAATAAGAAAGATTACATTTATTTGGAAACTTTTATAATGTAGAAGAAGTGCAAGAAAAATAAAATTCTTGAAAATATAACAACTGAACTAAAAATATTTAAAAAGCAAAGCTTTTTGTGTATGCAAAAGTGAAAGGTTTTAATAAAAATCACAGTCCACAGCACCAGTATATTCAATTACCAAGCAGTTTCTTGAATTGCCAGGCTTGAATTAGAGTCTTAGGGGTTGTTTTCTATCAAATCTTCGAATCATCATTAAAAATAATAATCCCACTATATGAATTTTCATCTTTGATTTGATTATATGCTCCTGTACATAATACAAGAAAATATCTCCTTGTCTGGCAACACAGTCTTCTTCATCATTTTCTTTAATTTTTTTAACATTTTGAGAGATGGCAGGCTTGCAGTTCAAATTATTAATTAGGTATTGGGTTTCCATATTACATCCTGGGACCAAGTGAAGCCCATAATCTTGGCCAGTCAAGCCCTCTAAGATGTTCAAAATTACCATTCAATTAGCAGCAAATGTTCAGAGACCAAATCAGCACTTGCAATTCTTAGATGCCTTTCACAGGAACGAAGTCTGAGAGACAACTAACTCTTAGCAGACAGGTAATTTCCCAGGTAATTGTGTTCCCAATTGGAAGTATCTTGAAAGACCTAACATAACTTCAGGAACATAAGAATTGCTTGCACTCCTACCACTTTTTGAAATCTCTCAGTTGACTCTCTGGTTTTGAGATACAGTCATTAAATTTATGAGCAGTACTAATCCAGACTAGGGCAAAATCAGACTACTTGTTTTAAATTGTTGATGTGAATTTAAACTCATGCAGACAACTTCAGACTGAACAACAGAACAAGCTAGGCAAATTAAGAAATGTGTGTTTGCGCTCGTTAGCTACCGCCTCCTCTGACCCAGCTTCTCATCACTCCCTATCCTGAGATGTGAGATTACATCTACCTAAAGAGCTCTCAGGCCATCAGGAGAACTTCCAGGGAAGATGAAAGAACAATGCAGGATGAAAGCCTGGTTTACAAGTTTTAATGAGCCTTGAATTTGGAGACAAGCATGAGTACAAACAATACATCAAATTAATATATCCAGCAAAAGAAAACTCTGCTGTCTTTCAGGGAGAGTAGATTAAGTTTTAAAATGTCACCCAAATGCACACACTGGTATTTTTTCACATGTACTAAACAAACTCCCAGGTAAAGATCCCACAGAGCAGGAATAATGAAGTCAGAATAAATAAAATTACCCTGAAGATTAAGAGACATAAACCCACGAAAATAAATACGCTTTTTACATGAGTCCTTAGCAACATCCTGAAGGATTGTTTAGGGGAAGCAGAAGTGTCTATGTTCTGTGAAGTTACTCCCAATGCCTAAATACTGATATTTTATACTATGGTCAACATCTTCAGCCAGAAAGAGCTCAATCCAATCCCAAACTTGCATCTGGATGATAAAGGTTAAAGGCCTAACGTTAACAGCTAACAAAAAGTCTTCTTATTTAAACTCACCTATTTTTAGCTCTGAATTTTGTGTTCTGACAAAATGTTCATATGAGGAAGATCAACTGACAAGCAAAAAATATACTAAGAATGTTTATTTAAAAACTGGTTCTCCCAGAACAGGCAAGAATTAACCCCTGGACTCTTTGGAATGATTACCTGTATTTAATGAAGCTGAATGGGAATTTCCCTGCTGGTACATCAAAATTTCAAAAATTTAGATCAGGAGCTACACAAATAACCATACTCCCCTTTTAATTATTTTAGTATCTTAGATTACAATGTATCCACGACAAATGCCAAATAACTGCTCTTTGGCTGCTTGCACACCCCATTAAATAGCATGGTATCTAGTCAGTACCCACATAATACATGCTTTGCCGTTTTAGAAAGGCACTTGGTACTCATAAAAAAAAAGTTTAACACCTCATTAAACATGAAAGTCCTTCAAAAATAGGCCAAGAATATCCTAAATGTTTGGAGTGCTTTAGTTTAGACAGCAACAAACAAGTATCAAAACTGTTCTACCTAGAAGCATGCTAACGTTAACAAGCGGCTGTCTAGAGACAGGTACTAAACTGCTAGAATAAAAATTACATTTCAAGGTCCTCTATATCCTTCACTGTGCTTATATTAATCCAGTTTTCTTTCAAGCCGGTCTGCAAATAATATCTAAAAGCTGATTAGTTCTATTACATAAAATAAGTAGGTGCTTTGGCAGAATTAAATAATCACAGAACAGTAAATTCTGACCTGTTTTCATTGGTTTATGTGGTATATTAGAATTTTTTTACAGTAGCCAAAAAACCACATATATTCCTTCGATGCTCTCCTTTCTTCTCTTGGCACTTGTACCACACCAGAGTGCTTGCTATTTGTTGGCTTCTGGGGGGGCTGGTTTGTTGTTGTTTTTTAAAAACAAAAAACTACACAACACATACACAGGGAACCTTAGTGACTATTTGCAGGCTTTATCTAATCACTGTCAGTTTAAATACTATGTTAGCAACACTGCCAAGGATAAGATCAGCTAAAAATATTTAGCAGGTCACAAGAGCCTGCTACATGAATGTAAATAAAATTGAGGTAATACATAAGTATATGGTAACGCACTGAAGTATATTTCCTTCAGATTTGTCCTAGTTTAAAAAAAAAAAAAATTAAATCTTACGCAGATACTCTGTGCTTCCTTTCAGTATATGCATAGGCAAAGTCCGGATTATATGAAGATGCTGTAACTACAGATACAAATGTCACATTGGACTGGAGTTAACCCTTCTGACAAACAAAAAAAAAAGCCTTTTTATCTTTTGAATGCTTCAAATAAGATCTCATAGAAATAGGACAAAACAGGTTTTATGGTTCAGCCACATTTAAGACTGGGTCAGCTGGTCTGTAGAGAACCCACAGAATGTATTACTATAAAAGAATGTGAACGGAACTGGCAACAGCCGTGCTTTATTACAAACCTGAGGCCGTTTTAACAACAAAACTTCCTTTATGCCTTTAAGTTTCTATAGCAATCTCTGCCATTATGAGCAGCAGATTAGTAAACCCCCATTTTCACAACAATAAAATACTTGATTTAATCAAATTTACCTTTTTCTTTGTTTCATTTTTACAGTCAAGTGCAAATTAACCCTTTTTCTCTCATATACCACTTTCCTCCACGCCCCAAAATCACATTTTGGCATCACACAGCCTAATAATAAAGGAATCGAAAAATTGCTGGCAATGAAAATGCAATCATGTCTTTTTCACTCAAAACCCTTTACTTATCTCAAGTATTCTCAGCTAATAAAACACAGATCACCATCACATTAAAAACAAAAAGCTATTTAATATTTTAAAACAATTATCCACTCCACTATCCCAGAGTGAGAATTTATATTGGTCTTGCTCCTGTTTCATACTCAATATGAAATTTCCAAGAAGAAACAGGGAGAATTACTTCAGTCCAAGAAATTCCTCAAGTAATGACTCATTTTTTGCACATAGTTACAGAAGATCCCCAGAAGAATAAAAAGCATCCACTACCAAGTAAATGTACCTGTTAATTTCAGTAATACAATGCAATTAAATCCAAGTAGTTTATACACTGACATTTTAATACTGGAATTAGTAACTCAGTTCTTTAAAATCATCCTACTTGAGATTATCTGCTTCTCTTCCCTTCTGTTTCTGGGAGTATTTATTAGAGGTAACTTTCCTCTTCAGTTCACTATCTTCAAAAAAATAAGAGTGCAGGAGGGAAAGACCTTGTATACAGATACGTTTGAGCATATGAATGTAAGTTAATGTAATAGTGACTGGATGAGGTCAATGTGTAAGATAAGACAGTTAAGTATTTCTTCCATTAAGGAATTTTTTAAAATAATTTTAATTAGGTTTTGCCAGTGCTTTCCAGACTCTTATTTTATAAATACCAGCTACTTAAAAAGAAATTAATTCTTCATCTAAACTCCTATATGCTTACACATATAAACTCTTCATAAAAAGGCAAGAATTATCAGGTAAATTGGTTGTGATAGGAATTACCACATACATGCATTTTTCAGTCAATGCATCGGTAAATTTTGTAAAAATCTGCTTTTGAATGGGGCAGATCAACACCAATAAATGAAAGAGGCAATGAACTATTACGATGAGGCAAAGAAATTAGGATCTTATTCAGCATTCCCTTAAAACTCTGACAAGATACCTTTTCTCCTACACTGACTTAAAAAAAACCCCAACAAACAACAAAAAAACTAAACAAAACAAAAAAAAACCCCAAAAAACTAAAAAACAACCCAGAACCAAAGTACCTAAAGAATCCATCTAACAAGACCTAATGCAAAACGGAAACAGAAGATGTTTAAACAACAAAGTGTAAGTATCAACCCAGATGTTTAGCATTGGAACCGTTCCAATAGTTATCCTTCAATGGTTTTGTTTTGGTTTTGTTCAGGTTTTGTTTGTTTTACAATAGCTGCAGGGCAGTTATGTCAAGAAAGAAATTAAAGCCATCAAAAACAATATCATACATAATTTTTAAGGCATAGTAAATGCTGAACTTTCACCTTTATTTCCAAAACAACCTATTACAGTCAAGTTGTAGACTAATTCTGCCATTGTGATGGCCTGTTAATGCATTTTTCAGGGATGTCACGGCTACACCTAGTCTAAGTGGCAGAACTGGATACTTCTTCAAAACATGTTAAAAACTTCTTAAAAACTGTAGGGTCAGAAAAAGTCAGAAGGAAAAGGTATAATAAAAATACAGAGCAAAGAGAGTTCAGGAAGGAACAACAAGAAGGCAAAAAAAGGAGCGTTTCAGAATGCCTGGCTTCCCAAGATCTATTTCAACAGCAGCTGGTCTCCCTGGGAGCTCCTTTATAATGAAAATCTGAAGTGGAAACTGTTCAATATTCCAAAGTTCATTTTTATAAAAGAAGTAAACTGTAGACTGCTGATGAAAGGGGAGCTGGGCTTCTGGCAATAGTATAAAAGGGAGATGACCTTATTCTTCAGAAGAAGACATTCAGAAAATAAAAAAATGTTTAATTTCCAGCTGCTCTTTCTCATTTATCTTCATGATTTTCTTTTTGCTTTGCTCAAAAACAATCATAGTGAAAAAAATGCAATGCTTTCTCTAAAGTACTACTAGTAACAGCAGAGTTCACACTTCTAGAAAGAGCAAGCCTTATCAACAGGTACATTATCCTTCTAGGCACTTCTACAAGTTTGCTAATAATACTTGGTAAAGGAAAATACAGTTTTGCTCTACAACATAAACACATTTAATCTATTTTCAACTTTATTTAAGGTCTTATCAGTGAGTAGTTGGCAGGACAACTGATTGCCTTTATCAAAAAAAAGTCAGCTTTATTCCAAGTTTCAAAGAAAGCATTCTAGTTTGAAATACAGATATCTAGAAGGAAGTCTTCATCAAGACATATTTGAGGTATATGACTGCTTCTCTTTCCTCACAGAAGAAAAAAAAAATTCATTTATTTCTCCTAAGCTCTGATGACTCTTAAACATGAAAAGCCTCAAGAAAAGACATAGTGAAAGACAAAACTATATGTGAAAGGTTAATTTATGGTATTCAGAAAATGAAGACAGTTTTCAAAAAGCTACATATTCATCACTGCATAACATATTACTTGAATTATAAGTAGGCACTAAAAAAAACCCCAGTGTTTTTACAGCACACAAAAATTTAAAATTACATGGATTTCTGTCTTGATTGTGGAAAATTCAGAATTTCCCATCTCACAGAGGCTGATTTGTTAGAACCAGTCATGCTTCTGCTGTCCCATCCCTCTGCTTAAGACAAGGCACCTAGTTATCTCCCCATTCAGTAAGCACTGATCATTTCCAGAAAGATTAGCACCGTAACTAGGAACAACATTGAGACAACATGAACAGCCTGTTCCACTTAGCAGCATCAGTGTTTGTTTTAAATATTTATATTCAGATTTTGAGTATGAGATTTTGTATCAAAAAAAAAATTTCATAAAAACCAGTTGTATTAATAGACCTGATTCTTTTTTCCAATGAATCTGAAGAACTACAACCTGTTACAGTGTGTTAACTGATGAAGCTACTGCATCCTGCTATGGCCTCCCTGAAAACAGACCTATGATAAAACATCCAGCCTAACTAATGCACAACAAATCTAGTAGTGTTTTTAAATACAATTACCAAGGGAATTCAGTCGGTAACATTGTTTCATTCACACACTGAATATTTTGCCTGTTGGCAAAGCTGTCTTCTCCCTTTCAGAAAGTACTGTTCAGACTGTATATTGATGTTTTCCCCCACAGAGAATTACGGAATAACCTCACAGGATATCTCATGCTGTAAGAGATGTCAGAATAAGGGATGTCATAGTATAATTCATATTGTAAGGAACATCAGGAGGTTTCCAGCCCAACCTCCCGCTGAAAGCTAAGACATTTGGTCAGGTTACTGGGGGCTTTATTTTTTCAGTCTTGAAAACTTGCAAGGTGAGAAACTGAACAACTTCTCTGCGTAACCTGTTCCAACGCTCGACTGAACATATAAACATCTCTCCTTGATTTTTACAAACAAATTCAATTTAGGAGTTGGTAAGCTGAAGTGCATTACTCATATTTTATGGAAAAGAAAACTAATTTCATGGCAAATTTAATACAGCAGTAAATTCAACTGTCTAACAACTCTGAGTACTGGCTTGACTAGGAATAACTAATAGTAACGCTTGTGTTCAACTCTTGCTGAACTGGAGAAAATTGAATTGTCTATGATAAAAGAGGATGTTTCCAATAAAGCTATAAAAAGGTCACCTCATGACTAAATCCTGATCTCTGTGCTCCAAGCTAACTTATTTGCATGGGAACAACATATAATCTGTCCACTCTGTGCCAATTATGAAAGCATTACATAAATAAAAGCAAAGAACTTGTCAAATATGTATATTTGTATTTCTTCATTTTAACACACTGTATCACATTAATTATTCAGCCTGTAGTGCTGACCATAGCTCAACCATGCCCCTTATTTCAGACATAAGAGCTACTAAGTAATTGCAAATACTATTTTACCACATCCAAAAGACTATCTTATGTAAACAAAACCCCTATGGTGCAGTGGTAGTTCCACCAGTTTTATCCAGATCTCAATTCAGTGAGAGGCACGCATCATCATTTTGTAAGTATTTGTCTCAAGAGGCTGTAACAAAACCTTGACATAAAATGAAAAAATTAGTATGAATCCAAACGAAACCCAAATAATCAGTTATTTTATTTGCCAGCGCAGAACCCCATAAAACTTAGCTCAGCAAAAATACTGGATATGCTACAGTCAGAATTGCTGATTTCTCTGCATAATTAGGACTATTGGGGTTGCTCGGCATTTCTAATGTTTACAGCTACTTACAACTTCGTCAAAGTGTCCTTTATATGCATTGCTTTCTCACAATACATATAAAACATATACTTACATACGAAATCCAAAAATTAGTTCAAGATTCCAATTTTTAAAAGGAACAATGGAGGAAAATCACAATAATTTTTCTTCAAAAAATGTTTGCAACTATGGTTTGAAGCCATCAGCATAGACAAGCTGCAAGTTAATGCTATGCTCTTTCATTTATCTCTGAAAATGTAACAAAGACCAACCAACTTTTAAGAAGAAAGTATTGTGTTGTTTCAGTGGAGAACAAAACCCACCTTATAGTCTCTGAAGAGGAATAAAAATTAAGACCAATGTCTGCTAAAAGCACAGAAAAAGTGACTGGAGACTGAGGAAAAGAGACTAGACTGGGCTGACAGAGCAAATCGGGATGAGGAAGCTCCAAGGAATAAAGAAAAGTAAATGGAAGGAAAGCTGACAGGAAAAGAGGAAGGGGACAGGACTAACTGAGACAAGAAACCAAAATTTGGAATGGTCAAGCCCAGGAACGCCTAAAAAACTAAGACCGACACCAGCTACAGGACGATAAAGACATTGTGATTAGTATACATATAAATGATAAAGTGAAAAGGACTGTGCTTGCAGAAGTCTAGCAAGAGCCCTCATGCACAACAAGACATTCTAAAGTCTACAGTAGAAAGGACTTCAGTCTTCCACCACTTTTCCATTACCTGAGGAAATGCACTACAAGTTATGCCTTTCTGTTTTACCACTGTTGTACATAAAAACAACTGCACTCTTACAATGCTATCACTCATGATGGTAAAAGTTCAGGAGTTTTTTGCAAAAGATTAAACTTTTCCAATTCTCTTTGTAACCACTGTAGGTCCAATACAGGAAGACAACAAGGAATTTACTTGGAAATTTGAAAATTTTCTCCATTTTCTTGGTTTGTTGCTTGTTGGCTTGGCTTTGTTTGTTTTTTTTTTTTAATTCCCCTAAATTTAATTTTCTAGGTTTTAAGGAAGTATATGGGACATGTATGCACATTTTACTTCATAAACAACACAAAAGAACATTATTAAGGTTACTAAATCAAGCACTCAGAAGGCGTAAAATGACAAACTGTTGTCTGTGCAACCATAATTAACTTCCTTTGAGTGTGTTTTTTTATAATATTTAAATAAACATGTGCTTCTTATTCAAAGTTACCTTGCCACAGAAGATGACACAGAACTTAATGCAGATAGGACTCTTGTTTTATCTACTGAAGAACTGGGCTTGCAGAATGAAAATGGGACAGGGGCTCTGTAATATGCCACAAAGGCTTTAATGACTGAAGTTCCTTCTGTTGTAGTTTCCCTCATTCCCCTTACTGTCATGCAGCAAACCATTTAACCTAAAATTTCCGTAGTTTGGAATTAACTGTAAATTCCTCTTTTTCCCCATTCACTCCGCAGATACACTCACAGATGTGGAGCAGTCAGGACTTAAAAAAAGCAGTAGCAGGTATAACCTGAGCAAGGTATTTACAAGAATTCTAGAAGTTTCAAACTGAACACCAAAATGAGTGAAAACTTTTCACCTAACCCTCTTTGTGCCTCTCTTAACCATCTGCAGAAGTTTTGTCTCATCTTAGGTAGTGTTTGATAAACTAGTAATACTTTGTGGGGCATTCTGATCACATAATGATAAGCACTTCAGCAAAGCTCATACAGATGTTACCAGTTCTGTCTTCAAAGCAGAGCTGAGTAACACGGAATAAATAAAACATGGGCTCACAAAACGATCAATGAAAAATACTGAATTCTCTTAAGTGAGCTCAATCTATCCCATGCAGTGAAAGACAAGGCTCCTGTAGAAAAAAAAAAAAAGATAGTATGTGTTCATGTCATTAAGACTGCATCAGAAGTACATGCTCAAAAAGGCACCTAAAACCTCTTTGTCCCATAAGCTTAAAAATGTGGGATTTCTCTACAGAAGGGGTTTAAGACACTGAATTTAAAATTCCATTAAATCAAGAAGCTTCTTGCATTACCGTGAAGTTGTGCTGAGGTTGCGTTACTGTTTAGCACCTCTCAGAAGCAAAACTGGAAATCTCTTATTGGTTTAGAACAGCATTGTGGATAATACAAATATGGACAAGGACAGAAGTGTTTTGCTTACATTATTTTTACTTTTTGCAAAATTTAGAGATGGAAAAGATATATTTTTTTATAATGTCAACGATTACTAAAGACAAACTAAGCAACTGACAGTGATAACATACATTTGAATGTAAACGACCAAACAAAAGCTGCATAATACCAACAGTTTTCGAGGTGAGTTCTTATTAATGACATTTTGGTACATTACCATTTCTACAACATGGGCCAAAGATCATCCTTTCACAGAGATCTGTACAGTATTTGCACTGCAAGGACATTTAGAAGTTAGTAATGGTAGACAAAAAACACTGAGAATTTTTATAACTTCAAGTTATTTCAGAAAGCTTTCCCCTGTCTTATGCAATTTCAAGGCCTATGTTCATTATTTTTACTGGTTTATAAGTAATTCTATACAAAAGAGTGACACTAAATAACATACTTGTTAATACCGTCTTTGATACAGCCACCTCTGCACAGGTGGCTGCATTTTAAAGGCATATTTCCCCCTAAGTTGTGCAGCCTAATAATTACATAATGGCTTTTTTTTGAAACGTTAACAAACCCTTCAACGTTTCATGTGCTTTAATACAACTGTATTATAATATTGTTATATAACTATGACTTTGCTAGAATATAACACTCGAAAACATTCGCAGCATAGAGGTCACAGTTTACTTTCATTACTAAATGGAGCATAGTTGATTAACTGCATAGATAATCTTCCGTAGATTTCATAAGCAGAATTAAACAGCTCTTCATGGAGCAGATGCAATTCCTAAAGAGCCGCTCACCGAGGTGCAGCTCAGGCGCGGCACCCTCGGGCGGGCTCAGCCCTTCCAGGTGCCTTTAGCGGAGCCCAGCAATGGCATTTCTGCCCTCACCAGCAGGTTACTACAGCCGCTCCGAATTACTGACATTTACGGAAACGCGGCACTGAAAAAAGGCGGAATTACCATTTTGCAAGGGGAAAAGAAAGTGAAACGCTATTATTTTTACTGCAAGAAGGTGCAGTGAAAAAAAAACCAACACCCTTTTTAGCCCATCACCAGTAAACACACCCAAAAGGCAGATCAATCAGCGCACGGCGCAAGGCTGCGGCTGCTCCGGCACACAGACCATGGTGCTGAAATGATGCGCTGGAAGACCACGGTACGGACGCGTTTCTACACACGATGCCAAAATCTAAACGTGCGCCGTAGGAAACGGAGAGGAAACAGCGCACGAGGCTTCCCCTGCGGCAGCATCTCGGTCTCTCGCCAGCTCGCATCCCCCCGCCGAGCCCACGACCGGCGGGGATAGCACCCGCCGGGGGATTACCCGGGGCAGGCGGCCCACTTTCGGCAGCCCGGGGTGCCGAGTAATCCCGTACCCAGCGGGCAGGCGCCCTGGGAGGGGGCGGCTTCCCCCAGCCCTCCCCGCTTCCCGTGCCCGGTAAGGGCCGCCGCCCCCGGCCACCGCAAAGGAACAGGTTCCACCGTGGGCCGTGGCGGGGCTCGGGGCTGCCCCGCCGCCCCGCACCTGCCCCGGGTTCCCCCTG